>CM065687.1:34475547-34488047 GCA_017654935.2 Phymorhynchus buccinoides | reverse complement strand
CATGAAATGAAGCAAATTTCAGTCTCATTTTGCCCATGAGACGAGCGTTAATGTCTAGCATTCGTCTTATGGGCAAAGTTGACTGAAATTTTCTTTATTTCATGAGATAATTGGGGTGGGCGTCTTACCCGCCCATGCGCTTTTTACCCCGTCTTGCCCTATAAAACTACCATGCCGATGCTGAATCAAAAATACACTTTAAAAAGACCCCTCACGTCACGTGTCACATTCCCTCATATGCTTGGCAGATTTCTTCAGATTTCTTAACAGCTATTGGCCTCTGCAAGCAGGGTTATTAACCCCCTTGACGGCAAGAGTTAAGCCCTTGTTGATCAGTATCCAAAAGGGCATTAACTCTTGCAAAATGCAGCCATTAAGTGCCTCAAATAGAGTTAATGGCGAGAGTTAAGCCCTTGTTTGGTCAGTACTCAACCATCTTCCCTCACCCACCAAGGGGGGCATTCACTCTTGCAAAAGGTGTTCTTTGCAGTGGCCAATAAGAGGGCAAACACGAGAAAACCATGATTTTGACACGTGACGTGGTGGGTCTAATCTGTGCGTGTGTGTGTGTGTGTGTGCGTGTGTGTGTGTGTGTGTGTGTGTGCGTGTCCAGGCATGGCGTACGGTCAGCTGACCAACCTGCCCCCTGTCTACGGCCTGTACACCTCTTTCTTCCCCGTCATCCTCTACTTCTTCCTGGGCACCTCCAAGCACATCTCCATCGGTGGGTACAGCCATTTTCTTCTGAATCATTCTACACGTTTCAGAGATGTACAGAGAGGGTGGAAAATGGATAGGGCAAAATTAATTAATTCTTCTTCTTCTTTTTCTTCTTCTTCTTCTTCTTCTTCTTCTTCTTCTTCTTCTTCTTCTTCTTCTTCTTCTTCTTCTTCTTCTTCTTCTTCTTCTTCTTCTTTCTTCTTGTGATTCTTCTTCTTCTTCTTCTTCTTCTTCTTCTTCTTCTTCTTCTTCTTCTTCTTCTTCTTCTTCTTCTTCTTCTTCTTCTTCTTCTTCTTCTTCTTCTTCTTCTTCTTCTTCTTCTTCTTCTTCTTCTTCTTCTTCTTCTTCTTCTTCTTCTTCTTCTTCTTCTTCTTCTTCTTCTTCTTCTTCTTCTTCTTCTTCTTCTTTCTTCTTCTTCTCTTCTTCTTCTTCTTCTTCTTCGTTCCCAGGCCATATAGCTATAATGGGTAAGTGGGTAAGGTACGTATGTGTCTGGTTTTCAGCTTTCACTGGTCTCCCCGCTGCGTACAGCCGACACATTCCGATTTCGGAGGAGCTCAAAGGAGAAAAAATGTTTGGAAGAGTTGTTTTTTTAAAGGCAGGAGAATGGGCCAATAAGTCACAAAGATAGTAGATGATAGAAAGCAAAGGGAAAAGGCAGAGTTAAAGAGAGTGGCAGATTAGAGGAAGCTACAAGCACATAACTTCCAGAAGGTGGGGGAACTCTTTTTTTTTACAAAAGACCCCCGGTATCCCCACGGGGAGTTTGGGGTTTCAATTTCGACTCTGTTTTAATTGGTTGCGAACCTGCAATGGTGGTCTTTGTTTGCACTGGACTCTCTCTCTCTCGCCAGGCACGTTCGCGGTGGTCAGTCTGATGGTGGGCTCTGTGGTGGACAAGGGTCTGGCGGCCAAGGGCATCGCGCTGATGACCTGGAACCACACAGTGCTGGTCAACGGGTCGTTGACCCATCAGCAGGCCGACAATGGCTCGGAGGTCCTGCAGGCCAAGCTGGCCTTCGCCATGGCACTCACCTTCGCCGTGGGCTGCGTGCAGGTAACAGGCCTGCTACACTACATACGATTCGGATCTGAATGCGATGCGATTGTGCCTTTCCCCTTGTGATTATCAGCTTTCCCCTTGGTTATTCATTGATTGATTGATTGATTGATTGATTGATTGATTTACCTACGCCTTGTGTCGATGATGATTTGGATGCATTTTTGTGGTGATGGGTGGAAGTGGATGGAATTGGGTGAGGGTGTGTGTGTTGGGGGGGGGGGGGGGGAGTAACAATTGGGGTATTTATATGTACAGTTCATAAGTATGCAAGTGGTGCTCACAAACGATGCGGAAGCGTGCGTGTGCATATGGGTGTAGTTGTATGTGCGGGTTAGAGGGTGTGTGTAGTGTATGAGAGAGAGAGAGAGAGAGAGAGAGAGAGAGAGAGAGAGAGAGAGAGAGAGAGAGAGAGAGAGAGAGAGAGAGAGAGAGAGAGAGAGAGAGAGAGAGAGAGAGAGAGAGAGAGAGAGAGAGAGAGAGAGAGAGAGAGAGAGAGAGAGAGTGAGTGTGTGTCGTTGTGCATGCATAAGCTTTACTCATACTCTTATATCTGTGATATGTTACTTCTCGTGTGCATTGTGTTTTATTGTATGTTTTAATGTGACAGAAAACAAAATTTCCTTGTTCATTTTAATAGGGATAATACATATTGATTGATTGATTGATTGATTGATTGATTGATTGAGTGATTGATTGATTGATTGATGAGATTCATGATTCGCGTATTATGTGTCTTGTTTGTAAGACAAACTTCAAACGACCGCAAAACAAAAAGTACTAGCAAAGATGATCAAATCCTGTTTTTACATATCTGTCAGGGATGTTCCTATATGACATGTTGTCTAATGGCCTGACCCTCTTCCCCACCCCCTCTCTCTCTCTCTAATGCTCTCTCTCTCTCTCTCTCTCTCTCTCTCTCTCTCTCTCTCTCTCTTGTCTCTGCCCCCCTACTTGTTAGTTATTTGTTTATATCATGTTGCTCTATTCTTGTTTACGGTGATGTCTTGTATCATCATGCATGTCAATATAATTATCTGTTTGCCGTATCGTTTTGTGTCCGTCTCAAGGACAGATTGTAAGAATAGGCCTGGCCTAAAATCTCAATCCTTGCATAAGAAAATTTCCAAGTGTCAAGTGTTTATCTCTCTCTCTGTCTCTCTCTGTCTCTCTGTCGGTCTGTCTCTGTCTCTGTCTCTGTCTCACTCTGTCTCTCTGTCGGTCTGCCTCTGTCTCTCTCTCTCTCTCTCTCCCTCACCCCTCTCTCTCTCTCTCTCTCTCTCTCTCTCTCTCTCTCTCTCTCTCTCTCTCTCTCTCTCTCTCTCTCTCTCTCCCTCTCTTCCTCCCCCCTCACTCTCTTTCCCCTGACAGTTGCTGCTGGGTGTCCTTCGGCTGGGCTTTCTGACGGTCTACCTGTCAGACCCTCTGGTCAGCGGCTTCACCACGGGGGCTGCTGTGCACGTGTTCACCTCCCAGGTCAAGCACCTCTTCGGACTGGAGATTGGGCGTTACTCCGGACCCTTCAAGCTCATCTTTGTAAGTAACACAGTACACAAATTCCCCTCATTCTAGCTCCTTTCATTTCCCAACGAGAGCCCTATTTGTTTCAAGTTATTTATTTTATCAGAGGCAAATATGCTTATCGTTGATTGTGGTCAGGGATAGGAAAAGACCTTACAAGTGGCATACCACCATAAAAAAACCAATGTAAGCCTGATGGATAAAACGCTTTAAATTGGTTTATGCTGGTGACGAGTGTTAACAAAAGGCATGGACTGAAAGGAGCTGAGACAAGCTACTGTGTGAAGTGTCCTTTCTCTCTTTGGTGACTGCACTGAGCTAGGCGAATAGGTGCCGTAGGCCGCTCTGATTAATTATAGACGTGTGCCTTTTAGGGATGTAATGTTGTCTGGTTGTTTGTTTAGTGAGTTTTCTTCATGGTGTGTGTTTGTCATTCTTTGGGGGAGATTTGTCCGTGTTAGTGTTTGTGTTGATCACTTGTTCCCCAACTCATAATCAACTGGTAAAAACAAAAAAATAATATGACAATATTGATGACGATGACTACGTCGACGACGATGCGAAGGTGATAATGATGACAACAAGGAGGAGAATGAGGGTGGCATTGGCGATATGATTAGACCTATAATTTCTTAATGACGTTGAATGATGATTATGACTAAGACGACGACGATGCTGAAAATGTTTGATGATGATGTTGAAAAATACGACAACAGTGATCACGACGAGTGCAATTATGATAATATTATAAGTTGACGACGATGAGTATGATTGTGATAACGATGATGATGATATGCTTAGAATGTGATGAAACTAATAATGATGATGATGATGATGATGAAGAGGAGGAGAACGTTGATGATGATGGTAATAACGCTGGTGATTTTGATGGTGATAATTACCATAAAGATGATAACCACCACAACGACAATGATGACAACGCGATTACAATCTGATGCTGCTGCTGATGATGTTGATGACGGTGATGTTGATGACGGTGATGATGATGATGATGATGTGGATGATGATGATGTTGATGATGATGATGATGATGATGATGATGATGATGATGATGATGATGATGATGATGATGATGATGATGATGATGATGATGTGGATGATGATGATGGTGATGATGATGATGATGATGATGATGATGATGATGATGATGATGATGACGATATGTTGATGATGATGACGGTGATGATGGTAATGATGACGATGATGATAATGACGACGACGATGATGATGATGACAATGATGACGATGATGATGACAATGATGACGATGATGATGACAATGATGACAATGATGATGATGACGATGATGATGACAATGATGATGACGGTGACGATGATGATGATGATGATGATGATGATGATGTGATGATGATGATGATCATGATGTTAATGGTAATGATGATGATGACCATGACGCCAATGCTGACCTCAGTCGTACAGGGACCTGCTGGTGAGTCTGGCGGACAGCAACTCGGTGACGCTGATCGGGTCCCTGGTGGTCATCGTGTTCCTGGTGCTCATCAAGGAGTACGTCAACAACAACCCCAGGGTCAGGGCCAAACTCAAGATGCCCGTACCCGTGGAGCTCATCGTGGTCAGTTTGTTATTGTTGTTGTTGTCCTCTTTACTCAAATGGCTTTTATCACTGGTTGTCCCCCCCCCGTGGGGATACCGGGGGGGTCTCTTGTAAAAAAAATGTTCCCCCCACCTTCTGGAAGTTCTGTGCTTGTAACGTCCTCTAATCTGCCACTCTCTTTGACTCTGGCCTTTTCCCTTTGCTTACTGTCATCTACTATCTTTCTGCCTTACCCGGTCCATTCTCCTGCCCTTTTTTTTTTCACGACACACTTTCAAGAAGATTTCCTCCAGCCGAAGTCGGGCTTGCTGGGCCTAACTATTACTTAAGTTAGGCGCATAACGGCAGCATGACGCATCTGCGCTCATAATTGACAGAAAAACTGTCTGAGCGATCGAAGAAGAAGAAGAAGAAGAAGAAGAAGAGAAGAATCACTGGTTGACATTAGCCTGTAGAAAGGGCCAAGAGTAAATGAGAGCTGTACTATAAATGATATTCTACAATATCATGTCGTGGAAGACTATGACTCTCGAACGAGATGGCCCTTGCACCGGCTCTGGTGCTGCAGCCAAAGGGATTGGTTGGCCTTTGGAGACCTTAGACTATGACTCTCGAACGAGGGGGCCCTTGCACCGGCTCTGGTGCTGCAGACGAAAGGGATTGGTTGGTCTTTGGGGACCTTCCCCAACGCCAGCTCTCGTCCTCGAATCTCTTTGGCCGAGAGAGTGGGGATGTACCCTGGGCAAGGCATCTCCACTATAAACTAATTCTCGCCCAGCCCGCCAGAATAGTATCTGCCCCCTCTGCTATCTGGCAGTCATTGTCGGAAACGACAAACAGGCAACAACCCTGCCTTTAAAAAAAAGACTCCAGGGATCATCATCCCAACAGCCGAAACACTTGAACACTATGGTACAAATGCACCAGCTAGGGATGAGAACATTACATGTGTGACCAGTTTTTGCTACCCCGCCACGTGAGCAACCACACTCCGACTTTGGAGGAATACTGGTCAGTGATTTCGTGCGTGCATGCGTGTGTATGCACGCATGCGTGTGCATGCCTTGGAGAGACGGGGGGGGGGGGGGGGGGTGTTA
Source organism: Phymorhynchus buccinoides (assembly GCA_017654935.2). Taxonomy (NCBI): domain Eukaryota; kingdom Metazoa; phylum Mollusca; class Gastropoda; order Neogastropoda; family Raphitomidae; genus Phymorhynchus; species Phymorhynchus buccinoides. Next base: position 34,482,053 of record CM065687.1, on the reverse strand, counting down.
AAAAGAATGTGCATTGGAGAGGGAATGGGGAAGGAGAGAGATATAATAGTTCTCGTTTTGTGTATGCATACATCCGCGTGTCTCTCTTTGTCCTCTGTGTCCTCTGTTTGCTGGCCCCATATGATAGGCCTGTATGTGTGTTCATTCCATTAAGACCGGGAGGACGTAAAACAAAACTTTAGTTCATCCCTCTTGGCACGCTGTTTGTGGCTCACTCGTGTCAACGACACGAAGTGAGTCTATGTTCTCATGCTTCTTCGGTTTTCCAGGTGTATATATATATATGTGTGTGTGTGTGTGTGTGTGTGTGTGTGCGTGTGCGTGCGTGTGCGTGTGCGTGCGTGCGTGCGCGCGCGTGTGCCTGTCAGTCTGTCTGTCTGTCTGTCTGTCTGTCTGTCTCTCTGTCTGTGGTAACTTTAACGTTGGCTTTATTTTTCGGGAACTACAAGGCGTACATTGTTCAAAATTTGCATACACATATACATAGATGTTTATGGAAGCTTTCAAGAAAGATGATTTGCATATTAAAATTACCCAATGACCCTGGCCTTTGACCTTTAACGTTTAATGTTTGTCTTAGTTGTAGAGTCGCATAGTCGTAATGGTCGTTACACACTGCGTAACAAGGTAGGTCAGTGGAAGGAATTATGCTATACTGTTCAGTTGCTCAGTTGTTCGGTTTTAAAACGCACTATTCTATCATTATTCTATAATCGTGAAGGCCAATGGAAGCAATTGTACTATTATTGTTCCGTTGTATGGGTTTACAACTAACTGTTGTGCATTCGTAACAGTCGTTGCACACTGCGTAACGGCCGTTACAACAAAGTATTCTATAACTCTGAAGGTCGATACAAGGAATTATGCTATATTGTTTCATTGTAAGTGATGACAATGCACAACTCTTCATTCGTAACGGGCGTTACACACTGCGTAGCGGTCGTAGCAACACAGTATTCTATAACTCTGAAGGTCGATAGCAGGAATTATGCTATATTGTTTCATTGTAAGAGTCTACAATGCACAACTTTTCATTCGTAACGGTCGTTACATACTGCGTAACGGTCGTTACAACAGAGTATTCTATAACTCTGAAGGTCGATAGAAGGAATTATGCTATATTGTTTCGTTGTAAGATTCTACAATGCACAACTCTTCATTTGTAACGGTCGTTACAACAAAGTATTCTATAACTCTGAAGATCGATGGAAGGAATTATGCTAAATTGTTTCGTTGGAAGAGTCTACAATGCACAACTCTTCATTCGTAACGGTCGTTACACACTGCGTAACGGTCGTTACAACAAAGTATTCTATAATTATGAAGGTTGATAGAAGGAATTATGCTATATTGTTTCATTGTAAGAGTTTACAATACACAACTCTTCATTCGTAACGGTCGTTACACATTGCGTAACGGTCGTTACAACAAAGTATTCTATAACTCTGAAGGTCGATAGAAGGAATTATGCTATATTGTTTCATTGTAAGAGTTTACAATACACAACTCTTCATTCGTAAAGGTCGTTACACACTGCGTAACGGTCGTTACAACAAAGTATTCTATAACTCTGAAGGTTGATAGAAGGAATTATGCTATATTGTTTCATTGTAAGAGTTTACAATACACAACTCTTCATTCGTAACGGTCGTTACACACTGCGTAACGGTCGTTACAACAAAGTATTCTATAACTCTGAAGGTCGATAGAAGGAATTATGCTATATTGTTTCGTTGTAAGAGTCTACAATGCACAACTCTTCATTCGTAACGGTCGTTACACACTGCGTAACGGTCGTTACAACAAAGTATTCTATAACTCTGAAGGTCGATAGAAGGAATTATGCTATATTGTTTCGTTGTAAGAGTCTACAATGCACAACTCTTCATTCGTAACGGTCGTTACACACTGAGTAACGGTCGTTACAACAAAGTATTCTATAACTCTGAAGGTCGATAGCAGGAATTATGCTATTTTGCTTAGTTGTAAGAGTTTACAATGCACAACTCTTCATTCGTAACGGTCGTTACACACTGCGTAACGGTCGTTACAACAAAGTATTCTATAACTCTGAAGGTCGATAGAAGGAATTATGCTATATTGTTTCGTTGTAAGAGTCTACAATGCACAACTCTTCATTCGTAACGGTCGTTACACACTGAGTAACGGTCGTTACAACAAAGTATTCTATAACTCTGAAGGTCGATAGCAGGAATTATGCTATTTTGCTTAGTTGTAAGAGTTTACAATGCACAACTCTTCATTCGTAACGGTCGTTACACACTGCGTAACGGTCGTTGCAACAAAGTATTCTATAATTCTGCAGGAATTATGCTATAACGGTCGTTATGCACTGCGTACGGTCGTCTATAACTCTGAAGGTCGATAGAAGAAATTATGCTATATTGTTTCATTGTAATAGTTTACAATAATAATAATAATAATAATAATAAATAATATTTATATAGCGCGCATTCTAGGTGTACTACTCATGGCGCTTTACACAAACAAAGAATCGCCCCACATACAAAATTACAGACATATCAAACATACTCAGACGCGCTCGCATACCCACCCTCACCCTCACGCTGTGACATATTCATAGACATAAAAACATGCATCTTCGCATAAAAAGCAAACGGGTCCACACACACACACACGTATGCGCGCGCGCACGCACACACACGCACGCACACGCACGCAATACACAACTCTTCATTCGTAACCGTCGTTATACACTGCGTAACGGTCGTTACACACTGCGTAACGGTCGTTGCAACAAAGTATTCTATAACTCTGAAGGTCGATAGAAGGAATTATGCTATATTGTTTCATTGTAAGAGTGTACAATGCACAACTCTTCATTGTAAGAGTTTACAATACACAACTCTTCATTCGTAACGGTCGTTACACATTGCGTAACGGTCGTTACAACAAAGTATACTATAACTCTGAAGGTCGATACAAGGAATTATGCTATGTTGTTTCATTGTAAGAGATTACAATGCACAACTCTTCATTCGTAACGGTCGCTACACACTGCGTAACGGTCGTTACAACAAAGTATACTATAACTCTGAAGGTCGATACAAGGAATTATGCTATATTGTTTCGTTGTAAGAGTCTACAATGCACAACTCTTCATTCGTAACGGTCGTTACACACTGCGTAACGGTCGTTACAACAAAGTATTCTATAGCTCTGAAGGTCGGTACAAGGAATTATGCTATGTTGTTTCATTGTAAGAGATTACAATGCACAACTCTTCATTCGTAACGGTAGTTACACACTGCGTAACGGTCGTTACAACAAAGTATAATATAACTCTGAAGGTCGATGCAAGGAATTATGCTATGTTGTTTCGTTGTAAGATTCTACAATGCACAACTCTTCATTCGTAACCGTCGTTACACACTGCGTAACGGTCGTTACAACAAAGAATTCTATCACTCTGAAGGTCGATATAAAGAATTATCCTATATTGTTTGGTTGTAAGAGTTTACAATGCACAACTCTCTTAGGTATTTAGAAAAGCAGTTGTCAATTCAGCATTTCGATATGACTACCGCTCGGTATCGGTATCCAATATTCGGAATCACCATAAGCCGATGCTCCCTCATACCAAGTTTGAACATTTTAATGTCCAACGATATGAAGGATATGGCCTGAAGAAGAAATTTAGGTTTTCAATGTGGGTAGAAGGAATTATGCTATATTGTTCCGTTGTACGGTCATTGCAACAAAGTATTCTATAACTCTGGAGGTCGATAGAAGGAATTATGCTATGTAAGGGTTTATAACCCAATATTGCATCATCGTAACAGTCGTTAAGAAATGGGTAACGGTTGTCACAACACAGTATTCTATAACTCTGGAGGTCGATAGAAGGAATTATGCTATGTAAGGGTTTATAACCCAATATTGCATCATCGTAACAGTCGTTAAGAAATGGGTAACGGTTGTCACAACACAGTATTCTATAACTCTGGAGGTCGATAGAAGGAATTATGCTATGTAAGGGTTTATAACCCAATATTGCATCATCGTAACAGTCGTTAAGAAATGGGTAACGGTTGTCACAACACAGTATTCTATAACTCTGGAGGTCGATAGAAGGAATTATGCTATGTAAGGGTTTATAACCCAATATTGCATCATCGTAACAGTCGTTAAGAAATGGGTAACGGTTGTCACAACACAGTATTCTATAACTCTGGAGGTCGATAGAAGGAATTATGCTATGTAAGGGTTTATAACCCAATATTGCATCATCGTAACAGTCGTTAAGAAATGGGTAACGGTTGTCACAACACAGTATTCTATAACTCTGGAGGTCGATAGAAGGAATTATGCTATGTAAGGGTTTATAACCCAATATTGCATCATCGTAACAGTCGTTAAGAAATGGGTAACGGTTGTCACAACACAGTATTCTATAACTCTGGAGGTCGATAGAAGGAATTATGCTATGTAAGGGTTTATAACCCAATATTGCATCATCGTAACAGTCGTTAAGAAATGGGTAACGGTTGTCACAACACAGTATTCTATAACTCTGGAGGTCGATAGAAGGAATTATGCTATGTAAGGGTTTATAACCCAATATTGCATCATCGTAACAGTCGTTAAGAAATGGGTAACGGTTGTCACAACACAGTATTCTATAACTCTGGAGGTCGATAGAAGGAATTATGCTATGTAAGGGTTTATAACCCAATATCGCATCATCGTAACAGTCGTTAAGAAATGGGTAACGGTTGTCACAACACAGTATTCTATAACTCTGAAGGTCGATAGAAGGAATTATGCTATATTGTTCCGTTGTAAGGGTCCTTATATTCTGCTGGCCTGGCCCAGCGTTAGGCTGGGTTGGGTCCGGACTAGGTCCCCAGCTAGCTGGAGGCTGAAGAGCATTGCGCCTGTCCGGCAGCTCCACTAATGCTGGGCATATCAGACTAGGGAGTCTGCAAATCTTTGTATTCTACCCCCTCCCCTCCCTTTTTTAAGTGTGTATCATTTATTTGAATTCAGTTCATTTATTTTCTTCCTTCTTCTTTGGTGACCTGGCGCTGCGCGTGACCTTCATTTTACTTAATTTTGTTCAATATCGGCAAAATCAAGGTGGCCCATTGACGAGAAGAAGAAGAAGGGTTTACGTTTACAACGCACTATTGCATACTCGTAACGGTTGTTACACAATGCGCAACGGTGGTTACAACAAAGTATTCTATTATTCTGAAAATCGATAGAAAGAGTTATGCTATATTATTCCGTTGTAGTATTTTACGGTTGCTAAAAACTGCGTAACGGTCATTAGAACAAAGTGTTCTATAACTCTGAAGGTCGATAGAAGCAATTATGCTATATTATTCCGTTGTTAGTGTTTACAACGCCCTATTGCATACTCGTAACGGTCTTTAAAAACTGCGTAGCGGTTGTTACAACAAAATATTCTATAATTCTGAAGGTTGATAAAAGGAACTATGATATATTGTTCCATGGTAAGGGTTTACAACACACTATTGAATATTAGTAACGATCGTTGCACACTGCGTAACGGTCCTTACAACAAAGTATTCTATAATTCTGAAGGCCGATGGAAGGAATTAGGCTATATTGTTCCCTTGCCAGGGTTTATAACGCACTATTGTATATTCGTAACGGTCGTTAAAAACTGCGTAACGGTCGTTACAACAAAGTATACTATAACTCTGAAGGTCGATAGAAGGAATTATGCTATATTGTTTCGTTGTAAGAGTCTACAGTCTACGGTCGTTACACAATGTGCAATGGTCGTTACAACAAAGTATTCTATAATTCTGAAAATCGATAGAAAGAATTATGCTATATTATTCCGTTGTTGTGGTTTACATCGTACTATTTAATAATATATTCGTAACGGTCGTTACTCACTGCGTAACGGTCGTTGCAACAAAGTATTATATACCTCTGTAGGTTGATATAACAATTATGCTATATTGTTCCGTTGTTAGGGTTACAACGCAATATTGTATGCTCGTAACGGTCTTTAAAAACTGCGTAATGGTCATTAGAACAAAGTATTCTATATCTCTGAAGGACGACAGAAGTAATTACGCTATATTGTCCCTTTGTAAGGGTTTACAACGCACTTTCACAGTTTCGCAGTCAAAGTCCCCAAATTTGGCATGGCGGTGCATTAGGATATGGTATCTAAGGTGACCTTTGACCTTGAACATCGTCAAGTATTTGTTTGTGGCCATATCTTTTATATCCTGGCAAATACAGCCCCCAAATTTGGCAAGCAGATCGACTAGCTTAAGATCAAATGGAATGCGAAATGTTGTCGACCTCGGTGATCATGACCACTTTGACCTTTGACCTTGAATTTGTGTCTATCACAATATCACATGAACTACTGCACGGATTCGCTTAAACTTTTGTAGGGTGATATCATTATTACATCAAGCTGATGAGTCCAGCAACATTTTGGTATACAGTTTATCTCTTGCAAAAGGTGGTCGTTG
>CM065687.1:34462527-34472547 GCA_017654935.2 Phymorhynchus buccinoides | reverse complement strand
ACAATATTTTTTTTTTTTAATGTCTATTTCTTAAAAAAAAAGAAAAAACAATTAGTACTAAGATTGCGATGCATTTAAAGCTAATGATGGTAAAGGCTTAGGCCCTATATGGTGGATGGTTAGGGGGGGAGTGTGAAGGGAGTGGGGGGTGTTGGTAGTGTTGTGTTGTAATGCACTGATGTTCGTGAACGTAGTGGGGTTGATGATGTTCGTGAACGTAATGGGTGTGATGATGTTCGTGGACGTAATGTGGGTGATGATGTTCGTGGACGTAATGTGAAGTGATGATGTTCGTGAACGTAATGGAAGTGATGATGTTCGTGAACGTAGTGGGGGTGATGATGTTCGTGAACGTAATGGGGGTGATGATGTTCGTGAACGTAATGGGGGTGATGATGTTTGTGAACGTAATGGGGGTGATGATGTTCGTGAACGTAATGGGGGTGATGATGTTCGTGAACGTAATGGGGGTGATGATGTTTGTGAACGTAATGGGGGTGATGATGTTCGTGAACGTAATGGGGGTGATGATGTTTGTGAACGTAATGGGGGTGATGATGTTCGTGAACGTAATGGGGGTGATGATGTTCGTGGACGTAATGGAAGTGATGATGTTCGTGAACGTAATGGGGGTGATGATGTTCGTGAACGTAATGGGGGTGATGATGTTCGTGGACGAAATGGGGGTGATGATGTTCGTGAACGTAATGGGGGTGATGATGTTCGTGAACGTAATGTGGGTGATGATGTTCGTGAACGTAATGGGGGTGATGATGTTCGTGAACGTAATGGGGGTGATGATGTTCGTGAACATAATGGGTGTGATGATGTTCGTGGACGTAATGGGGGTGATGATGTTCGTGAACGTAATGGGTGTGATGATGTTCGTGATGATGTTCGTGAACGTAATGGGTGTGATGATGTTCGTGGACGTAATGGGGGTGATGATGTGCATACATATACTGATGTTAACACTAATGTTGGCCATCAACAAAACAATCTTAAAACTACTGGGCTGAATGTATGTGGTCTAGTTTCAAAAAATGAAATTCCCAGAGTTTACCGAATTAGTTGAAAGTACTGATTTATTATGCATGAGTGAAACCAAACTTGATGCCTTTGATGATTGCAATAACGTCCCTGGGTATACTTTCTTTAACAAAAACAGATTTAAATACAAACGGAAATCAGGCGGTGTGGGAGTGTTTGTTGTTTGTTAAAGACAATTTACTAGATTGCATTACAGTAATTGACAACACTGCTCAGAAAGAATGTATTGAAGAATCATATGTTAAGCACTATCGCTTTGTGCAATCAGCTGTGCCCAAAGAATGTATGTTCTTTGAATTAAGACCAAGAATAGCAGAACAAAATTCTGTGAATAATAAACTTTTTATTTGTGTGGTATATGCTCCCCCAGAAGGTTCAGTGTATGAAAATCGCAATATTTGCACAGAAATAGAACAATGCATAATATCACTAGGCTTTGATAATTGTTTAATAGTCGGAGACCTCAACGCTAGAACTGGTCAGCTGAAAGACATTTTAAACGATGAGGATGTGGTTCTTTGACAGAGCATGGTTGTTTTCTAGATGAGCTTAATATTTTTGGTATTCAGCAGGATAGACAGTCAATGGACAAGTCCTGTAACAATCTGGGTCATGCACTGATAGACTTTTGTATCAGTCAACAGATGTTAATTGTTAATGGTCGTGTTGGCAATGATTCAAAAATTGGTAAATTCACCTGTAAGAACGCTAGTGTCGTGGATTACATGATAGCCACTCCGTCAGTTTTTGAATTTATTGATGATTTTGAAGTTGAAGACTTCGATGAATGCTTATCAGATGTACACTCTGTTATTCGGTTAACCCTATCAAATAATGTGTTTGTCACCCAAGATCCGCCCACTAGAAATACACCTGAAACTACCTTTACTGCTAGACCTAAACGCCCTGTATGGAAGAGCGACAGAGCCGACATGTTTTTCCAAGAGATTGACGATGCTGAAATTGGTTCAGTTGTCCAGCATATCCAGAATATCATGGATCATGCTGAGCGGGTGGACCAGGCTCAGATCGATAATATAAACGATCGCATTTGCAGAGTAATGACTAGTGCTGCTGAGCGTTGTGATTTGTACAATAACACTGTAAACAATGTCGGTAACGGGGAAGGAGGGAGCCAAGGGAGATCACAACAGTGTAACCGAAAGAAAATAAATCATACATGGCTTAACGCCCATTGCAGACGTCAAAGAGCACGTTTTCGCAATGCAAAACGTGTGCACAAATTTATGAACAACGCTTCGTCAAAAGCTAACAAAGCAAAAACATATAATGAATATAAAAAAAATGTTAATAAAGAATATAAATTCTATGTTAAAAGAATGCACTGTAAATTACGATCAATGAGAACTTCTGGCCCACGTGGCTACTGGAAGCTGATAAACGACAAGGGGAAAAAAGTGACGAAATTATAACACCCGAACAGTTCCGTGAGTACTTTGCAGAATTGTCCGGTGCTTCTGATGCAAATTCTAACGAGTTTCAACCACCCAATGGTCATGTAGTTAATGATGTTCTTAATATGGATTTTAGTACTAATGAGGTGTCTAAATGTGTAAAAAGACTTAAGAATAACAAATCAAGTGGAAAAACGATAACATTCTAAATGAGTTCCTGAAAACAAGTTCTAGTAAAATGACTCGTTGTATTACATTGTTTTTTAACCTGATTCTAAAATGTAAGAAAACTCCTTTGTCATGGTCAGTTGGATGCATAACACCGATATATAAAGGAAAGGGAAATAAAAAGGATCCTAATAATTATAGGGGGATGACAGTACTAAGTTGTTTTGGAAAATTGTTTACAAGTGTCATTAATGAGAGAATCAATATGTTCCTAGAGGTTAACCATATACTAGGTAAAGAGCAAGCTGGTTTCCGTAAAAACAACTCAACCACTGATCATATGTTTTCTCTACATTGTTTGATTAGCCTCTATTTACTCAAAAGGAAACGACTTTATTGCACTTTCGTGGATTATCAGAAGGCGTTCGATTCTATACAAAGGAGCCTTCTTTGGGAAAAAATCTTTCAATATGGTGTGAACGGAAATATCCTGGACGTTATTAAGGGAATGTATGACAACGCAAAATCATGTGTCAGAACAAGTTCTGGGTTGTCTAGCTTCTTTTTGTCGACAGTCGGTCTTAGACAAGGGGAAAATTTATCACCAATTTTGTTCTCATTGTATCTGAACGACCTGAAAGATTTCCTATCATGTGCTGGTGGACTCTCTTTACCTTTTTCTGTAGCAAGTGAATATAATTTTTATGATGTTGATCAATATTTTCGTTTATTTTTATTGTTGTATGCTGATGATACAGTAATCCTGGCAGAATCACCAGAGGACATGCAGCATTTACTGCTCCAATTACAGACGTATTGTGAAACTTGGGGGTTAAAGTTGAACTTAACTAAAACAAAAGTTATTATTTTTTCACGTGGCAAAGTCCGCAAAATCCCCAAATTTTATTATGAAAATAAACTCATTGAGACTGTTTGGCATTACAAATATTTGGGTATCATGTTTAATTATAATAACTCATTCACTTTAGCAATCAAAGAACGCTGTAAACTTGCCAAAAGTGCCATGTTTGCCCTTCTAAAAAAGATAAGAACAAATAATTTCCCTTTGGATGTTCAGATAGAACTGTTTGAAAAGTGTGTGCACCCCGTGTTGTTGTATGGATGTGAGTTATGGAGCTTTGAAAATATTATAACATGTAGCCGGTTACAGTTGCGTTTTTTGAAAATAGTGCTTGGTGTGAAAACCTCAACCCCAACTTGCATGATCTTGGGTGAACTAGGTTGTCTTCCCATAGAGATTGAAATTAAAACAAGAATGCTATGCTATTGGCATAGCCTCACTTTGAAAACCACGAAAGATCTAGACAATACTTCAGTTTTACCTTTTAAGCTATGTAACTTTATGTTCGATTCTGGCCAGTTTAGACTCCCATGGTTACTGCAGGTTTTGACACTGTTGAACGAACTTGGATTGTCTTATTTGTGGAGAAATCCCATGTTTTCTTTAAATCATTTTAAATGTGTCGTCAAACAAAGATTAAAGGATCAATTCCTACAGACATGGAGAAGTGATATGTATGGTAGTAGTGCGTGTTATAACTATCGTTTAGTTAAAGAAAGCCCTAGTCTTGAGCATTATTTGCTAGTTTTGCCATATTCCTTGCGTCAGTCAATGATTAAGTTTAGAATTTGCAATAATAAGTTTCCCGTACAGCAGGGTATATTTTTGGATATCCCTTGGCAAGAAAGAAAATGTACCCTGTGTGAACTGAATGAAATTGGTGATGAATTTCACTACTTGTTTGCTTGTTCTTTTCCTTTGATAAAAGACCATAGGTCAGAGCTATTACCCACATATTTTCAGCGTCACCCCAATGTTATTAAATTTAGTATTTTAATGAATACCCGCAGGAAATCTAAACTTGTCAAACTCGCAAAGTTTATCCATATACTTGTAACTTTGTTTTCTAAAACTTTAAGAAACACATAAATGCGGAGAAGAAGACAAACAAACTTGTGAAACCTACTTGCTTGTTTTTTTGTTTTTTTAGTTTAAGCCACTGCTCTGTAACCTATGTCTTTGTTATTCTTTTTCTGGTTTTTGTTTTGTTTTGAAAAATAGTAGGTAGTTTGTATGGGATACTTTTAGTTTGAATTTTATTTCTTAGATTATTGTCTTTTTGTTGTGAATTTTATTTCCTAGATTATTAAGTCTTTTTGTTGTTATTCATATTTGAATGTATGTTTTCTTATTTTCTTTTTTGACTCACCAGTGTCTGCCATTGTGTTTGTTGTTATCTATGTATTAGCTTAAAAGCCCCCCTGGGGCCAAAGCTCAAATAAAACTGTTCCAAAACTCTAATGTATTCATTTTTATAGAGATGTGTGGTGAGGATGCGTGAACCAGTCTGTTAGAAATGTTTTTTACGAATGGTGAGTGAAAAGCGCATTGAGTTGCTTAGCAAGATTATGCGCTATATAAGCATTATTAATTACTGTTATTATTTATATCTTTCAAGAGTATTCAAAAATGTTATAACCAAAACCATGTAATCTTACTTTGCTGGTTTTATGTTAGTTACTATCGCCTGTGTTTGTAACGCATATAAATCTGTATTGTTAAAACTTCGGGACTTTCCTGGTGTTGCACTGCCTCCGGGCATTGCCTCCGGGATCGTTTCTACCATCTTTATATCTACTAATGTCCCATATGTGTCTGTTCCAGACCGGAGGACGTTAGGCAGAATTTCATCATGTTTGTAACAAGGATTAGGCCAAAAGAACATAATTATAGCCAAACTCGAGACATAAACAAGATAAATTAAACTTTACAATAGCAGCATGTTTTTGATTTTATTGTTGCTGGGTTTTTTTTTGTTGGCTTACGTTCAGTCCCATACTTGGAATTTATTTCTGGCATTTGTTAGCAAAACACCTTCATGTTGTCCATGAATATAGGCCTGGAACAAGACCTAGATAAACATAATTATGTACCTCTGTGTGTGTGTGTGTGTGTGTGTGTGTGTGTGTGTGTCGTGCGTGCGTGCGTGTGCGTGCGTGTGTGTGTGCGTGCGTGCGTGCGTGTGTGTGTGTGTGTGTGTGCGTGAGTGTGTGTGTGTGCGTGTGTTCTTGGTGTGTGTGTGTGTGTCGTGTGTAGTGTACCTGTGTGTGTTAGAGAGAGAGAGAGAGAGAGAGAGAGAGAGGATAAGAGAGAGAGAGAGAGAGAGAAAGAGAGAAAGAGAGATGAGAGAGAGAGAGAGAGAAAGAGAGAGAGAGAGAGAGAGAGAGAGAGAGAGAGAGAGAGAGAGATTTGCTTTGTATATGCGTTGTTGCTGCATGGTTGGTGTCATTCTTGAATGCTGTTTTTGTTGTCTATTTGTTGATGAATAATTGATTGTAAAGCGCTTTGGGCTCATCTGAGTTAAAGCGCTATATAAATGTACTATTATTATTATTATTATTATTATTATTATTATTATTATTATTATTATTATTATTCAAACAAGGCCTACACACCTACCAAACTAATATAGCCTACATATTTGCCTGTGTTATATTATAGACTATGTACCTGCCATTGTACATTTGCCTATATACCTTCCAAGAATGAAATGTAACATTGTTTCCATTCTGTCTGCCCATGTAGTACGTCATTTATGAGTGCCAATTAAAAGCGTGACTTCGGTAAAGGTAAAGATGTGGCCCCCCCCCCCCCTGCATTTCTCGGTGAATTTTCCATTTTTCCGTTTTGACCTTTACCCAGTATTCTTCTTTCTACCCAGTCGTTAGAAAGTAACACGTGAAAGACTGCTCAGTGATAATATTTATTCCATTGTTCTCAACAATGGCCTAACTGATTTTATTCAGTCGAGTTAAAATGAGGTTGATGTTCCTCCATTATACTTCAATATGGTCAATGAAGCTAAAAATAATTAAAATGAAAAAAAAAGACATTGTGCGCGTTTACGCGAAACGGAGAAAATTGGAAAACAAAATTACCACCCATCATTGGGACAAGAAATCTTTTTCATTGGAAAAAAAAGCTTAGGGGGGGCCTTACTCCGGTCTCTCGCTCACTTTCTTAACCAAAATACCTCCTACAAAACACCCCCCTCGAACAAAATAGCAACAACAACAGACTACACGCACAAGCGCGCGACGGCACGCACACACGCACATTACACACAAAAAAACGCACACACACACACACACACACACAAAAGCATAGCAGAAATATTGGCACTTTATAAGAACAATTCTTGGGTATCAATGAACCTGTACACAAGGCGGGTTGATCACTGAACATGATACAAATCTGCTCTCAGTGAAGTCACACTGATATCATTGATAACAGGAACAACAAAAATACAATAATTAGCAGCTTCTCACAGCTCGTAATTCACTCGGTAAGTGTCGCGTCGCCCTTTGCCGTTTCAATTATTATATATATAAAATATTTATTTTTTTTAAACTAAAAAAAAATTCTTGTGGGGGATGATGAGTTCTAGGACTACTTTCCCCCTGGACTTTTCCCCCCTGGACTTTGTCCCCCGGAATTCGTTCCTCCCGGGACTCACCCCCCCCCCCCCCCCGTATCTCTTTCCCCCTAGGACACTTTCCCCCCCATAGTATCATTTGAGTGGTGTATCACGAGAGCTACACACACACACACACACACACACACACACACACCACACACACACACTCTTTCGCATACATACAAGCATACACCACACAGTGACATGCAAGATCTCTCTCTCTCTCTCTCTCTCTCTCTCTCTCTCTTCTCTCTCTCTCTCCTTCTCTACTCTCTCTCTCTCTCTCTCTCTGGTGTATGCAAAGTCTCTTTATACACCAATCAATGAGGTTCTCGGAGGTGGGAGGGAAGTGTCCCAGGGGCAAGAAGTGATAGGGGGGAATAGTACCGGGGGGGAAAGTGTCCTGGGGGGAAAGAGTTCCAAGGGGGAAATTGTCCGGGGGGAAATAGTACTGGGGGAAATCCTAGTCCTAGGGGGAAAGAGTTCCAGGGGGGAAAAATCCAGGGGGAAGAATTCCGGGGGATAAAATCCGGGGGAAAAAGTCCAGGGGGAAAGTGTCCGGTTACCAGGAAGAGTGTGCTGGTTCTGTTCCGTCGACCGCTGTCGCATTCTCAGATTACCGCTGACACTAAACTGACCCTAAACCTATCCCTAACCCTATCCCAAACCCTATTCCTAACCCTATTCCTAACCCTGAACCTAACCTGAAACCGCTGTCGCATTCCCTTAGGGTTAGGGTTAAAATAGGGTTTTGGATAGGGCTTGGGGATATGCTTAGGGTCAGTGTAGTGTCAAATACACACACACACAAAGTTGATGGTACGTTATGATCATGGTGCAGGTAAATTCAGAACACAGTAACCTGGGAATGCGACATCGGTCGATGGAACAGCCTGAAATGAATAGAAGGGGGCAGAGGAGGGGGCTTTTCTTAACATTTGTCTCATGTATGTATATGGCTTGTTGACGAAGTACTAACCAGTACTTTTCAGCTTAAAAAACAACAACTGACCCAACGACAACACAAACAACCAGTGTTAACAATGTAGGCCTAAACCGAAAAAGAAAAAAAAGAAGAAAAAAATGGAACAGGAAAGGGGCGAAACGAGAAAGGCTGAAACAGGATGTGCACAGATTGTTAGACCCAGAAACCGCACACGCGGATGAAACGGTCAATTGACATATCCTTTTAGCAAACGGAATCGTCCGCAGCCAGTGTCGTTGTTGGTGTCGTCGCTGTTGTCGTCGTCGTCGTCGTCGTCGTCGTCGTCGTCATCATCGATGTGGTCGTGGGGCCTGGAACAGTTTCCTCCGTTTTCACGTACTGGGTCTGTAGGGGTAACTGAAACACGGAAACACACGGCTGTGGTTGGCAGCTGAGCGCAGAAAGCAAGAGATGGTTAATGAGCGATTTAGCGGGATTTTTTGACCACCAGGGGGCATAGCGCTCGAGTGGGGCTAACCCTCTCTATATTCCTAGTTGGGGATAAAGAAAAGAGAGAGGGAGAGAGAGGGAGGAGTCCCACCCTCTCTCTCTCTCTCTCTCTCTCTCTCTCTCTCTCTCTCTCTCTCTCTCTCTCTCTCTCTCTCTCTCTCACTACGCCCAACTAAGAAAATCGCGTGATAAGCCCCTAGTGGATTGACTGCCCCCTGGCGGTCAAATAATCGCCATAAGTCGACCATAGCACCTGTATAACAACTCTGTTAACTATTAATACGCAGTGTATTCCATATGCTTTTCTTCCTCTCCTGCTCTCTTTCGCGCTCTCTCTTCTTCTCTCTTTCTCTACCACTTTCTCTCTTTCACTTTTATTTTAGTTTTCCCCATCTTTCTTGTCCTTCTTCTCCTGTTTATTGCTAAGGTTTGTGTGGATGTGAGTCTGAATAATTATGTAGGTGTAATATTGTGTGTGAATGTATATTAAGGAAAAAACAACAACAGAAACAACCTTCTTTATACTTGCTATTAACAAGAAGAAAGGCAAGACAAACTTTTTTTCTTTTCTTTTTTTACTTCTGTCTTATTCACCTTTATTTACAGGTTATCACTGTTTATTATTCACGAATGTTGAATCATGCATATATATGAATGTTATTTGTAAATGTATGAAGAAGGAATAAAATGTCTAATACCAAAAAAAAAGAAGAAAAAAAGAAAGCAAGAGATGAACACGAACATGCATGCACACAAGCTCAAGGTTCTACAGGGGCGGATCTTAGGGGGGTTTCCAGGGTTACCGGACCCCCACCTTTTTTTTCCAAGCAAAGCACACCTTATACAAGGGTAAAAAGAACGAAAATGGCTCGATTTTGCTTTAATGATCACTAAATTGCAAATTTATCTGGGGGCTTCGCCCCCTGGGTCCACACAAGACCACCACACCTTAACGCAGGACCGATGTAGCTCCCTGGATTCCCGCGGACCCCTCCCCCTCCCCCTTACGAATAATTTGGTCCGCTCCTGTACTACAATAACATGTTCTATGTTACACGAACGTGCATGCACACATTGCCCTTCTTTGTAAGTATTAAAATTACCTCCCTATTACAACTCCCTCCCACTTAAGACCTTATCTTGAATGATTTTTCAAGGTCTTATATAAGGGAGGTTCCACAGTATAACATTTTCTATGCTACACAAACTTGCATGAACACACAAGCGCAAGGTACTACAACATTTCCTTCCGAGATGTCCATGTTCCAAATATGCGCACAGTCGTCTTCACATACTACTACTACTACTACTAACTACTACTACTACTACTACTACTACTACTACTACTACTACTACTACTACAAGCATTACTACTACTACTACTACTACTACTACTACTACTACTACTACTACTACTACTACCAAAGATAGTATAATATTTCTATTTGTAACC
>CM065687.1:34457527-34460027 GCA_017654935.2 Phymorhynchus buccinoides | reverse complement strand
GCTTGCTCGTTAGTAGTGTTTGTTTGTTTGTTGGTTTCTCCCTTCACCGACATAAGGAACAATAACCATTCCCCTCCATAACTCGTTCAGCGATTTCGTCATTGCTCGCTTCTTTACTGTCCCCCCTCCACCCTCCTCCTCCTCATTCTTTCTTTCTCTCTTTTCGTCCTTCTTTGCATCTTTCCTCTCTTCTGTCTTACCCCCGCCTCTGCTATGGCCATCAAGCGTTGCGCGTACAGCACGGCGTCATGCACTGTCAGGAATAAACGTTCCTTGTCGCTCGTGCCGTGGAAACCCGTCTTCTCAAACATCTCGCGAACGGCATCTGTCAAATACAATACAGAAATAATGCACGTCTTGAGTTTTATATATATAAAAGTGGGTTGAATCGAAGGACATGTTGCATTAAAAAAACCCACAAAAAACGCGCTGCTTTCTCACCTTTCTTCAAACCGCATGCTTGCTCATTCTTACGCATACTCACGCGCGTATATAGACTAGAGAAACCCAAACAGACACACATACACGCATAAAAGGACACGCAAACGCAAACGCCCGCGCGCGCACACGCGCGCGCACACGCGCGCGCGCGTACACACACACACACACAAACACACACACACACACACACACACAAACACACACACACACACACACACACACACACACACACACACACACACACACACACACAGAGAAAGATATGTCATGACCTATTTCTTTTACAAGACGAAGTATAAGGCCGTGTACACAAATAAGCGAATATTCCATGCGGAAACCCGTGCGCAATCCATAAATAAGTGAAACAAAGAAGGGAACAGATTTGCGCGCGTGTCCGAATTTCCCCTATAAACTTTTATCCTTCTTTCTTCCACTTAGTTAGGGTTTTCCGTATGGAACTTACGCGTCTAATGTGAACCCGGCCTAAGTATTACAGTTGACCGCCATTATTCGAACAATGTCCATCGTCAGTCCAATGACGAGAAAAACACCAACCTTTGCAGTGGGCAAGAAAGACTTGAATAGAATAGCTCCTCATCTCTGTGATAACCTGGAGGGAAAAAAAAAAGATTAATGGAGCACGTGATGTTCGACTAAACAGGAGGTCTCAATGACTATCGAACAAAATTGCAGGATAGTTAAATCGTTCCGCCTGCTAACTCAATGCATGAGTGACTGGGGTTCGAATCCCGGCATCGCCCTTTACTTCCAGTTCGACGGGGAAATCGAACTGAACGCCTGAGTCCTTCGGATGTGGACTTAAAGCAAGTCTGACCAGTGCTCTTAACGCACGCAAACACCACACGGCAGAGGGAAAAGTCTGTAACAGCAAGGCAGAGCCCCGCTGCCTAGCATAAATCAAATAGGGCATTTGCCGCGTGCCAGCGACCTTGAATCTCACTGAGTTGAATTTAGAGAGCTGAATTAGAAAGGTCAACGCAACTCGGGCAGAACGAGCGCGGGCAATTTAGTAGTCTTGTATAGAGTTCGAACTCTCGTGGCAAATGCCCTATTGATAACTAGGTTTTCATAGATGAGTCTCTGCGAATAAAACATGATACCATGCCACACTGTAATATTTTGTAAAGTGAAGAAAACTACAAATACTATGGGTCTGTGACAGTAATTCTTACTGGTGAGACTATTCGCCTTGGCTTAAAGCTGTGTCAGACCAATTGACATAGGCTAGAACACCAAGGCTACATCAAAATGCTGTTATGCTCTGCATAGCTATGCAGGGATTGTTTTAACCATGACAAGCTCATAGCATAACATCATCCGTCTCCAAAATCCTCCAAAAGTCGGAGTGTGGCTGCTCACGTGGCGGGGTAATCAAAAACGCTCACACACGTAATGTTCTCATCCCTAACTGGTGCATTTGTACCATAGTGTTCAAGCGCTTCGGCTGCTGGGATGATCCCTGGAGTCGTTTAGCCAGGGTACGACAACAACAACAACAAAAACTGGTGAGACTATTATGCATATCCCAACCCAATTAACTGAATCGAAGACACGTTACAAACTACAGCGTGAAGACACCAGATGCGCTGAACATTTTCTGTTCCAGCGACCTTGACCTTCATGCGAAATCAGAGCCTCCGAGATCCCTCCGTTGAACCGTTATTGTGTTAACAGTCTCAACAATGGCACATTTTATGCTCCAGTGACCTTGACCTTTGACAAATGACATTCACTTCTGAACTGAGCCTAGACATTCTCACTACCTATGTGCACGCTGAAGTTGAGCCTCCTAGGTCCCTCTGTTCAAACGTTATCGTGGTACAGTGGAACCTCCCTTATAAGACCTCCCATTATAAGACTCCCTCCCTAATAAGACCTACTTCTTTGAGAAATTGCCCTTCTTTGTAAGTATTATAATTACTCTATTATAAGACCCCTCCATAATAAGACCCCTCCCATATAAGACCTAATTTTGGATGATTTTTGAAGGTCTTGTGAGGGAGGTTCTACTGTAACATACATACATAGTCAGCCAACA
>CM065687.1:34450027-34452527 GCA_017654935.2 Phymorhynchus buccinoides | reverse complement strand
TTTTTTGGTATTTGAAATATTCAAGTCACAGAGACATATCTCTGCGAAATTCGGGCTGCTCTCCCCTGGAGAGCGCGTCGCCGCAAGCGCAGCGCCTACCCAATTAGGGTGTAACAAATTGGGTAGAAATAAGAAAGGAATAGACACCAAAGGTTCGCCAACCGTCACAATCATGATTCTAGGAGTAGGTTATGCATAAAGCTGAAGAACCGCGAAGGCGGTGACATAAGAAAAAAAGTGCAGGACATACACAGCGAAGATGATAACCATGATGATGATGATGATGCTGATGATGACGACGATGATGTGAAATGGACTGACCGCTGGTTCCTGACGATGACGGTGAGGAGGGCGAAGAGCACGCCCACCATCAGCCCCAGATCCACGTCCAGCAGAACGGTGGATCCAAAGGCGACCAGCCACACCATCTGCCCACAAACACGGGACACCATTCCAAAGGGACTGAGACGGTAATGCACTGAAATTCTCACTGCTGCGCTTATT
The DNA here is from genome assembly GCA_017654935.2 of Phymorhynchus buccinoides. Classification (NCBI taxonomy): domain Eukaryota; kingdom Metazoa; phylum Mollusca; class Gastropoda; order Neogastropoda; family Raphitomidae; genus Phymorhynchus; species Phymorhynchus buccinoides. The sequence continues at coordinate 34,452,023 of CM065687.1, read as the reverse complement.
TCGTGCACGTGTTTTCACTTCGCGCATGAGCTCGGGCTCGTGGAAGAACGGTCTGGGTAGTTTATCAAATGTGGTTGAAGGATGACATGCTCCTTGAGCCGGGGTTCTAAATCTACTGGTTCAGCAAGGTTGGCAACATTTCCCATCCCTATAGATTGAACCCTCCAAATAATAGCAGTGTAAGTGGTATGTATTCAGAGGCAACACGGAATTGTCCACGATTAAAATTCCTTATTCTTGACGTATCATCTCCTCCTTAAAACATTAATCACGAGTATGAAATCAGAACTGTGGCCCCAAAGGCTTTCAGCCACACCATCTGCCCAGCAACACAGGACACCATTTAGAAGTGGGGTCATCATGACAAAGAACCAAGGGGCAACACGAAGTTGTCAACGAACAAAATGCCTCACTCTTAATTTTACCCTTTCCTTATTAAATCACTCGTATTAACAACATTGTGGTTCCGAAGTCTTACCATCTGCCTAGCAACACAGGACACCATTTAGAAGGGATGAAACAGTGGGGTCCTCATGACAAAGAACCAAGGGGCAACACGAAGTTGTCAACGAACAAACTGCCTCACTCTTAGCTTACCCTTTCCGCATTAAATCACTCGTATTAACAACACTTTGGTCCCGAAGGCTATTAGCCTTACCATCTGCCCAGTAACACAGGACACCATTCTGAAGGGATGACACAGTGGGGTCCTCACTCTTAACTTACCCTTTCCTCATTAAATCACTCGTATTAACGTATCAACAACACTGTGATTCTGAAGGCTATCGGTCTTACCATCTGCCCAGTAACACAGGACACCATTCAGAAGGGATGACACAGTGGGGTCCTCATGGCAAAGAACCTAGGGGCAACAAGAAGTTGTCAACAAACAAACTGCCTCACTCTTAATTTTACCCTTTCCTCATTAACCCTTTAGCCGCCAAAGTTGCATTTTAGCACCACAGTGATTTCACACCTATGTCACTAAAAGGCATCAAATTGGGGTCTATTATCCAAAGACCCTATTGTCTTAGTTTGGGAAGTAAGGATAGATCTTATTCTATATATGTCACAGAAGAATCCCCAATACTGCAGATGGATTTTGTTCTCTACCCAGGTACATTTAATGGAACTTTATGGCTGAAATATGGCTGGCGGTGAAAGGGTTAAATCACTCGCATTAACAACACTTTGGTCCCGAAGGCTATCAGTCTTACCATCTGCCCAGTAACACGGGACACCATTCAGAAGGGACGGCAATGCATTGACATCCTCAGTGCTGCATTCATGGTAAGGATCCCAGCGGCAACACGGAGTCAGTTGTCCGTGATCAAAATTCTTTATTCGCGACATATCACCTCCTCTTTAAAAAAAATAATTATGAGTATCAAATTAGAACCGTGGACCCGAAGGCTATCAGAAAAACAATCTGCCCAGTAACACGGGACACCGCTCAGAAGGGATGATATAATGAGTTTCCTAATCCTGCCCGCATTTCGCGAACGGTATAGAACCTGGCGGCAACGTGCAGTTGTCAACGATCAAAATGCCCCACTCTTGACTAACCCTTTTCTCGTTAAAAGCATTGAAACTAATCCAAAATGCAACTCACAATGTGATCCTGAAGATATTGAGCCAAACCATCTGGCCAAACTGACCTTGACAACTATATTGGAAGAAGAAGAAGAAGAAGAAGAAGAAGAAGAAGAAGAAGAACAGAAACAACAACAACAACAACAACAACAACAACAACAACAACAACAACAACAACAACAACAAAGAACAAGAACAAGAACAAGAAGAAGAACAAGAAAAGAAGAAGAAGAAGAAGAAGAAGAAGAAGAAAGAAGAAGAAGGAGCAGGTGAAACAGGCCATCATTCAGAAGGGATGATATAGGCTGATGAGTTGCCCAGTGCTGTAAGTATTTTGCGCACGTTTAAGAACCCAGCGGCTCACGAAGTTGTCAACGATCGAAATTCCTTATTTGTTGTTCCT
>CM065687.1:34430027-34442527 GCA_017654935.2 Phymorhynchus buccinoides | reverse complement strand
TTTAGCACCACAGTGATTTAATACCTATGTCACTAAAAGGCATCAAATTGGGGTCTGTTATCCAAAGACCCTATTGTCTTAGTTTTGGGAAGTAAGGATAGACCTTATTTTATATATGTCACAGAAGAATCCACAATACTGCAGATGGATTTTGTTCTCTATCCAGGTAAATTCAATGGACATTTTTAGTTGAAATATGGTTGGCGGTGAAAGGGTTAAAATCCATACATTAAAAAAAAATAATGTTCATTAAGTACGCATGCAATCACACATACGTACACACAACCTACACGCAATCGCAAACACATGCATGGATACACACTCCAGCACACAGAACGTACCCCACAGGTACATCCCCCACGATCTGAACGTCATACTTTTCCTTCAGATTGACAACATAGGAAACCACCGTCCCCGTGACTACCTGCAACACACAATACCACCGCAACTACCAAAGTAAGCAAGGACTACATTGGCCGCACTACAACGACCACCTTTTGCAAGAGATAAACTGTATACCAAAATGTTGCTGGACTCATCAGCTTGATGTGATATATCACCCTACAAAAGTTTAAGCGAATCCGTGCAGCGGTTCATGTGATATTGTGATAGACACAAATTCAAGGTCAAAGGTCAAAGTGGTCATGATCACCGAGGTCGACAACATTTCGCATTCCATTTGATCTTAAGCTAGTCGATCTGCTTACCAAAGTTGGGGGCTGTATTTGCCAGGATATAAAAGATATGGCCACAAACAAATACTTGACGATGTTCAAGGTCAAAGGTCACCTTAGATACCATATCCTAATGCACCGCCATGCCAAATTTGGGGACTTTGACTGCGAAACTGTGAAAGTGCGTTGTAAACCCTTACAAAGGGACAATATAGCGTAATTACTTCTGTCGTCCTTCAGAGATATAGAATACTTTGTTCTAATGACCATTACGCAGTTTTTAAAGACCGTTACGAGCATACAATATTGCGTTGTAACCCTAACAACGGAACAATATAGCATAATTGTTATATCAACCTACAGAGGTATATAATACTTTGTTGCAACGACCGTTACGCAGTGAGTAACGACCGTTACGAATATATTATTAAATAGTACGATGTAAACCACAACAACGGAATAATATAGCATAATTCTTTCTATCGATTTTCAGAATTATAGAATACTTTGTTGTAACGACCATTGCACATTGTGTAACGACCGTAGACTGTAGACTCTTACAACGAAACAATATAGCATAATTCCTTCTATCGACCTTCAGAGTTATAGTATACTTTGTTGTAACGACCGTTACGCAGTTTTTAACGACCGTTACGAATATACAATAGTGCGTTATAAACCCTGGCAAGGGAACAATATAGCCTAATTCCTTCCATCGGCCTTCAGAATTATAGAATACTTTGTTGTAAGGACCGTTACGCAGTGTGCAACGATCGTTACTAATATTCAATAGTGTGTTGTAAACCCTTACCATGGAACAATATATCATAGTTCCTTTTATCAACCTTCAGAATTATAGAATATTTTGTTGTAACAACCGCTACGCAGTTTTTAAAGACCGTTACGAGTATGCAATAGGGCGTTGTAAACACTAACAACGGAATAATATAGCATAATTGCTTCTATCGACCTTCAGAGTTATAGAACACTTTGTTCTAATGACCGTTACGCAGTTTTTAGCAACCGTAAAATACTACAACGGAATAATATAGCATAACTCTTTCTATCGATTTTCAGAATAATAGAATACTTTGTTGTAACCACCGTTGCGCATTGTGTAACAACCGTTACGAGTATGCAATAGTGCGTTGTAAACGTAAACCCTTCTTCTTCTTCTCGTCAATGGGCCACCTTGATTTTGCCGATATTGAACAAAATTAAGTAAAATGAAGGTCACGCGCAGCGCCAGGTCACCAAAGAAGAAGGAAGAAAATAAATGAACTGAATTCAAATAAATGATACACACTTAAAAAAGGGAGGGGAGGGGGTAGAATACAAAGATTTGCAGACTCCCTAGTCTGATATGCCCAGCATTAGTGGAGCTGCAGGACAGGCGCAATGCTCTTCAGCCTTCAGCTAGCTGGGGACCTAGTCCGGACCCAACCCAGCCTAACGCTGGGCCAGGCCAGCAGAATATAAGGACCCTTACAACGGAATATAGCATCATTCCTACTATCGACCTTCAGAGTTATAGAATACTGTGTTGTGACAACCGTTACCCATTTCTTAACGACTGTTACGATGATGCGATATTGGGTTATAAACCCTTACATAGCATAATTCCTTCTATCGACCTCCAGAGTTATAGAATACTGTGTTGTGACAACCGTTACCCATTTCTTAACGACTGTTACGATGATGCAATATTGGGTTATAAACCCTTACATAGCATAATTCCTTCTATCGACCTCCAGAGTTATAGAATACTGTGTTGTGACAACCGTTACCCATTTCTTAACGACTGTTACGATGATGCAATATTGGGTTATAAACCCTTACATAGCATAATTCCTTCTATCGACCTCCAGAGTTATAGAATACTGTGTTGTGACAACCGTTACCCATTTCTTAACGACTGTTACGATGATGCAATATTGGGTTATAAACCCTTACATAGCATAATTCCTTCTATCGACCTCCAGAGTTATAGAATACTGTGTTGTGACAACCGTTACCCATTTCTTAACGACTGTTACGATGATGCAATATTGGGTTATAAACCCTTACATAGCATAATTCCTTCTATCGACCTCCAGAGTTATAGAATACTGTGTTGTGACAACCGTTACCCATTTCTTAACGACTGTTACGATGATGCAATATTGGGTTATAAACCCTTACATAGCATAATTCCTTCTATCGACCTCCAGAGTTATAGAATACTGTGTTGTGACAACCGTTACCCATTTCTTAACGACTGTTACGATGATGCAATATTGGGTTATAAACCCTTACATAGCATAATTCCTTCTATCGACCTCCAGAGTTATAGAATACTGTGTTGTGACAACCGTTACCCATTTCTTAACGACTGTTACGATGATGCAATATTGGGTTATAAACCCTTACATAGCATAATTCCTTCTATCGACCTCCAGAGTTATAGAATACTGTGTTGTGACAACCGTTACCCATTTCTTAACGACTGTTACGATGATGCAATATTGGGTTATAAACCCTTACATAGCATAATTCCTTCTATCGACCTTCAGAGTTATAGAATACTTTGTTGCAATGACCGTACAACGGAACAATATAGCATAATTCCTTCTATCCACATTGAAAACCTAAATTTCTTCTTCAGGCCATATCCTTCATATCGTTGGACATTAAAATGTTCAAACTTGGTATGAGGGAGCATCGGCTTATGGTGATTCCGAATATTGGATACCGATACCGAGCGGTAGTCATATCGAAATGCTGAATTGACAACTGCTTTTCTAAATACCTAAGAGAGTTGTGCATTGTAAACTCTTACAACCAAACAATATAGCATAATTCTTTATATCGACCTTCAGAGTGATAGAATATCTTTGTTGTAACGACCGTTACGCAGTGTGTAACGACGGTTACGAATGAAGAGTTGTGCATTGTAGAATCTTACAACGAAACAACATAGCATAATTCCTTGCATCGACCTTCAGAGTTATATTATACTTTGTTGTAACGACCGTTACGCAGTGTGTAACGACCGTTACGAATGAAGAGTTGTGCATTGTAATCTCTTACAATGAAACAACATAGCATAATTCCTTCTATCGACCTTCAGAGTTATAGAATACTTTGTTGTAACGACCGTTACGCAGTGTGTAACGACCGTTACGAATGAAGAGTTGTGCATTGTAGACTCTTACAACGAAACAATATAGCATAATTCCTTGTATCGACCTTCAGAGTTATAGTATACTTTGTTGTAACGACCGTTACGCAGTGTGCAACGACCGTTACGAATGAAGAGTTGTGCATTGTAAACTCTTACAATGAAACAACATAGCATAATTCCTTGTATCGACCTTCAGAGTTATAGTATACTTTGTTGTAACGACCGTTACGCAGTGTGTAACGACCGTTACGAATGAAGAGTTGTGTATTGTAAACTCTTACAATGAAGAGTTGTGCATTGTACACTCTTACAATGAAACAATATAGCATAATTCCTTCTATCGACCTTCAGAGTTATAGAATACTTTGTTGTAACGACCGTTACGCAGTGTGTAACGACCGTTACGCAGTGTATAACGACGGTTACGAATGAAGAGTTGTGTATTGCGTGCGTGTGCGTGCGTGTGTGCGTGCGCGCGCGCATACGTGTGTGTGTGTGTGGACCCGTTTGCTTTTTATGCGAAGATGCATGTTTTTATGTCTATGAGTATGTCACAGCGTGAGGGTGAGGGTGGGTATGCGAGCGCGTCTGAGTATGTTTGATATGTCTGTAATTTTGTATGTGGGGCGATTCTTTGTTTGTGTAAAGCGCCATGAGTAGTACACCTAGAATGCGCGCTATATAAATATTATTTATTATTATTATTATTATTATTATTGTAAACCTATTACAATGAAACAATATAGCATAATTTCTTCTATCGACCTTCAGAGTTATAGACGACCGTACGCAGTGCATAACGACCGTTATAGCATAATTCCTGCAGAATTATAGAATACTTTGTTGTAACGACCGTTACGCAGTGTGTAACGACCGTTACGAATGAAGAGTTGTGCATTGTAAACTCTTACAACTAAGCAAAATAGCATAATTCCTGCTATCGACCTTCAGAGTTATAGAATACTTTGTTGTAACGACCGTTACGCAGTGTGTAACGACCGTTACGAATGAAGAGTTGTGCATTGTAGACTCTTACAACGAAACAATATAGCATAATTCCTTCTATCGACCTTCAGAGTTATAGAATACTTTGTTGTAACGACCGTTACGCAGTGTGTAACGACCGTTACGAATGAAGAGTTGTGCATTGTAATACTCTTACAACGAAACAATATAGCATAATTCCTTCTATCGACCTTCAGAGTTATAGAATACTTTGTTGTAACGACCGTTTCTCTTTGTGTAACGACCGTTACGAATGAAGAGTTGTGCATTGTAGACTCTTACAACGAAACAATATAGCATAATTCCTTCTATCGACCTTCAGAGTTATAGAATACTTTGTTGTAACGACCGTTACGCAGTGTGTAACGACCGTTACGAATGAAGAGTTGTGCATTGTAGACTCTTACAACGAAACAATATAGCATAATTCCTTGTATCGACCTTCAGAGTTATAGAATACTTTGTTGTAACGACCGTTACGCAGTGTGTAACGACCGTTACGAATGAAGAGTTGTGTATTGTAAACTCTTACAATGAAACAATATAGCATAATTCCTTCTATCAACCTTCAGAGTTATAGAATACTTTGTTGTAACGACCGTTACGCAGTGTGTAACGACCTTTACGAATGAAGAGTTGTGTATTGTAAACTCTTACAATGAAACAATATAGCATAATTCCTTCTATCGACCTTCAGAGTTATAGAATACTTTGTTGTAACGACTGTTACGCAGTGTGTAACGACCGTTACGAATGAAGAGTTGTGCATTGTAAACTCTTACAATGAAACAATATAGCATAATTCCTTCTATCGACCTTCAGAGTTATAGAATACTTTGTTGTAACGACCGTTATGCAGTGTGCAACGACCGTTGCGAATGAAGAGTTGTGCATTGTAGACTCTTCCAACGAAACAATTTAGCATAATTCCTTCCATCGATCTTCAGAGTTATAGAATACTTTGTTGTAACGACCGTTACAAATGAAGAGTTGTGCATTGTAGAATCTTACAACGAAACAATATAGCATAATTCCTTCTATCGACCTTCAGAGTTATAGAATACTCTGTTGTAACGACCGTTACGCAGTATGTAACGACCGTTACGAATGAAAAGTTGTGCATTGTAGACTCTTACAATGAAACAATATAGCATAATTCCTGCTATCGACCTTCAGAGTTATAGAATACTTTGTTGTAACGACCGTTACGCAGTGTGTAACGACCGTTACGAATGAAGAGTTGTGCATTGTAAACACTTACAATGAAACAATATAGCATAATTCCTTGTATCGACCTTCAGAGTTATAGAATACTTTGTTGTAACGGCCGTTACGCAGTGTGCAACGACTGTTACGAATGCACAACAGTTAGTTGTAAACCCATACAACGGAACAATAATAGTACAATTGCTTCCATTGGCCTTCACGATTATAGAATAATGATAGAATAGTGCGTTTTAAAACCGAACAACTGAGCAACTGAACAGTATAGCATAATTCCTTCCACTGACCTACCTTGTTACGCAGTGTGTAACGACCATTACGACTATGCGACTCTACAACTAAGACAAACATTAAACGTTAAAGGTCAAAGGCCAGGGTCATTGGGTAATTTTAATATGCAAATCATCTTTCTTGAAAGCTTCCATAAACATCTATGTATATGTGTATGCAAATTTTGAACAATGTACGCCTTGTAGTTCCCGAAAAAAAAGCCAAACGTTAAAGTTACCACAGACAGAGAGGGACAGACAGACAGACAGACAGACAGACTGACAGGCACACGCGCGCGCACGCACGCACGCACACGCACACGCACACGCACACACACACACACACACACAAACACACACATATATATATATACACCTGGAAAACCGAAGAAGCATGAGAACATAGACTCACTTCGTGTCGTTGACACGAGTGAGCCACAAACAGCGTGCCAAGAGGGATGAACTAAAGTTTTGTTTTACGTCCTCCCGGTCTTAATGGAATGAACACACATACAGGCCTATCATATGGGGCCAGCAAACAGAGGACACAGAGGACAAAGAGAGACACGCGGATGTATGCATACACAAAACGAGAACTATTATATCTCTCTCCTTCCCCATTCCCTCTCCAATGCACATTCTTTTTTAACACCCCCCCCCCCCCCCCGTCTCTCCAAGGCATGCACACGCATGCGTGCATACACACGCATGCACGCACGAAATCACTGACCAGTATTCCTCCAAAGTCGGAGTGTGGTTGCTCACGTGGCGGGGGTAAAAAAAAACGGTCACACACATGTAATGTTCTCATCCCTAGCTGGTGCATTTGTACCATAGTGTTCAAGTGCTTCGGCTGTTGGGATGATCCCTGGAGTCTTTTTTTTAAAGGCAGGGTTGTTGCCTGTCTGTCGTTTCCGACAATGACTGCCAGATAGCAGAGGGGGCAGATACTATTCTGGCGGGCTGGGCGAGAATTAGTTTATAGTGGAGATGCCTTGCCCAGGGTACATCCCCACTCTCTCGGCCAAAGAGATTCGAGGACGAGAGCTGGCGTTGGGGAAGGTCCCCAAAGACCAAACCAATCCCTTTCGTCTGCAGCACCAGAGCCGGTGCAAGGGCCCCCTCGTTCGAGAGTCATAGTCTAAGGTCTCCAAAGGCCAACCAATCCCTTTGGCTGCAGCACCAGAGCCGGTGCAAGGGCCATCTCGTTCGAGAGTCATAGTCTTCCACGACATGATATTGTAGAATATCATTTATAGTACAGCTCTCATTTACTCTTGGCCCTTTCTACAGGCTAATGTCAACCAGTGATTCTTCTCTTCTTCTTCTTCTTCTTCTTCTTCTTCGATCGCTCAGACAGTTTTTCTGTCAATTATGAGCGCAGATGCGTCATGCTGCCGTTATGCGCCTAACTTAAGTAATAGTTAGGCCCAGCAAGCCCGACTTCGGCCGGAGGAAATCTTTTTGAAAGTGTTTCTTGAAAAAAAAAGGGCAGGAGAATGGACCGGGTAAGGCAGAAAGATAGTAGATGACAGTAGTAAGCAAAGGGAAAAGGCAGAGTCAAAGAGAGTGGCAGATTAGAGGACGTTACAAGCACAGAACTTCCAGAAGGTGGGGGAACTATTTTTTTACAAAAGACCCCCCCGGTATCCCCACGGGGGGGGGACAACCAGTGATAAAAGCCATTTGAGTAAAGAGGACAACAACAACAATAACAAACTGACCACGATGAGCTCCACGGGTACGGGCATCTTGAGTTTGGCCCTGACCCTGGGGTTGTTGTTGACGTACTCCTTGATGAGCACCAGGAACACGATGACCACCAGGGACCCGATCAGCGTCACCGAGTTGCTGTCCGCCAGACTCACCAGCAGGTCCCTGTACGACTGAGGTCAGCATTGGCGTCATGGTCATCATCATCATTACCATTAACATCATGATCATCATCATCATCCACATCATCATCATCATCATCATCATCGTCACCATCACCGTCATCATCATTGTCATCATCATCGTCATCATCATCATTGTCATCATTGTCATCATCATCATCGTCATCATCATCATCATCATCATCATCATCGTCATCATCATCGTCGTCGTCATCATTATCATCATCGTCATCATCACCATCATCACCGTCATCATCATCAACATAATCGTCATCATCATCATCATCATCATACATCATCAAATCATCATCATCACCATCATCATCATCAGTCGTCATCATCATCATCATATCATCATCATCATCATTATCATCATCATCATCATCATCATCATCATCATCATCACCATCATCATCATCATCCACATCATCATCATCATCATCATCACCGTCATCAACATCACCGTCATCAACATCATCAGCAGCAGCATCAGATTGTAATCGCGTTGTCATCATTGTCGTTGTGGTGGTTATCATCTTTATGGTAATTATCACCATCAAAATCACCAGCGTTATTACCATCATCATCAACGTTCTCCTCCTCTTCATCATCATCATCATCATCATTATTAGTTTCATCACATTCTAAGCATATCATCATCATCGTTATCACAATCATACTCATCGTCGTCAACTTATAATATTATCATAATTGACACTCGTCGTGATCACTGTTGTCGATTTTTAACATTCATCATCAAACATTTTCAGCATCGTGGGGGTCGTCGTCTTAGTCATAATCATCATTCAAACGTCATTAAGAAATTATAGGTCTAATCATATCGCCAATGCCACCCTCATTCTCATCCTTGTTGTCATCATTATCACCTTTCGCATCGTCTACTTTCGACGTAAGTCATCGTCATCAATATTGTCATATTATTTTTTTGTTTTTACCAGTTGATTTATGAGTTGGGGAACAAGTGCTCCAACACAAACACTAACCACGGACAAATCTCCCCCCAAACGACTGACAAACACACACCATGAAGAAAAACTCATCTAAACAAACAACAGACACATTAATCCTAAAAGGACACAAGTCATAATTTAATCGAGAGGCCTACGGCACCTATTCGCCTAGCCCAGTGCAGTCCCCCACCAAAGAGAGAAAGGACACTTCACACAGTAGCTTGTCTCAGCTCCTTTCAGTCCATGCCTTTTGAACTCGTCACCAGCATAAACCAATTTAAACGTGTTTTACCTTATGCCGATCAATGGCTATGCTGTGCGCCTTTTCTGGTGGTTTATACCACTTAGTAAGGTCTTTTCCTAATCCCTGACCACCAATCAACGATAAGCATATTTGCCTCTGATAAAATAAATAACTTGAAACAAATAGCTCTGTCGTGGGAAACTGAAAGGAGTTAGAATGAGGGGAATTTTTGTGTACTGTGTTACTTACAAAGATGAGCTTGAAGGGTCCGGAGTAACGCCCAATCTCCATCCCCCGAAGAGGTGCTTGAACCTGGTAGGTGAACACGTGCAAAGCAGCCCCCGGTGGTGAAGCCGCTGACCAGAGGGTCCTGACATGTAGAACCGTCAGAAAGCCCAGCCGAAGGACACCCAGCATCAACTGTCAGGGGAAGAGAGTGATGGGGGAGAAGGAGAGGGAGAGAGAAGAGAGGAGAGGAGAGCGAGAGAGAGGAGAGAGAGAGAGAGAGAGGAGAGAGAGAGAGAGGGGTGAGGGACGGAGAGAGAGAGAGAAAGTAGGAGAGATAGAGAGTGAGAGTGAGTTAGAGAGAGAGATAGAGAGAGACAGACCGACAGAGAGACAGCGAGAGACAGAGAAGAGAGGATAAACACTTGACACTTGGAAATTTTCTTATGCAAGGATTGAGATTTTAGGCCAGGCCTATTCTTACAATCTGTCCTTGAGACAGACACAAAACGATACGGCAAACAGATAATTAATTTGACAAATGCTGATGATGATACAAGACATCAGAGTAAACAAGAATAGAGCAACATGATATAAAGCAATAACTAACAAGTAGGGGGGCAGAGAACAGAGAAAGAAGAGAAGAGAGAGAGAGGAGAAGAGAGAGAGGAGAGAGAGAGACATTAGAGAGAGAGGAGGGGTGGTGAAGAGGGTCAAGGCCATTATACAACATGTCATAGAGGAACATCCCTGACAGATATGTAAAACAAGGATTGATCATCTTTGCTATACTCTTTTTGTTTTTGCGGTCGTTGAAGTTTGTCTTACAAACAAGACCACATAATACGCGAATCCTGAATCTTCATCAATCAATCAATCAATCATCAATCATCAATCAATCAATCAATCAATCAATCAATATGTATATATCCCTATTAAAATAAACAAGGAATTTTGTTTTCTGTCACATTAAAAACTACAATAAAACACAATGCACCGAACGAAGTAAATAATCACAGATATAAAGTATGATAAGCTTATGCTGCACAACGACACACCACTCACTCTCTTCTCTCTCTCTCTCTCTCTCACTCTCTCTCTCTCTCCTCTCTCGCTCTCTCTCTCATTCCATCTCTCTCTCTCTCTCTCTCTCTCTCATCTCTCTCTCTCTATCTCTCTCTCTCTCTCATACACTACACACACCCTCTAACCCGCAACATACAACTACACACCCAATATGCACACGCACGCCTTCGCATCGTTTGTGACACCCGTGCCATCCTATAGGAACGGTACATATAAAATACCCCAATTGTTTTACTCTCCCCCCCCCCCCAACACACACACCCTCACCCAATTCATCCCTTCCACCCATCGCCACAAAAATGCATCCAAATCAATCATCGACACAGCGTAGGTAAAATCATCAATCATCCAATCAATCAATCAATCAAATGAATAACCAAGGGAAATCTGATAATCACAGGGGAAAGGCACAATCGCATCGCATTCAGATCCGAATCGTATGTATGTAGCATGCCTGTTTACCTGCACGCAGCCACGGCGAAGTGAGTGCCATGGCGAAGGCCATCTTGCCTGCAGGAACTCTCCGCGCCATTGTCCGGCCTGCTGATGGTTCAACGCCCGTTTCCCGCACTGTGTGGTTCCAGGCATCAGCGCGATGCCCTTGGCCGCCAGACCCTTGGCCACCACAGAGCCCACCATCAGACTGACCACCGCGAACGTGTGCTGGCGAGAGAGAGAGAGTCCGTGCACACAAAGACCACATTGCAGGTTCGCAAACCAATAAAAACAGAGTCTAACTTGAAACCCGCAAACTCCCTGGCGGATACCGGGGGTCTTTTGAAAAACAAAGAGTTCCCCCACCTTTCTGGAAGTTATGTGCTTGTAGCTTCCTCTAATCTGCCACTCTCTTTAACTCTGCTCTGCCTTTTCCCTTTGGGGGCTTTCTATCAGCTACTACTTTGTGACTTATTGCCCATTCTCCTGCCTTAAAAAAACAACTCTTCCAAACATTTTTTTCTCCTTTGAGCTCCTCCGAATCGGAATGTGTCCGGTTGGTACGCAGCGGAGCCAGTGACAGCTGAAAACCATACACATACTTACCTTACCCCACTTACCCTTATAGCTATATGGCCTGGAACGAAGAAAAGAAAAGAAGAGAAGAAGAAGAAGAAGAAGAAGAAGAAGAAGAGAAGAAGAAGAGAAAGAAGAAGATAAGAAGAAGAAGAAGAGAAGAAGAATAGAAGAAGAAGAGGAAGAAGAAGGAAGAGAATATGAAGAAGAATAAGCAGAAGAAGAAGAAGAAGGAAGAAGAATAAGAAGAATAAGAAGAAGAAGAAGAAGAGAATCGACAAGAAAAGAAGAAGAAGAGAAGAAGAAGAAGAAGAGAAGAGAAAAGCAGAAGAAGAAGAAGAAGAAGAAAGAAGAAGAGAGAAAAAGAAGCAGAAGTAAGAATTAATTTTGCCCTATCCATTTCCACCCTCTCTGTACATCTCTGAAACGTTAGATGATTCAGAAGAAAATGGCTGTACCCACCGAGGAGATAGTGTTGGAGGTGCCCAGGAAGTAAGTAGAGGAGGACGGGAGAAGAGGTTGTATCAGGCAGTAGACGGGGGCCAAGGTTGGTCAGCTGAACGTACGCTATGCCTGACACGCACACACACACACACACACCCTACACCACAACACACACACACGCACAGATTAGACCCCCCGTCACGTGTCAAAATCATGGTTTCTCGTGTTTGCCCTCTATTGGGCCGCTGCAAAGAACACCTTTTTGCAAGAGTGAAATGCCCCCCTTGGT
>CM065687.1:34413543-34429527 GCA_017654935.2 Phymorhynchus buccinoides | reverse complement strand
GTGGGGTGGGTTGGGGTGAGGGACGAGAGAGAGAGAGACAGACCGACGAGAGACAGAAGAGACAGAGAGAGACAGAGACAGAGAAGATAAACACTTGACACTTGGGACATTTTTGTTATGCAAGGATTGAGATTTTAGGCCAGGCCTATTCTTACAATCTGTCCCCCTTGAGACGGACACAAAACGATTGCCAACAGATAATTATATGACCATGCATGATGAATCCAGACATCACCCGAACAAGACTAAGAGCAACATAATATAAACCAATAACTAACAGTAGGGGGGCAGAGACATAAGAGAGAGAGAGAGAGAGGAGAGAGAGAGAGAGAGAGAGAGAGAGCGAGAGAGAGAGAGAGAGAGTGAGAGAGAGAGAGAGGGAGAGAGAGAGAGAGAGGAGACGGAGAGAGAGGAGAGAGTGAGAGCAGGGATGGAGAAAGAAAGAGAGAGAGGAAGAGAGATAGATTAGTATGATAAGAGCATTAGGAGAGAGGTGGTGGCAAGAGGTTCGGCCATTAGACAACATGTCGATAATAGGAAATCCCTGACAGATATGTAAAACAGGAATTGATCATCTTTTGCTACTACTTTTTTGTTTTGCGGTCGTTTGAAGAAAGGTTGTCTAAAACAAACACATAATAACGCGAATCATGAATCTCAATAAGCAATCAATCAATCATCAATCAATCAATCATCAATCAATCAATCAATCCATCAATCATCATCAATCAATAGTTATTATCCCCATTACATGAGACAAGATTTGTTTGCTGTCCATAAACATACATAAAACACAATGCACACGAAGTAACATATCACAGATATAAGGAGTATGAGTAAAGCTTATGCATGCACAACGACACACACTCACTCTCTCTAAAAATATCTCACTCTCTCTCTCTCTCTCTCTCTCTCTCTCTCTCTCTCATCTCTCTCTCCCTCTCTCTCTCTCTCTCTCTCGCGTCGCATGCGCTATTTTTGGATGTCTAATGTTATCCATGCTTGATATACACTACACACACCTCTGAACACGCACATCATCTGACACCATACGCACACGCAACGCTTCCGAATCGTTTGTGAGCTCACGGCAGCTTACTACTTATAACTGTTACTATAATACCCCATTTTAACAACCCCACCTCCCCCCGGCCGCCCCGTACACACAAACCCTCACCCAATTCCTCCACTTCACCCATCACCCAAAATGCATCTCAACTCACATCGAACACAAGGCGTATGTAACCAATCAATCAATCAATGCATCCAAGGGAAGGCTGATAATCACAAGGGGAAAAGTCACAATCGCATCGCTTCAGATTCCGAATCGTATTATGACAGGCATTTTACCTGCACGCATGCCCACGCGAAGGTGCGAGCCATGGCGACGGCAGCTTGGCCTCAGACCTCCGAGCCATTGTCGACCTTCTGATGGGTCCGACACACGTTGACCCGCACCGGTTGTTCCAAGTCATCAGCGTAGATGCCTTGGCCGCCAGACCCTTGTCCATCCACAGAGCCCACCATCAGACATGACCCACCGCGATACGTGCCTGGCGAGAGAGAGAGTCCGTGCAAGCAAGGACCACCATTGCATGTTCGCACCATTACAAAAACAGAGTCCGGAATTGAAACCCCCACTCCCCGTGGGATACCGGGTGTATTTGTAAAAAAAAAGAGTTCCCCAACTTCTGTATAGGATAATTGCTTGGTATCTGGTCACTCTAACTGCCCTCTCTTAACGTCTGCCTTGTACCTTTGCTTTCTATCATCTAACTATCTTTCTGACTTATTGGCCCGATTCTCCTGCCTTTAAAAACACTCTTCAAACATTTTTTTCTCCTTGAGGCTCCTCCGAAATCGAATGTTCGGGTGTAACGCAGCGGGGAGACCAATGAAAGCTTAAAACCAACACATACGTACCTCCCCATTACCATTATAGCTATATGGCCTGGAACGAGAAGAAAAGAAAGAAGAAGAAGAGAAGAAGAAAAGAAGAGGAGAGAAGAAAGAAAGAAGAGAAGAAGAATAGAGAAGAAGAAGAAGCAGCAAAGACGAAGAAGAAGATGAAAGAAAAGTAAGAAGAAGAAGAGGAAGAAGAGAAAGAACAGGAAGAAGAAAAGAATAGAAGAAGAAGAAAAGGCAGAAGATAAAAGAAAGAAGAGAAGACGAAGAAGAAGACGAAAGAAGAAGAAGGAAGAAGAAGAAGGATCAACAAGAAGAAAGAAAGAAAAAGAGAAGAAGAGAAGAATGAAGAGAAGAAGAAGAAGACGAAGAAGAAGAAGAAGAGAATAAGAGAAGAAAAAAGAGCAGAAGAAGAAGAAGAAGAAGAATTATTTTGCTCTATCCTTTTTCCACCCTCTCATGTACATCTCTGAAAGCGTGTAGAATGATTCAGACGAAATGACTTTACCCACGATGGAGTATGGGCTGGAGGTGCCCAGGAAGAAGTAGAGGTGACGGGGAGAAGAGGTGTACATGCCGTAGACAGGGGCAGGTTTGGTCAGCTGACGTACGCCATGCCCTGACCGCGCGCACACACACACACACACACACACACAACACACACACACACCCACACACACACACACACCCACACCCCCCCACTCCACGCACACACACACACACACTCACAACACAATCACCACCGCACAGATTAGCCCACGCACGTCACGTGTCAAAATCATGGTTTTTCCTTCCTCGTGTTTCCCCCTCTTATTGGCCACTGCAAATAACACCTTTTGCAGAGTGAATGCCCCCTGGTGGATGAGGGAGAAGATGGTTTAGTACGTGACCAAAGCAAGCTAACTCTCGCCAATAACTCTATTTAATGAACTTAATTGGCTGCATTTGCAAGAGTTAATGCTTTTTTGGATACTGATCACAAAGGCTTAAACTCTGCACGTCAGGGCGTTAAATAACCTGCTTGCCAGAGGCTCAATAGCTGTTAGTAAAACGGAAGAAATCTGCCAATCATATGAAGGGAATGTGACACGTTGACGTGGGGGGTCTTTTTAAAACCTTTCACCGCAGCCATATTTCAACCAAAAGACTGTCACACAATTAAATGTACCTGGTAGAGAACAGAAATCCACTGCAGTATTGGGGATTAGTCTGTGACATACATAAATAAAGGTCTATCCTTACTTCCCAAAACTAAGACAATAGTCTTTTGGATAATAGACCCCGAATTATGCCTTTTAGTGACATAGGTGGTAAATCACTGTGGTGCGTATAATGCGACTTTGGCGGTTAGAGGGTAACAAGTGTATTTTTGATTTCAGCTACAGGGTAGTTTTATACAACACGAACGGGAGAACAGAGCAAGAGAGCCTAAGCCAGAGAGGAATATGTTGCTTGTATCAATAAGTTAGGCCTAAAGATGGGGTAGCGTTACATACACTCTGCGATTGCCTTCATTCATTTTAAATAACCAAAGCGATAAAAAGACAACCGAATTTGAATCTGATCAGAACTTTGCCAAATAATGCCCTTCTGTATAAGGTGACTTAAAAATGGCAACATTTAAAATCGATTTTAAAAAAAACCTGTTTTTTCTGGCTTGTGAAGGAATTTTCATAGATGAAAAACTAGGAATAGTGTTTCTTCCCATATGTCAGAGACATTCACAGAACGGACACAGCAACTCACTTTCAGAAAATAAAACGCAATTGTACTATACACTAACAAGATTTTCGCTGTATTTCCTTCACTTGAGTAGAGGTGGGGGGAGACCCCGTTTCACCGAAACCCTGTGTTCCGTGCTAAACTTCGCGTTTCGAAAAACGTTCGATTTTGCTGTGAACCGGTTTGTTAATAACTGCAAACAAAAAGAAGTTTTTCTTAGATAAACGCAGTCTGTTGAAGAACAACAGTGATTCTCAGCGCAATTGGGTGTTGTAACAGAGTACTGTTTCTAGTTTGTGGTGGTGTTGGCCGTTGACTTTGAGTGAGTGTTGAGTTGAGTGTGGTGTGTGTGTGTCATAAGTCTATGTTTCTTTTTGTGTGTGTGTCTGATCGCGTGCGTGCGTGTGTGAAACTCTGACCAATACATTGTGTTTGCATCGATGAAACTAGTGATGTGAGTATGGTCTAAACACCGGTTCGGTAAAAATCGGTTCGAATATGGAACCGTTTAAAACCGGTTCGGAGTTTGTAGACACACGTTTTTCAACTCTGCGCTTGAGTGGCTTTTTGCCCGGTAATATGTCGATTCATACGTGTCACATTTTCTGACTTTGTAAACCCATTTATAAGATGTTTGACATGGGTACGCAGACATTGAAATTATACATTATTTTGGGTGGGGTTGGGGGAAGCCAGAAAAAGCAAAAGAGCCCAAGGAAGAAAAGAGAGACCTTTAGAATGTTTTTCTGGAGGAGGCTCTTCTAAACACAGTTTGGGCTTAGAAACTGTTGGGTTTTGTCGAAAGCATTCCAAGACACCTTTGAGAAACAAACAATGAACCCTTTACTTGGGGGGGGGGGGGGGGGGGGGGGGGTGGGGGGGGGGGGGGGGGTTTACCCTAATCTTCACAAACTGAACAATTAAATGATCTCATGACAATTAACAAGTGTATTGGTGATTGGAGTGGGTGACATTTTTTTGGGGTAGGGTGGGTGTTGGTGGGGGTTGGGAGGTTGTGCTGGACAAATGTAATGGTATACAGGAAAAAGAAACATTTTATATCCGCACAGAAAATACAAAGAATTGATAACTAAAACCACAATAAAGAGGACAAACAAACGAAAATGCATAATTATATAAGGC
Source organism: Phymorhynchus buccinoides (assembly GCA_017654935.2). NCBI lineage: Eukaryota > Metazoa > Mollusca > Gastropoda > Neogastropoda > Raphitomidae > Phymorhynchus > Phymorhynchus buccinoides. The sequence goes on along the minus strand of CM065687.1, from coordinate 34,424,757 downwards.
AAATAAATCGTATATTTTGTTTTCTGCATAACCGTGCATAAATAGACGCACATAACACAGCTGCACAGAGGAGATAGAGAGAGAGAGAGAGAGAGAGAGGAGAGAGAGAGAGAGAGAGAGAGAGTAGAAGAGAGAGAGGAGAGAGGAGAGCGAAGAGAGAGAGAGAGAGCAATTCACAATTCGGACACCATTCACACAGTTTACTGATCAGGCTGTCTGCCCATGTCATAGGGAGGGGTTATCAAAGGAAATGGCAACAATGCAACAACTCACACAAATAACTCCAAAGAGAGAGAGAGAGAGAGAGAGAGAAGAAGAGAGAAGAGGAAGAGGGGAAAGAGATAGATTCTGAGCAGAGAGAGAATACAGATCAGGAATCTAGTAGAATATAGAAGGAGAAGAGAGGAGAGATAAGAAGAGAGAGAGAGAGAGGAGAGAGAGTAGGGGTGGAGAGGAGACCGCAATCAGTAGCAGGACCCGGACAGGAGAGGGACACCACGAGCAATAGAGATTTGAAAATATAGATTCCCCCCCTGAAACACTGACCCTGAGGATGTGCATGAGCGACGTGAGCCGCGATGGTCCGCGGCTGTCCTTCTTCAGCCTGTCTCGCACAAGCGCAGGAAGGCAGCACGTGCGCAGGACCCCGGCACAGCGCCATAGCCCGGCCACTTCTGGCCTTCCTCCGGCCCATGCTCAGGGGGTCTCTGGGCATTCGGTACGTCTGGACCCCGCTCACAGTCCCGCTCCCGTCTATGGGCCTCTCCAACCACACCATCTCGTGCGCGGTCAAAGCTGTCGTCGTTGATGTTGTCGTCGTTGTTGAAGTTTTGAGTCGTTGGCTGACCTGAAAACTTTAATCTAACCCTTTCAACGCCAACCATTTTTTCAGGCCACAACTTCCATTAACCTACCTGGTAGAAAAAAAGATATCTTCGCAAATATTGGGGATGCCTCTCTCATTCTAAATAGGGCCTATCTTAGACCTCCCAATTAAAGAACATAAGGTAATTGGTTAACAAACCCTCATTTGATGCCTTTCAGTGACATGGTGTTAATCATTGTGGTGCCAGAGGCGACAGTGCGATGAACGGGTTAGGCTACCTGGGTAGAGAAAAGATTCTTTCTGCGATATTTGCGATCCTCCTGTGACATGCGTGGATAGGACCTTTCCCTTACTCCAACATTAAACATAACGGCGCATTGGTTTGACAGACCTCGATGTGATGCCTTTCATGACATGGGTGTTAAATCGTTGTAGTGCCAAAAGGCGACAGTGGCGATTGAAAGGGTTTTAACGACGAAGCATCGTTGTGTCGTGTGACATCATGATGCATTTTGGTTTTTTAATAGCATTTTTATTTTTTCAAATGCACAACCAAATCTATATTCATTAGATAGGGCAACAAGAAAACTTATTGTACTTCTAACAATGGATACATTTTGGTTTAAATAGCATGTTTTTATTTTTTTCAAGTCATAAAAAAACATCTATATTCATTGGATTAGGGCAACAATAAACTTTATTGAACATTCTAACATGTAATGTATTTTGTCATTGCTAATCTATAGCCTATGCGTGTGCTTTAAAAAAAACCCACACTTTTGTGTTTCTGTTTGAATCACTTCTTTGTATTTATATTTTCAGCTAAGGAAACTATTAATTATAAATGACTAATAACATCGCCCTTTTAAAAAGATAAAGGTGAAACCCCCGAAAAGCTTATCGGTTGTTAGGGACCTTTTATTGTATGCTAGTCTTTTCGTTTCCGACATGACGGCCAGAATAGCAGAGAGGGCAGACACTACTCCGTACTCCGGCGGTGCTGGGCGAGAATTTTTGTTTATAGTGGAGATGCCTTTTGGCCCAGGGTACTCCCCACTCTTTCGGGCCAGGGATTTGAGGCCATCAATCTGGCGTTGAGGAAGGCCCCAATACTCCCCATCCGTGGGCTGCAGCAACAGAGCCGTGCAAGGTCCCCCCTCGTCGACAGTCATAGTCTTCCACAAGAGACTGAACTGTACCATTAATTGTCCAGTAGAAAATCAACTATTGTCTATTAGTTCTGGGATGTAGGTGGCTGGCTGTCTGTGTTTTGTTCTCTATAACTAGCATCAAAAATAGCGAGTAAAGAGTAGTAATAACAATGTAAGATCGACAAAACTGTGCATAGCGAATCACGGTGTTCGAACGCCCAAGGCTGTACCTCAAGAGCTTGCCGCATGGACTCGCTTTCAAATTTAGTGTGCTGGTGCAGTCACGGTACCCAAAGGTCACGTAGCAAAAACATAATCAATAGCTATTCTGAACTTGAACCTTGGAATTTATGACCTTGAAAACATCTTTCCACATTGTTGATTAGCAATGTTTCAATTAGGGTACGAGGATGCATTGGCGTATGTCCTTCCGATACTAAGTACAAGAAAGGTCAGGTCAAGTCACAGACGGTTTATTGGTCTGCCAAAAGGACCATCTGTAACCGGTCACTTAGCAACCACACATTTTTGAGACATTTATAAACTTAATTGTGATTCCGATGAGTACCATCAAGGTCAAACAACTTTGCCATCACTCTGCAAAACTTTTTTTTTTCATTTTTTTTTCAAACTTTTTTTAGCGAATGTTTGAACATCGATGAACCTCTCTATCAAGTCGAATTTCCCACTATGTGTTTTTACACAGAAACAACTTCACACAAATTATTTGAACTTGCATTAAAAAAACACAATATACATTCCTTATATCATTTTGGCTCGTTCACATTGTTCCTATTATTTACTCTACCGCCCACACGTTTATATCCAAGTCCCCTTTCCGCCTGCGTCCCTCCTCACCTCATTCTGTGTTTTTCTGCCTGTCTGTCATGTCTGTCTGTTGCTCTCTCTCTTTCGACTAGGTATTTTCTATTCAACTTCAGAAACAATAGTCCACTCAATATTGTGTCTTAGCACACCATACACACATCACTACACACACACACACACACACACACACACACACACACACACACCCACACACACTCCCACACACACACACACTACTTATGTGTCCACCATGTTTGTCTGAATCACTTTAGTGAAGGACGTTAACTGAAGAACAACACACTACACACACACCACACCCCACACACACCACGCCCACACACACACACACACACACACACACACACCCACACACACCAGGCACCAGTTCAAGAATGTATCGACATGATTTGACTCACGCATGCATTCATTATAATAAGAATCTGAGCTGATTCTGAAGAAAACTACTTCCAAATCTGACACCGTGTCGCGATCGAACATAGGTCAAACGGCCTTATTTTCAAGTTGGTCCTTTTCTTCTCCCCCATTGTCTGTTCTCATTGGACCGTTAAGGTGGACTCTGACGGATGAGTTTTTGCAGAAAAACTCGAGATCTCGGAAAGCACAGCTTTGCAGGATCGTAATACACTCATTTTGGCTCTGGTTCTTAGAATTAAACGTCCAAAACGTCCTTCCTCCTTGTGGAGTGTCGGCGAAAGTCAGCCATTGTGGATGGGGTTGGGGGAAGGTCACTCATTGTGGTTGAAGCGTTTTCTTTTTGTGTAGTGCAGTAAAAAAAAAGGAGCTATTTCCGTTGTTGTGAAGCCGACTCCTTTAGGTACACTGTCATAACATTATTTTTTAATAAGTAAAAGGCTTGTATTGCGAAACGTTCGTGCAAACGATTTTGGTCTAAACGCAGGCGCCATTATTAAAGCGACGACAGACAGCAAACGGCCTTCTCTTTGAGTGGAAATAATTTGACTTCCAGACCTCCGCCAAGGCGCATCGCCGATTGACGCTTTATTTAAAGATGGGAACCAAGCAAAGTGAGTGTTGCGATTCTGTAAAGGGTGTTTTTCCTGTGTTCTCTAATTGTTTTTCTTGACAAAAACACTCATCCTCAAGGTGCCCCTTTAAACCTCGATACATTAAATCTAAAGACATAAGTACTTTGAGTTGGAGCATGGAGCGTGGCCCTTGGGTGGGCGCTTTAGCGGCCACTTGCTGCATACGTGTCCCCTTTGTTAATGACTGTTAATGTTACACGTCCAGTAGGAGCATTTGCGCAGCTGCTCTTAGCGCTTGTCATCTTGGGAATTGTGGCCTTATGGAGATCTCTACTACTAGCGCTGACTGTACACTGTTTCTCCTGCTACAGTGTAGCAGCTGCTGTTACATTTGCACAAACAAAATCCAGCGGAAAACCCCTATTCACTGTTGGTCGCTCCTGGCTTTGCATTTCAGCCAGGACCTCTTGCTGCCCCTAATCACTAACGTCTTCTTTTGTCGGAGAGAGTGCAGTAAGATGTGGCCTGTTAAAACGTCTCCACTTTACACCAAATTTCAATCCGATTTTCCAGAACAAGCATTTGTTGTCCATAGGTCATAGCTGGAACACAAGTGATACACTAACTCAAACAAAATATTTTTAGAAACAGTTTGCTGTAAGCGGTTAGTACTGTTACTTGCGTCACATGCTCCCGCTGTTATTTCTCCTTTCTACAGTTTAGCATGTGGCTGTTACATTTGGCACAGGACATCCACAGAAACCACCCATACTCACTTTTGGTCGCTCCGGCGTTGCATTCCCCAGGATCTCTTGCTGCCCCCAGGTGAGACTCCGTCACCCTGGCCCCGAGAAAGCGGTCAGAACGTACTCTACTCCCTCCAGCCCACCACCAACCCGTCCGCTTCCCGGCATCCCCACTACCATCCTTGCTCCTGCCAGTAGACTTCCAGCATCAGGACCACCTCGTTCTTGAGGGGCCCCTCGGTGAGGCTGCGGTGGTGGTGTGGGGACAGTCCCCTTGTCCAGGGGTCGCCAAGGACTGCAGGCGCTGAGTAGTATAGCCTGAGCGCCCGAAGGTCCTTGGAGGGACGTGGCCACGCACTTGGCGGAGTTGAGACGCACTGCAGTCGTCTTCCCCGCTACACTCGTCTGCAAGGCAACCACCGGCATCGACAACCCGTCCTTCGAAGACGATAACCACGTCTGCATCAACGACAACCACCACAACAACGACGACGATGATGATCACCACCACGGGAACGGGTTGCTTCGGGTGGTAGCGGAAGACGACTGCAGCGTCTCAACATCCGCCAGCGTGTCCACGTCCTCCAAGCTGACCTCAGGCGGCTACTACTACTCCAGCGCCCTGCAGTCCTGGCGACCCCTGCCCAAGGAGTCCCCACCACCACCACCGCAGCCTCAACAGAGGGGCCCCTCCAAGAACGAGGTGGTCCTGAATGCTGGAAGTCTCCTGGGCAGGAGCAAGGATGGTAGTGTGGATGCCGGGAGGGCCGGGCTGGTGGTGGGCTGGAGGAGTAGTTCTGACCGCTTTCTGGGCCAGGGTGACGGTCTCACCTGGGGCAGCAAGAGATCCTGGCTGGAATGCAACGCCGGAGCGACCAAAAGTGAGTATGGGTGGTTTTCTGTGGAGTGTTCCTGTGCCAAATGTAACAGCACCTGCTACAACTGTAGCAGGAGAAATAACAGCGGTAGCCGTGACGCAAGTAACAGTACTAACCGCTACAGCAAACTTGTTTTTAAAAATATTTTGTTTGAGTTAGTGTTATCACTTGTGTCCAGCTATGACCTATGGACAACAAATGCTGTTCTGGAAAATCGGATTGAAATTTGTGTAAAGTGGAGACGTTTTAACCAGGGCACATTCTTACTGCACTCTCTCTCGACCCAAGAAGACGTTAGTGCATTGGGCAGCAAGAGGTCCTGGCTGGAATGCAACGCCAGAGCGACCCAAAGTGAATATGGGGGTTTTCTGTGGATTTTGTTTGTGCCAAATGTAACAGCAGCTGCTACAACTGTAGCAGGAGAAACAGTGTACAGTCAGCGCTAGTAGTAGAGATCTCCAAAGGCCCACTAATTCCCAAGGATGCAGCGCTAAGAGCCTAGCTGCGCAAATGCCTCCTACTTGGCGTGTAACATTAACAGTCATTTACAAAGGGACGTATGCAGCAAGTGGCGCTAAAGCGGCCCACCAAGGCCACGCTCCATGCTCCAACTCAAAGTACTTATGTCTTTAAAGTTTAATGTATCGAGGTTAAAGGGGCACCTTGATGGATGAGTTTTTAAAAAAATGCAAGAAACACGTCGAGATCACCAGGAAAACACCCTTTACAGAGATCGGCACACTCACTTTGCTCTGGTTTCCCAGAAATCAAGCCGTCAAATCGGCGATTCCTCCTTGGCGTAGGTGTTGGAAGTCAAATTATTTCACTCAAAGCGAAGGCGTTTGCCGTCTCTTTTAATAATGGCCGCCTGCGTTAGACCAAATCGTTTGCACGAACGTTTCGCAATACAAGCCTTGTTTATTATTAAAAAATAATGTTATGCAGTTTACCTAAAGGAGTTCGGCTCACAACAAAGGAAATAGCTCCAAATTTTTTTTACTGCACTACAAAAAAAAGAAAACGCTTCAACCACACAATGAGTGACATTCAAAACCCCATCCAAAATGGCTACTTTCTCCGACATCTCCACCAAGGAGGAATCGACGTTTTGCCCCCCCCCCCCCCTTGTTTAATTTCTAAGAAACCAGAGCAAAATGACGTGTTCCGATCCTTGCAAAGGCGTCTGTCCGGTGATCTCGACGTAGTTTCCTGCAAAAAACTATCTCAGAGTCCACCTTTAACGTTCCAATGAGAATACAAGGGGGAGAAAAGGACCCAACTCTTGAAAATAATGGCCGTTTTGCCCTATTGTTCGATTGCGACGGTGTCAAAGATTTGGGTGGTTTTCTTTTCTTCGCTCAGCTCAGATTTCCCTTACATAAGGAATGCAATGCGCGTGAGTCAAATCGATGGTCGCTACATTCTTGAACGGTACGTGCCCCTTGTGTAGTGTGGTGTGTGTGTGTGTGTGATGTGTGTCTGTGTGTGTGGTGTGTTGTGTGTTAGTGTGTGTGTGTGTGTTTGTGTGTGGTGTGTTGTTCTTCAGTTTAACGTCCCTTCCACTAAAAGTGATTCAGACAAACGTGTGACACAGTAAGTACTGTGTGTGTGTGATGTGTGTGTTGGTGTGTGTGTGTGTGTGTGTGTGTGTGTGTGTGTGTGTGTGTGTGTGTGTGTATGTGTGTATGTGTGTGCTAAGACACAATATTTTGAGTGACCTATTGTTTCTGAAAATAGAAAATACCTAGTCTGAAAGAGAGAGAGAAACAGACAGACAGACAGACAGGCAGAAAAACACAGAATTGAGGTGAGGAGGGACGCAGGGAAAGGGGTCTTGGATATAAAGTGTGGGCGTAGAGTAAATAAAGGAACAATGTGAACGAGCCAAAATGATATAAGGAATGTCATATTTGTGCTTTTTTTTTAATTGCAAGTTCAAATAATTTGTGTGAAGTTGTTTTCTGGTCAAAACACATAGTGGGCAAATTCGACTTTGATAGAGAGGTTTTCATCGATGTCAAACATTCGCTTGCAAAAAAAGTTTGTCAAAAAAAAAATGAAAAAAAAATGTTTTGCCGAGTGCTGGCAAAGTTGTTGACCTTGATGGATACTCATTCGGAATCACCATTAATTTTTATAAATGTCTCAAAAATGTGTGGTTGTAAGTGACCGGTTACAGATGGTCCTTTTGGCAGACCATAACCGTTGTGACCATTGACCTTGACCTTTCTTGTACTTAAGTATTCGGAAGTACATAAGCCAATGCATCCTCGTACCAAATTTGAACATTGCTAATCCAACAATGTGAAAGATAGTTTTCAAGGTCAAATTCCAAGGTCAAGGTCAGAATAGCTATTATGTTTTTGTACGGGACCTTTTGGGTACCGTGATGCACCAGCACACTAAATTTGAAGCGATTCCATGCGGCAAGCTCTTGAGGTACAGCCTTGGGGTTCGAACCCCGTGATTCGCATGCACATGTTTTTGTTGTATCTTAAATTGTTTACTTACTCTTAATCGCTATTTTTGATGCTAGGTTATAGAGAACAAACACAGACAGCCAGCCACCTAACATCACAGACATAATAGACAATAGTTGATTTTCTACATGGACAATCATGGTACAGTTCAGTCTCTTGTGGAAGACTATGACTGTCGAACGAGGGGGGCCCTTGCACCGGCTCTGGTGCTGCAGCCAAAGGGATGGGGATGGCCTTTGGGGGCCTTCCTCAACGCCAGATGTGTCCTCAAATCCCTTTGGCCGAAAGAGTGGGGATGTACCCTGGGCAAGGCATCTCCACTATAAACAAATTCTCGCCCAGCCCGCCGGAGTAGTGTCTGCCCTCTCTGCTATCTGGCAGTCATTGTCGGAAACGACAGACTAGCATACAATACAAGGTCCCTAAACCGATAAGCTTTTCGGGGGTTTCCCCTTTATCTTTTTAAAGGGCGTGTTATTGTCAGTTGATAATTAATAGTTTCCTTAGCTGAAATATAATACAAAGAGTGATTCAAACAGAACACAAACGTGTGGGTTTTTTTTAAAAGCACACGCATAGGCCTATAGATTAGCAATGACAAAATACATTACATTGTTAGAATGTATCAATAAGTTTTCTTGTTGCCCTATCCAATGAATATAGATGTTTGTTTGTGACTTTGAAAAAATAAAACATGCTATTTAAACCAAAATGTATCCATTGTTAGAATGTATCAATAAGTTTTCTTGTTGCCCTATCTAATGAATATAGATGTTTGTTTGTGACTTTGAAAAAAATAAAAATGCTATTTAAACCAAAATGCATCCATGATGTCAACACGCACACAAAAACGCTGTTCGTCGTTTAAAACCCTTTCATCGCCACTGTCGCCTCTTGGCACCACAACGATTTAACACCCATGTCACTGAAAGGCATCAACATGAGGGTCTGTCAACCAATGGCCTTATGTTCTTAATGTTGGGAGTTAAGGAAAGGTCCTTTCCACGCATGTCACAGAGATCGGGGGGAATCGCCAATATCGCAGACAGAATCTTTTTCTCTACCCAGGTAAGCTTAACCCTTTCATCGCCACTGTCGCCTCTTGGCACCACAATGATTTAACACCCATGTCACTGAAAGGCATCAAATGAGGGTTTGTTAACCAATTACCTTATGTTCTTTATTTTGGGAGGTAAAAGATAGGCCCTATTTTATGCATGTCAGAGAAGAATCCCCAATATTGCAGAAGATATCTTTTTTCTACCCAGGTAAGTTTAATGGAAAGTTTTGGCTGAAAAATGGTTGGCGTTGAAAGGGTTAGATTAACCGTTTTCAGGTCAGCCCAACGACTCAAACTTCAACAACGACGACAACATCAACGACGACAGCCTTCTGACCGCGCACGAGATGGTGGTGGTGGAGAGGCCCATCCTGACCGAGCGGGACTTTGACCGGGGCTTCCAGACGTCCAGAATGCCCCAGAGGACCCCCCTGAGCTGGGCCCGGAGGAAGGCCCAGAAGTGCCGGTGCTCTGGCGCCTGTGTCCGGGGCTTCCTGCTGCACGTGCTGCCCTTCCTGCGCTTGTTGCGAGGCTACAGGCTGAAGAAGGACCTGCCGGCGGACCTCATCGCTGGCCTCACTGTCGGCATCATGCACATTCCTCAGGGTCAGTGTTTCATGGGGGGGAATCTTATTAGGGGTTTTTTCAACTCTCTTCTCTCTGTCTCTCTGTGTGTGTTCTCTCTCTGTCTGTCTCTGTCTCGGTGTCTCTCTCTCTCTGTCTCTCTCTCTCTCTCTCTCTCCTCTCTCTCTCTCTCTCTCTCTCTCTCTCTCTCTCTCTCCTCTCTCTCTCTCTCTCTCTCTCTCTCTCTCTCTCTCTCTCTCTCTCTCTCTCTCTCTCTCTCTCCTCTCTCTCTCTCTCTCTCTCTCTCTCTCTCTCTCTCTCTCTCTCTCTCTCTCTCTCTCTCTCTCTCTCTCTCTCTCTCTTTGGAGTTATTTTGTGATGATTTGTTGTCATTGTTGTATTTCCTTTTGTAACCCCCTCCCCTCTGACATGGGCAGAAGGCCTGGATCAGTAAACTTTTGTGAATTGTGTGAATTGTGAATTGCTCTCTCTCTCTCTCTCTCTCTCTCTCTCTCTCTCTCTCTCTCTCTCTCTCTCTCTCTCTCTCTCTCTCTCTCTCTCTCTCTCTCTCTCTCTCTCTCTCTCTCTCTCTCTGTGCAGCTGTGTTATGTGCTGTCTATTTATTGCACGGTTATGCAGAACAACATATACGATTATTTCGCTTATATAATTATGCATTTCGTTTGTTTGTCCTCTTTATTGTGGTTTTAGTTATTCAATTCTTTTGTATTTTTCTGTGCGGATAAAATGTTTCTTTTTCCTGTATACATTACATTTGTCCAGCACAACCTCCCAACCCCCACCCCAACACCCACCTACCCCAAAAAATGTCACCCACTCAATCACCAATACACTTGTTAATTGTCATGAGATCATTTTAATTGTTCAGTTTTGTGAAGATTAGACACAAGAAAGGGTTCATTTGTTTGTTTCTCAAAGGTGTCTTGGAATGCTTTGACAAAACCCCAACAGTTTCTAAGCCCAACCTGTGTTTAGAAGAGAAAGAAAAACATTCTAAGGTGCAAACAAAATAATGTATAATTTCAATGTCTTCGTTACCCAGTCAAACATCTTATAAATGGGTTTACAAAGTCAGAAAATGTGACACCGTATTGAATCGAAATATTAAGGGCAAAAATGACACTCAAGTGTAGAGTTGATAAACGGTTCACAAATCCGAACCGGTTTTAAACCGGTTTTCCATATTCGAACCGATTTTACCGAACCGGTGTTTTAGACCAGTACTCACATCACTAGTTTCACCTATGCAAACACATATGTATTTGTCAGAATATTCACACACGCACGCACGCGCACTCATACACACACACAATAAAGAAACATGACTTATGACACACACACACACACACTCAACTCAACACTCACTCAAAGTCAAAGCCATACACCACCACAAACTAGAAACAGCTACTCTTGGTTTACAAACACCCAATCTGCGCTGAGAATCAATGTTGTTCTTCTAACAGAATGCGTTATTCTAAGAAAAACTTACTTTTTGTTTGCAGTTAAAAAACCGGTTCACAGCAACTCGAACCGGTTTTTCGAACCGCGAAAGTTTAGCACGGGTTTTTCGGTTGAAACCGGGGTTTCCCCCCACCTCTACTCAAGTGAAGGAAATACAGCGAAATCTGTTTACGTGTATGTACAATTGCGTTT
>CM065687.1:34398543-34408543 GCA_017654935.2 Phymorhynchus buccinoides | reverse complement strand
GATGTGGATGTGGATGATGATGACGGTGGTGATGATGATGATGATGTAGATGTCATTGATGATGGTGATGATGATGGTTATGTTGATGATGATGATGACAATGACGGTGATGATGATGATAATGATGATGATGATGATGATGATGACGACGGTGATGATGATCATGACGGTTATTATGATGATGATGATGATGTGGATGATAATGATGATGACAATGATGACAATGGTGATGATGATGATAATGATGATGATGGTGATGATGATGATGATGATGACGACGGTGATGATGATCATGACGGTTATAATGATGATGATGATGTGGATGATAATGATGATGACAATGATGATGATGATGACGATGGTGATAATAATGATGACAATGATTATGATGATGACGATGATGACAATGATGATGATGATGACAATGATGCTGACCTCAGTCGTACAGGGACCTGCTGGTGAGCCTGGCGGACAGCAACTCGGTGACGCTGATCGGGTCCCTGGTGTGCATCGTGTTCCTGGTGCTCATCAAGGAGTACATCAACAACAACCCCAGGATCAGGGCCAAACTCAAGATGCCCGTCCCCGTGGAGCTCATCGTGGTCAGTTTGTTATTGTTGTTGTTGTCCTCTTCACTCAAATGGCTTTTATCACTGGTTGTCCCCCCCGTGGGGATACCGGGGGGTCTTTTGTAAAAAAAATGTTCCCCCCACCTTCTGGAAGTTCTGTGCTTGTAACGTCCTCTAATCTGCCACTCTCTTTGACTCTGGCCTTTCCCCTTTGCTTACTGCCATCTACTATCTTTCTGCCTTACCCGGTCCATTCTCCTGCCCTTTTTTTTTCACGACACACTTTCAAGAAGATTTCCTCCGGCCGAAGTCGGGCTTGCTGGGCCTAACTATTACTTAAGTTAGGCGCATAACGGCAGCATGACGCATCTGCGCTCATAATTGACAGGAAACTGTCTGAGCGATCGAAGAAGAAGAAGAAGAAGAAGAAGAGAAGAATCACTGGTTGACATTAGCCTGTAGAAAGGGCCAAGAGTAAATGAGAGCTGTACTATAAATGATATTCTACAATATCATGTCGTGGAAGACTATGACTCTCGAACGAGATGGCCCTTGCACCGGCTCTGGTGCTGCAGCCAAAGGGATTGGTTGGCCTTTGGAGACCTTAGACTATGACTCTCGAACGAGGGGGCCCTTGCACCGGCTCTGGTGCTGCAGACGAAAGGGATTGGTTGGTCTTTGGGGACCTTCCCCAACGCCAGCTCTCGTCCTCGAATCTCTTTGGCCGAGAGAGTGGGGATGTACCCTGGGCAAGGCATCTCCACTATAAACTAATTCTCGCCCAGCCCGCCAGAAAGGTATCTGCCCCCTCTGCTATCTGGCAGTCATTGTCGGAAACGACAGGCAGGCAACAACACTGGCTTTAAAAAAAAGACTCCAGGGATCATCATCCCAACAGCCGAAACACTTGAACACTATGGTACAAATGCACCAGCTAGGGATGAGAACATTACATGTGTGACCGTTTTTGATTACCCCGCCACGTGAGCAGCCACACTCCGACTTCGGAGGAATACTGGTCAGTGATTTCGTGCGTGCATGCGTGTGTTGTTAATGCGTTGGAGAGAGGGGGAAAAGAATGTGCATTGAAGAGAGAATGGGGAAGGAGAGAGATATATGTAGTTTTCGTTTTGTGTATGCATAGGGGAAGACGGGGTAAAAAGCGCATGGGCGGGTAAGAAGCCCACCCCAATTATCTCATGAAATGAAGCAAATTTCAGTCTCGTTTTGCCCATGAGACGAGCGTTAATGTCTAGCATTCGTCTCATGGGCAAATTTGACTGAAAATTTCTTTATTTCATGAGATAATTGGGGTGGGCTTCTTACCCGCCCATGCGCTTTTTACCCCGTCTTCCCCTACATCCGCGTGTCTCTCTTTGACCTCTGTGTGCTCTGTTTGCTGGCCCCATATAGTAGGCCTGCATGTGTGTTCATCCCTCTTGGCACGCTATTTTTGGCTCACTCGTGTCAACGACACGAAGTGAGTCTATGTTCTCATGCTTCTTCGGTTTTCCAGGTGTGTGTGTGTGTGTGTTTTGATTTGATTTGATTGATTTAATTTAAAGTCTGTTCACACAATGGTGATATTAGACTGGGGAGAAAAAAAAAGTGTGTGTGCGTGTGTGCGCGCGTGTGCGTGTGTGTGTGTATATATGAATATGAGTGCGTGTGCAACAAATCCCTAACAAATTAATAACAACAAATAAATAAAAAAGTGAAAAAGAAAAGAAAATTAAAGTTAATTAACTCATGAACTAAAGTAATCTTGCAATTCTAGAGCTGGATATGTGTGTGTGTGTGTGTGTGTGTGTGTGTGTGTGTGTGTGTGTGCGTGCGTGTGCGTGTGCGTGCGTGCGCGCGCGTGTGCCTGTCAGTCTGTCTGTCTGTCTGTCTCTCTGTCTGTGGTAACTTTAACGTTGGCTTTTTGGGGGGGAACTACAAGGCGTTACATTGTTCAAAATTTGCATACACATATAAATAGATGTTTATGGAAGCTTTCAAGAAAGATGATTTGCATATTAAAATTACCCAATGACCCTGGCCTTTGACCTTTAACGTTTAATGTTTGTCTTAGTTGTAGAGTCGCATAGTCGTAATGGTCGTTACACACTGCGTAACAAGGTAGATCAGTGGAGGGAATTATGCTATACTGTTCAGTTGTTCAGTTGTATGGTTTTAAAACGCACTATTCTATAATTATTCTATCATCGTGAAGGCCAATGGAAGCAATTGTACTATTATTGTTCCGTTGTATGGGTTTACAACTAACTGTTGTGCATTCGTAACAGTCGTTGCACACTGCGTAACGGTCGTTACAACAAAGTATTCTATAACTCTGAAGGTCGATGCAAGGAATTATGCTATGTTGTTTCGTTGTAAGAGTTTACAATGCACAACTCTTCATTCGTAACGGTCGTTGCACACTGCGTAACGGTCGTTACAACAAAGTATTCTATAACTCTGAAGGTCGATACAAGGAGTTATGCTATGTTGTTTCGTTGTAAGAGTTTACAATGCACAACTCTTCATTCGTAACGGTCGCTACAGACTGCATAACGGTCGTTACACACTGCGTAACGGTCGTAACACACTGCGTAACGGTCGTTACACACTGCGTAACGGTCGTTACACACTGCGTAACGGTCGTTACACACTGCGTAACGGTCGTTACAACAAAGTATTCTATAACTCTGAAGGTCGATAGAAGGAATTATGCTATGTTGTTTCGTTGTAAGAGTTTACAATGCACAGCTCTTCATTCGTAACGGTCGTTACACACTACGTAACGGTCGTTACAACAAAGTATTCTATAACTCTGAAGGTCGATAGAAGGAATTATGCTATATTGTTTCGTTGTAAGAGTTTACAATGCACAGCTCTTCATTCGTAACGGTCGTTACACACTGCGTAACGGTCGTTACAACAAAGTATTCTATAACTCTGAAGGTCGATACAAGGAATTATGCTATGTTGTTTCATTGTAAGAGTTTACAATGCACAACTCTTCAATCGTAACGGTCGCTACGCATTGCGTAACGGTCGTTACACACTGCGTAACGGTGGTTGCAACAAAGTATTCTATAATTCTCAAGGGCGATAGAAGGTATTATGCAGCATTGTTTCGTTGTAAGAGTTTACAATGCACAACTCTTCATTCGTAACGGTCGTTACACGCTGCATAACAGTCGTTACAACAAAGTATTCTATAACTCTGAAGGTCGATAGAAGGAATTATGCTACATTGTTTCATTGTAAGAGTTTACAATGCACAACTCTTCATTCGTAACGGTCGTTACACACTGCGTAACGGTCGTTACAACAAAGTAATCTATAACTCTGAAGGTCGATCCAAGGAATTATGCTATGTTGTTTCATTGTAAGAAATTACAATGCACAACTCTTCATTCGTAACGTCGTTACAGACTGCGTAACGGTCGTTACAACAAAGTATTCTATAACTCTGAAGGTCGATAGAAGGAATTATGCTATATTGTTTCATTGTAAGAGTTTACAATACACAACTCTTCATTTGTATCGGTTGTTACACACTGCGTAACGGTCGTTACAACAAAGTATACTATAACTCTGAAGGTCAATACAAGGAATTATGCTATGTTGTTTCATTGTAAGAGATTACAATGCACAGCTCTTCATTCGTAACGGTCGTTACACACTGCGTAACGGTCGTTACAACAAAGTATTCTATCCCTCTGAAGGTCGATACAAAGAATTATGCTATTGTTTTTAGTTGTACGAGTCTACAATGCACAACTCTACATTCGTAACGGTCGTTACACACTGCATAACGGTCGTTACAACAAAGAATTCTATAACTCTGAAGGTCGATCCAAGGAATTATGCTATGTTGTTTCATTGTAAGAGATTACAATGCACAACTCTTCATTCGTAACGGTCGTTACACACTGCGTAACGGTCGTTACAACAAAGTATTCTATAACTCTGAAGATCGATAGAAGGAATTATGCTATATTGTTTCGTTGTAAGAGTCTGCAATGCAAAACTCTTCATTCATAACGGTCGTTACACACTGCGTAACGGTCGTTACAACAAAGTATTCTACTATTCTGAAGATCGATAGAAGGAATTAGAGATTACAATGCACAACTCTTCATTCGTAACGGTCGTTACACACTGCATAACGGTCGTTACAACAAAGTATTCTATAACTCTAAAGGTCGATAGAATGAATTATGCTATATTGTTTCGTTGTAAGAGTTTACAATGCACAAGTGTTCATTCATAACTGTCGTTACACACTGCGTAACGGTCGTTACAACAAATATTCTCTAACTCTGAAGGTCGATAGAAGGAATTATGCTGTATTGTTTCATTGTAAGAGATTACAATGCACAACTCTTCATTCGTAACAGTTGTTACACACTGAGTAACGGTCGTTACAACAAAGTATTATTTAAATCTGAAGGTCGATAGAATGAATTATGCTATATTGTTTCATTGTAACAGTTTACAATGCACAACTCTTCATTTGTATCGGTCGTTACACACTGCGTAACGGTCGTTACAACAAAGTATACTATAACTCTGAAGGTCGATACAAGGAATTATGCTATGTTGTTTCATTGTAAGAGATTACAATGCACAGCTCTTCATTCGTAACGGTCGCTACACATTGCGTAACGGTCGAAAATCGGAATGAAATTTGGTACTCTGATTGACGAGATAATGAATCAAATGCTTGCCCCAAAACATTGCATTGCCATTCGTGGTTGGAAAGTTGTGCATGTGTGTGTGACTGGTCCCTAACTTTTTTCCATCAGTTTATAACTCTGAAGGTCGATAGAAGGAATTATGCAGTATTGTTTCGTTGTAAGAGTTTACAATGCACAGCTCTTCATTCGTAACGGTCGCTACACACTGCGTAACGGTCGTTACAACAAAGTATTCTATAACTCTGAAGGTCGATACAAGGAATTATGCTATATTGTTTCATTGTAAGAGTTTACAATGCACAACTCTTCATTCGTAACGGTCGTTACACACTGCGTAGCGGTCGTTACAACAAAGTATTCTATAACTCTGAAGGTCAATACAAGGAATTATGCTATGTTGTTTCGTTGTAAGATTCTATTTTGCACAACTCTTCATTCGTAACCGTCGTTACACACTGCGTAACGGTCGTTACAACAAAGTATAATATAACTCTGAAGGTCGATGCAAGGAATTATGCTATGTTGTTTCGTTGTAAGATTCTACAATGCACAACTCTTCATTCGTAACCGTCGTTACACACTGCGTAACGGTCGTTACAACAAAGAATTCTATCACTCTGAAGGTCGATATAAAGAATTATGCTATATTGTTTGGTTGTAAGAGTTTACAATGCACAACTCTCTTGGGTATTTAGAAAAGCAGTTGTCAATTCAGCATTTCGATATGACTACCGCTCGGTATCGGTACCCAATATTCGGAATCACCATAAGCCGATGCTCCCTCATCCCAAGTGTGAACATTTTAATGTCCAACGATGTGAAGGATATGGCCTCAAGAAGAAATTTAGGTTTTCAATGTGGATAGAAGGAATTATGCTATATTGTTCCGTTGTACGTTCATTGCAACAAAGTATTCTATAACTCTGGAGGTCGATAGAAGGAATTATGCTATGTAAGGGTTTATAACCCAATATTGCATCATCGTAACAGTCGTTAAGAAATGGGTAACGGTTGTCACAACACAGTATTCTATAACTCTGGAGGTCGATAGAAGGAATTATGCTATGTAAGGGTTTATAACCCAATATTGCATCATCGTAACAGTCGTTAAGAAATGGGTAACGGTTGTCACAACACAGTATTCTATAACTCTGGAGGTCGATAGAAGGAATTATGCTATGTAAGGGTTTATAACCCAATATTGCATCATCGTAACAGTCGTTAAGAAATGGGTAACGGTTGTCACAACACAGTATTCTATAACTCTGAAGGTCAATAGTAGGAATTATGCTATATTCCGTTGTAAGGGTCCTTATATTCTGCTGGCCTGGCCCAGCGTTAGGCTGGGTTGGGTCCGGACTAGGTCCCCAGCTTGCTGGAGGCTGAAGAGCATTGCGCCTGTCCTTGCAGCTCCACTAATGCTGGGCATATCAGACTAGGGAGTCTGCAAATCTTTGTATTCTACCCCCTCCCCTCCCTTGTTTAAGTGTGTATCATTTATTTGAATTCAGTTCATTTATTTTCTTCCTACTTCTTTGGTGACCTGGCGCTGCGCGTGACCTTCATTTTATTTTATTTTTGTTCAATATCGGCAAAATCAAGGTGGCCCATTGACGAGAAGAAGAAGAAGGGTTTACGTTTACAACGCACTATTGCATACTCGTAACGGTTGTTACACAATGCGCAACGGTGGTTACAACAAAGTATTCTATAATTCTGAAAATCGATAGAAAGAGTTATGCTATATTATTCCGTTGTAGTATTTTACGGTTGCTAAAAACTGCGTAACGGTCATTAGAACAAAGTGTTCTATAACTCTGAAGGTCGATAGAAGCGATTATGCTATATTATTCCGTTGTTAGTGTTTACAACGCTCTATTGCATACTCGT
Source organism: Phymorhynchus buccinoides (assembly GCA_017654935.2). Classification (NCBI taxonomy): domain Eukaryota; kingdom Metazoa; phylum Mollusca; class Gastropoda; order Neogastropoda; family Raphitomidae; genus Phymorhynchus; species Phymorhynchus buccinoides. Next base: position 34,401,393 of record CM065687.1, on the reverse strand, counting down.
AACGGTCTTAAAAAAACTGCGTAGCGGTCGTTGCAACAACGTATTCTTTAATTATGAAGGTCGATGGAAAACATTATGCTATATTGTTCCGTTTTACGGGTTTACAACGCACTTTTGCATAGTCGTAACGGTCTTTACACGCTGTGTAGCGGTTGTTACAACAAAGTATTTTATAATTCTGAAGGTTGATAAAAGGAACTATGCTATATTGTTCCATGGTAAGGGTTTACAACACACTATTGAATATTAGTAACGATCGTTGCACACTGCGTAACGGTCCTTACAACAAAGTATTCTATAATTATGAAGGCCGATGGAAGGAATTAGGCTATATTGTTCCCTTGCCAGGGTTTATAACGCACTATTGTATATTCGTAACGGTCGTTAAAAACTGCGTAACGGTCGTTACAACAAAGTATACTATAACTCTGAAGGTCGATATAAGGAATTATGCTATATTGTTTCGTTGTAAGAGTCTACAATGCACAACTCTTCATTCGTAACGGTCGTTACACAATGTGCAACGGTCGTTACAACAAAGTATTCTATAATTCTGAAAATCGATAGAAAGAATTATGCTATATTATTCCGTTGTTGTACTATTTAATAATATATTCCTAACGGTCGTTACTCACTGCGTAACGGTCGTTACTCACTGCGTAACGGTCGTTGCAACAAAGTATTATATACCTATGTAGGTTGATATAACAATTATGGTATATTGTTCCGTTGTTAGGGTTACAACGCAATATTGTATGCTCGTAACGGTCTTTAAAAACTGCGTAATGGTCATTAGAACAAAGTATTCTATATCTCTGAAGGACGACATAAGTAATTACGCTATATTGTCCCTTTGTAAGGGTTTACAACGCACTTTCACATTTTCGCAGTCAAAGTCCCCAAATTTGGCATGGCGGTGCATTAGGATATGGTATCTAAGGTGACCTTTGACCTTGAACATCGTCAATTATTTGTTTGTGGCCATATCTTTTATATCCTGGCAAATACAGCCCCCCCAACTTTGGTAAGCAGATCGACTAGCTTAAGATCAAATGGAATGCGAAATGTTGTCGACCTCGGTGATCATGACCACTTTGACCTTTGACCTTGAATTTGTGTCTATCACAATATCACATGAACTGCTGCACGGATTCGCTTAAACTTTTGTAGGGTGATATCAATATTACATCAAGCTGATGAGTCCAGCAACATTTTGGTATAGAGTTTATCTCTTGCAAAAGGTGGTCGTTGTAGTGGCCAATGTAGTCCTTGCTTACTTTGGTAGTTGCGGTGGTATTGTGTGTTGCAGGTAGTCACGGGGACGGTGGTTTCCTATGTTGTCAATCTGAAGGAAAAGTATGACGTTCAGATCGTGGGGGATGTACCCGTGGGGTACGTTCTGTGTGCTTGAGTGTGTATCTATGCATGTGTTTGCGATTGCGTGTAGGTTGTGTGTACGTATGTGTGATTGCATGCGTACTTAATGAACATTCATTTTTAAAAACCTAGAATACTTGCGTAAACTGACCCAGTCGCGACACACGCTTGCACCCCTAACCCTAACCCTAATCTTAATCCAAACCCTTAACCGCTAACCCGATTTTGCCCAGATTCGCACTTGTCCGCGCTTTTTACCCCTAGTATCCACCTGTACATTTTCATGTTGATATATCCAAGCGTTATCGCTGTCACAGACAAACAGACAAACAAACAGACAAACCCTTGATTTTTTCGTTCAAACACACTGATAACTGTATGTGAGGCCATTGTACACCGAAATATGCATTTTGAGCAAATTTGAACACGGACGGACGGACGGACAAAGTGAAAACATTACCAGTCTACGCTTCGCGACTGGTAATAAATAGTTTTAAATGTTTTCCAAAAGATATAAGAAGTTATGAATTGGTGCGGCGATAAAATTCTGGTTCACAGATTAAAATTATTGAAAAGCCAGGGGAAGCTACTCTTTGTATGTAATGATTGGAATGCTAAAAATAGACCGCCGGGCTGCAGTTGAAAGAGTTGTTTTAAAGTCTTCAGTAAGCAAAGAATCTTCCGACTTTTTGTAAATTACACATTATTTCATCTACTAAACACTAAAGACAGATTATTTCATCTACTAAACACTAAAGACTGACGTAATCGCGACCTACGCCTGCACTCTCACCCTAAACCCTAACCCTAACCATAACCCTAACCCTAATCTCAACCCAAACCCTTAACCGCTAACCCGATTTTGCCCAAATTCGAACTTGTCCAAGCTTTTGATCCCTAGTATCCACCTGTAAATTTTCATGTTGATATATCCAAGCGTTCTCGAGTTATCGCTGTCACAGACAGACAAACAGACAAACAGACAAACCTTTGTTTTTTTCGTTGAAACACACTGATAACTGTATGTGAGGCCATTTTACACCGAAATATGCATTTTGAGCAAATGTGAACACGGACGGACGGACGGACAAAGTGAAAACAATACCAGTCTCGCTTCGCGACTGGTAAAAATTGTATGGATTTTAATACAGTATGTATGCTGTGGTGGTGTGGGTTTTTCCCCCTCTTGGTTGGTCTGGTGCTGTGTGTTGTGTTATGGTGTCATGCTGTATGTGTGAGGCAGTGTGATGTGGCATTGAATTATATGATGCGATGCGGTGTTCTGATGTGCCATTATAATTATACGCATACGGCGTGGCAATTATGGGGTGTGATGTGGCGTGGTTGGTATGGTGTTGTTTTATGATGTGATTCTACGTGGTATGCATGATGTGACGAGTGTTGCGTGGTATGGTGTGATTTAATACTATTCTATTATTATGTCATTTGTGTGTGTGTTAGGCCGTGTACACA
>CM065687.1:34391043-34393543 GCA_017654935.2 Phymorhynchus buccinoides | reverse complement strand
TCGCGTCTCCCTCGTCGACTTTGTGAGTAGACTCTGTGTCGCGAGTCACACTGAGTGTTGTCCTTTGCCCCAGTATAACGGGCAAAGGAGTTTAAGCTGCCACTTGAGTCTGTTTTTCTTTGTTTGTAGGGGGTCTACGACAATTACTCCTTGATAATTGCTCCTCGACAATTGCCTCGCGATAATTACTCCTTGAGAATTGCTCCTTGGGACACTTGCTCCTGGACCAATTGCCACTTGAACAATTGCTCCTCGCACATTAGCTTCTTAGTTTTTTTGCTCCTCGGACAGTTGCTCCTATTTTTCATTTCTTTTTACCTCGTCCATTGCTATGAAAGGTATCTTTCAGGGGGAGTGAGGGGGGGGGGGCATTTCACATTGCTTACAGTCTATTGCTTTCAGGAAGGACGGAGAGAGAGAGAGAGAGAGAGAGAGAGAGAGAGAGAGAGAGAGAGAGAGAGAGAGAGAGAGAGAGAGGAGAGAGAGAGAGAGAGAGGGGGGGGGGGGGCGTTGGGCAAGGAGCAATTATCACATAGACTAGGAGAAATTGTCCGAGGGGCAAAATTCCAAGGAGCAACTCTTCGAGGAGCAATTATCAAAGGAGCAAATGCTTCGGGAGGAATTACACCTAGGAGCAATAATTATTGTCATGGGGCAATTGTTGGGAAGCAAATGTCGAGGAGCAATTGTCAAGGAGCAAATGTCGGTACCCCGTTTGTAGGCCTATATTTATTGTTGGTGGTGATGTTTTTTTGTTGTTGTTTACAGTCTGCTCTCCCCTTGACATTGAATGAATGTTGTTGTTTTATAGTCTACTCTCCCTTTGACATTGAATGAATGTTTGTTTTTTTACAGTCTGCTCTCCCTTTGACATTGAGTGAATGGTGTTGTTTTAATATCTGCTCTCCCTTTGTTTTAATGTCTGCTCTCCCTTTGACATTGAATCAATGTTGTTGTTTTACAGTCTGATCTCCCTTTGACATTGAATCATCTGCCGGGGCAGATGTTTTGCTTTGTTTTCCTACTTTAGCAGAGACTAGATTCTTTAATAAGGAGGGCAGGGGGTAGGAACAACAAATAAGGAATTTCGATCGTTGACAACTTCGTGAGCCGCTGGGTTCTTAAACGTGCGCAAAATATTTACAGCACTGGGCAACTCATCAGTCTATATCATCCCTTCTGAATGATGGCCTGTTTCACCTGCTCCTTCTTCTTCTTCTTCTTCTTCTTCTTCTTCTTCTTCTTCTTCTTTTTCTTCTTGTTCTTGTTCTTGTTCTTCTTGTTCTTGTTCTTGTTGTTGTTGTTGTTGTTGTTGTTGTTGTTGTTGTTGTTGTTGTTGTTGTTGTTCTTCTTCTTCTTCTTCTTCTTCTTCTTCTTCTTCTTCTTCTTCTTCTTCTTCCAATATAGTTGTCAAGGTCAGTTTGGCTAGATGGTTTGGCTCAATATCTTCAGGATCACATTGTGAGTTGCATTTTGGATTAGTTTCAATGCTTTTAACGAGAAAAGGGTTAGTCAAGAGTGGGGCATTTTGATCGTTGACAACTGCACGTTGCCGCCAGGTTCTATACCGTTCGCGAAATGCGGGCAGGATTAGGAAACTCATTATATCATCCCTTCTGAGCGGTGTCCCGTGTTACTGGGCAGATTGTTTTTCTGATAGCCTTCGGGTCCACGGTTCTAATTTGATACTCATAATTATTTTTTTTAAAGAGGTGATATGTCGCGAATAAAGAATTTTGATCACGGACAACTGACTCCGTGTTGCCGCTGGGATCCTTACCATGCGCAAAATAAATGCAGCACTGAGGATGTCAATGCATTGCCGTCCCTTCTGAATGGTGTCCCGTGTTACTGGGCAGATGGTAAGACTGATAGCCTTCGGGACCAAAGTGTTGTTAATGCGAGTGATTTAACCCTTTCACCGCCAGCCATATTTCAGCCATAAAGTTCCATTAAATTTACCTGGGTAGAGAACAAAATCCATCTGCAGTATTGGGGATTCTTCTGTGACATATATTGAATAAGATCTATCCTTACTTCCCAAACTAAGACAATAGGGTCTTTGGATAATAGACCCCAATCTGATGCCTTTTAGTGACATAGGTGTGAAATCACTGTGGTGCTAAAATGCAACTTTGGCGGCTAAAGGGTTAATGAGGAAAGGGTAAAATTAAGAGTGAGGCAGTTTGTTCGTTGACAACTTCAGGTTGCCCCTAGGTTCTTTGCCATGAGGACCCCACTGTGTCATCCCTTCTGAATGGTGTCCTGTGTTACTGGGCAGATGGTAAGACCGATAGCCTTCAGAATCACAGTGTTGTTAATACGTTAATACGAGTGATTTAATGAGGAAAGGGTACGTTAAGAGTGAGGACCCCACTGTCTCATCCCTTCTGAATGGTGTCCTGTGTTGCTGGGCAGATGGTAAGACCGATAGCCTTCAGAACCACAGTGTTGTTAATACGAGTGATTTAATGAGGAAAGGGTAAGTTAAGAGTGAGGA
>CM065687.1:34376043-34386043 GCA_017654935.2 Phymorhynchus buccinoides | reverse complement strand
GTCCCATAATATGTGTTTTCCAGACCGGAGGACGTTAAACAGATTTTCATTCAGCTAAAATCGCACGACTGTACGATACGATTCGATCGCGTGGTCTCCAAGAGCAAAATTAATGTGATTCGCGCTGCGAGATCACGTGATCGAATCGTATCGTATAGTACAGTCGTGCGATTTGAGCTGACGTGTGGCTGGCCCTTAAGACGCATACATGAACAGCTAGAGCGGTTACCGTTGTAGTAACAATACTATCTTGATTAGCAAAAAACCCACTTTCCTGGTATTGCAGTACTCATGCCTCCAGGATCGTCCCACTATCTTTATAGTTATTAACACTTTCACTGCAATATGGGGAATTCCTTTGTGACATATTTAACGTAAAGCCTATCCTTATCTCCCAAAATAAAGAAAATAGGGTCTTTGGATAACAGGCCCTGGGCCTGTATTCACGTTTAGATAGCATGAGACTTAGCATGATGCTAACTTAGAAGCTCTTCCAATGTCCTAGGATTTAATAGGACTTTTGGAAGAGCTTCTAAGTTAGCATGATGCTAAGTCTCATGCTATCTCAACGTGAATACAGGCCCAGGTTTGATGCCTTTTAGTGACATGGGTGCTAAACCATTGTGGTGCATAAATGCGACAATGGCGGTGAAAGGGTTAATGTCCCATAATCATGTGCCTGTTCCAGGCCGGAGGACGTTAAACGAACTTCCATTCATCACTAGAGCGGTAGACGCTATGTCACCAGCCTCGCTGCGCATTTTCACCTCCAAAATGTACGTGTTTCTGCTCTGGCGATGCTGGTACATGTAATGTTTTTAGGGACGTTTGCCTGTTTGTTCCTGGCTGGTTGACTGTTGGCTGACTATGTATGTATGTTACAGTAGAACCTCCCTCATAAGACCTTCAAAAATCATCCAAAATTAGGTCTTATATGGGAGGGGTCTTATAAGGGAGGGGTCTTATAAGGGAGGGGTCTTATAATAGAGTAATTATAATACTTACAAAAAAAAGGGCAATCTCTCAAAGAAGTGGGTCTTTAAGGGAGGTAGTCTTATAATGGGAGGTCTTATAAGGGAGGTTCCACGGTACCACGATAACATTTGAACAGAGGGACCTAGGAGGCTCACCTTTAGCGTGCACATAGGTAGTGAGAATGTCTAGGCTCAGTTCAGAAGTGAAGGTCATTTGTCAAAGGTCAAGGTCACTGGAGCATACAATGTGTCATTGTGGAGACTGTGAACACAATAACGTTTCAACGGAGGGGTCTAGGAGGCTCTAATTTTGCATGCGCACGTGGAGTTAGGATATTTAGGCCCAGAAAGCCCATGAAGGTCAAGGTCGCTGGAACAGAAAATGTTCAGCGCGACTGGTGTCTTCACGCTGTAGTTTGTAACGTTGTCTTCGATTCAGTTAATTGGGTTGGGATATGCATAATAGTCTCACCAGTTTGTGTTGTTGTTGTTGTCGTACCCTGGCTAAACGACTCCAGGGATCATCCCAGCAGCCGAAGTGCTTGAACACTATGGTACAAATGCACCAGCTAGGGATCAAAACATTACGTGTGTGAGCGTTTTTGATTACCCCGCCACGTGAGCAGCCACACTCCGACTTCGGATGATTTTGGAGACGGATGATGTTATGCTAGGAGCTTGTCATAGCTAAAGACAATCCCTGCATAGCTATGCAGAGCATAACAGCATTTTGATGTAGCCTTGGTGTTCTAGCCTATGTCAATTGGTCTGACACAGCTTTAAGCCAAGGCGAATAGTCTCACCAGTAAGAATTACTGTCACAGACCCATAGTATTTGTAGTTTTCTTCACTTTACACAATATTACGGTGTGGCATGGCATCATGTTTTAGTCGCAGGGACTCGTCTCTGAAAACCTAGTTATCAATAGGGCATTTGCCACGAGAGTTCGAACTCTATACAAGACTACTAACTTGCCCGCGCTCGTTCTGCCCGAGTTGCGTTGACCTTTCTAATTCAGCTCTCTAAATTCGACTCAGTGAGATTCAAGGTCGCTGGCACGCGGCAAATGCCCTATTTGATTTATGCTAGGCAGCGGGGCTCTGCCTTGCTGTTACAGACTTTTCCCTCTGCCGTGTGGTGTTTGCGTGCGTTAAGAGCACTGGTCAGACTTGCTTTAAGTCCACATCCGAAGGACTCGGCGTTCAGTTCGATTTTCCCGTCGAACTGAAAATAAAGGACGAGGCCGGGATTCTAACCCCAGTCACTCATGCATTGAGTTAGCAGGCGGAACGACTTAACTATCCTGCAATTTTGTTCGATAGTCATTGAGACCTCCTGTTTAGTCGAACATCATGTGTTCCATTAGGCCGTGTACACACATAAGCGGATATTCCACGCGGAAACCCGTGCGCAATCCATAAATAAGTGAAACAAAGAAGGGGAAATATTTGCGCACGTGTCAGAATTTCCCCTATATGCGTAAACTTTGATCTTCTTTCTTCCACTTATTTAGGGTTTTCTGTACGGAACTTACGCGTCTAATGTGAACCCGGCCTTAATCTTTTTTCCAGGTTATCACAGAGATGAGGAGCTATTCTATTCAAGTCTTTCTTGCCCACTGCAAAGGTTGGTGTTTTTCTCGTCATTTGACTGACGATGGACATTGTTCGAATGATGGCCGTCAGCGTAATACTTAGGCTTATACTTCGTCTTATAAAAGAAATAGGTCATTGCATATCTCTGTGTGTGTGGCTTTGTTGTTGTTGTGTTTTGTTTTGTGTGTGAGTGTGTGTGTGTGTGTGTGTGTGTGTGTGTGTGTGTGTGTGTGTGTGTGTGTGTGTGTAAGCTTGCACTTGTTTGCATGTCTTTTTATGCGTGTATGTGTGTCTGTTTGGGTTTCTATAGTCTACGTACGCGCGTGAGTGTGCGTAAGAATGAGCAAGCATGTGATTTGAAGAAAGGCGAGAAAGTAGCGCCCTTTTTTTTTAAAGCAACAAGCCCTTCGATTCAACCCACAATATTTATATATATATATATATATATATATATATATATATATATATATATATATATATATATATATATATATATAAACGTACAAGAATTGAAGAAGAAAAAACAACCACACCATTAAACTTTCCTCTTATATATATATAGTTTGCTTGAAAAAAACTTGTTTTGTGTCCAATATTTAAGTTTGTGAGCCTAAGAAAGAAACTGAATAACTTTATATATATAAAACTCAAGACGTGCATTATTTCTGTATTGTATTTGACAGATGCCGTTCGCGAGATGTTTGAGAAGACGGGTTTCCACGGCACGAGCGACAAGGAACGTTTATTCCTGACAGTGCATGACGCCGTGCTGTACGCGCAACGCTTGATGGCCATAGCAGAGGCGGGGGTAAGACAGAAGAGAGGAAAGATGCAAAGAAGGACGAAAAGAGAGAAAGAAAGAATGAGGAGGAGGAGGGTGGAGGGGGGACAGTAAAGAAGCGAGCAATGACGAAATCGCTGAACGAGTTATGGAGGGGAATGGTTATTGTTCCTTATGTCGGTGAAGGGAGAAACCAACAAACAAACAAACACTACTAACGAGCAAGCAAACAGAGGGAGAGGAAAAGAAAGAGGGGGAAACGTGAAGAAAAGGCACAGAGAGAGAGGGAGAGAGAGAGAGAGAGAGAGAGAGAGAGAGAGAGAGAGGGGGGGGGGAGGAGGGGAAATGGGGAAGAAGAAGCAGTATGGAGGAAACAGAATAAATAAAAGACTGTCTCTGTCTCTGTTTTATCATTTCTGAGCCCCAAGTGGGTATTTTTCTGAGCCCCAAGTGGGTATTTTTCTGAGCCCCAATAATATTAATAGTAATAGTAGTACATTTATATAGCGCTTTACCTCAAATGAGCCCAAAGCGCTTTGCAATCAATTATTCATCAACAAGTAGATAACAAAAATACAAAGCAACTCTCTCTCTCTCTCTCTCTCTCTCTCTCTCTCTCTCTCTCTCTCTCTCTCTCTCTCTCTCTCTCTCTCTCTCTCCACACATACACACACACACACACACACACACACACACACACACACACACACACACACACACACACACACACACACGTGCGCGCGCGCACACACATTTATCAACACCGACTCATTCTTCATCTTTCATTCAGTAAGCCATAGCAACTGAGTTGCACGGACTGACCACATACACCAACACACATACACAAAACGTCAGAGGATACACATACAAATACACTCACATACAACGTACGCACGCAGACAGACACACACACACACACATGCATACAGACACACACATACACATGCGTGCACACATAACCCACAAAACCAAAACACACACAAGCATACATGTTTGCTCACACTCATACACAACACACATACACAACACACACACACACACACACACACACACACACACACACACACACACACACACACACACACACACACACACACACACACACACACACACACACACACACACACACACACACACACACACACACACACACGCGCGCGCGCGCGCGTACACACACACACACACACACACACACACACACACACACACACACACACACACACACACACACACACACACACACACACACACACACACACCACAAAACACACCACAAACCTCTTATTCAATCTTCCCTCACGTGCACACAGTGATAGACAACTGATCAAATATTTAAGGTGCAGCAGGAAAAAGATGGGTTTTAAGAGAGGTTTTGAATGAGGAGACTGAGTTGGAGTGTCGGAGAGGAGAAGGCAGAGAATTCCAGAGAGATGGTGCTTGACAGGAAAAAGAACGTTGGCCCCAAGTGGGTATGAATGAAATAAACCATTTGCACTGCCTTCCCTTGCTGATTGATTCGAATGAGAGATGAGACTGTCTCCCCCCCCCCCCCTCTCTCTCTCTCTCTCTCTTTCTATCCCTCTCTCTCTCTCTCCATCTCTGTCTGTCTGTCGACCTGTCTGTTTATCTCTCTCTCTCTCTCTCTCTCTCTCTCTCTCTCTCTCTCTCTCTCTCTCTCTCTCTCTCTCTCTCTCTCTCTCTCTCTCTCTCTCTCTCTCTCTCTCTCTCCCTCTCTCTCTCCACTATGTCACTATGTCTGTCTGTCGACTGTCTGTTTCTGTCTCTCTCTCTCTCTCTCTCTCTCTCTCTCTCTCTCTCTCTCTCTCTCTCTCTCTCTCTCTCTCTCTCTCTCTCTCTCTCTCTCTCTCGTCTCTAATAATTATAGCGAGACAGTCAGAAAACTAGCCATTTATTATTTTTCAAGCATTCGAAGCTTAGAAAATGGCCTTATCTTGAATATTTTCTTCATGTTGTTGATTGTATTGGTGTTTATGCTTTGTCATGTTCCCCCTTTCCCAAGGTTGGCTTGGCCTTATGGAATAAAATTTTCATTTAATTTCATGTTATGTCTCTCTCTCTCTCTCTCTCTCTCTCTCTCTCTCTCTCTCTCTCTCTCTCTCTCTCTCTCTCTCTCTCTCTCTCTCTCTCTCTCTCTCTCTCTCTCCTCTCTCTCTCTCTCTCTCTCTCTCTCTCTCTCTCTCTCTGTTATTTGACCTCATGTCGACAAATTGCAAAGCATGTAAGCTGAGACTATAAATGACCAGTAGGACCAGTTAACACAACAAAACACACACACACACACACACACACACACACACACACACACACACACACACACACACACACACACACACACACACACACACACTCAATTAGATCTAATTGAATGTGGGGGTTTTTGTGTGTGTGGTGTGTTTTTCATGTAAGCTGAAGGCATTAACCCTTTCACCGCCAAAGTCGCATTTTAGCACCACAGTGATTTAACACCTATGTCATTAAAAGGCATCAAATTGGGGTCTATTATCCAAAGACCCTATTGTCTTAGTTTTGGGAAGCAAGGATAGACCTTATTTTATATATATCACAGAAGAATCCCCAATACTACAGATGGATTTTGTTCTCTACCCAGGTAATTTTAATGGACATTTTTGGCTGAAATATGGCTGGCGGTGAAAGGGTTAAAGGTCATTGTCATTGCCATTCTCTCTCTCTCTCTCTCTCTCTCTCTCTCTCTCTCTCTCTCTCTCTCTCTCTGTCACAACAGACAGTTCCGAACCTCACTGAATATCCCCAAGACCAGGAGTGCAAAGACAGAGAGGAGGAGGAGAACAGGAGCACTGGAGGCAGCGGCAAGCGGTCCTCCCACGGGGATAGGGTAGAGAAAGAGGGAAAGGGTGAAAAGAAAGAGGAAGAAAAGAAGAAGGAGAAGGAGGAGGCGAAGAAGGGAAGAGAAGGTAGCTTACCCGTAGGTTCCTTGAAGGAGGGGACCCTACACTCCCGCAGAGACGAGGAGGAGGAGGAGGAGGAGGAGGAGGAGGAGGAGGAGGAGAAGGAGGAAGAGGATACAGTGATGCCTCCCGTGCCCGCGTATGAAATCAACAGGGTAAGGCTCTGCGATGATGATGATGATGATGATGATGATGATGACGTCGACGACGACTATGATGATGATGATCATGATGAAATATGAAAGATTGTGATGATGACGACGATGATGATAATGATGAAATGAAAAATGATGATGATGACGTTGATGTTGCTGATGGTGATGAAGATGACGATGACGATGATGATGATGATGATGATAAGTAGTAGTCGTAGTAGATGTCGAATTGTTAATTCATGCAAATGCCATGGCCCCATATGAAGAAAGGGCAATGACAACATTTGCTAATCTGTGGATTAGTGCAGATTTAGCGAAGCCCCCAGATAAATTTGCAATTTAGTGATCATTAAAGCAAAATCGAGCCATTTTCGTTCTTTTTACCCTTGTATAAGGTGTGCTTTGCTTGAAAAAAAGGGGGGGGGTCGGTAACCCTGGAAACCCCCCTCAGATCCGCCCCTGTAGTACCTTGAGCTTGTGTGTAGTAGTAGTAGTAGTAGTAGTAGTAGTAGTAGTAGTAGCAGAGCAGTAGCAGCAGTAGTAGCAGTAGTAGTAGACCTAGTAGTAGTAGTAATAGTAGTAGTAATGTTTGTAGTAGTAGTAGTAGTAGTAGTAGTAGTAGTAGTAGTAGTAGTAGTAGTAGTAGTAGTAGTAGTAGTAGTAGTAGTAGTAGTAGTAGTAGTAGTAGTAGTAGTAGTAGTAGTAGTAGTAGTAGTAGTAGCAGCAGTAGTAGTTGCAGCAGCAGCAGTAGTAGTAGTAGTAGTAGTAGCAAAGAGGGTTACAAATAGAAATATTATACTATCTTTGGTAGTAGTAGTAGTAGTAGTAGTAGTAATGCTTGTAGTAGTAGTAGTAGTAGTAGTAGTAGTAGTAGTAGTAGTAGTAGTAGTAGTAGTGAAGACGACTGTGCGCATATTTGGAACATGGACATCTCGGAAGGAAATGTTGTAGTACCTTGCGCTTGTGTGTTCATGCAAGTTTGTGTAGCATAGAAAATGTTATACTGTGGAACCTCCCTTATATAAGACCTTGAAACATCATTCAAGATAAGGTCTTAAGTGGGAGGGAGTTGTAATAGGGAGGTAATTTTAATACTTACAAAGAAGGGCAATGTGTGCATGCACGTTCGTGTAACATAGAACATGTTATTGTAGTACAGGAGCGGACCAAATTATTCGTGAGGGGGAGGGGTCCGCGGGAATCCAGGGAGCTACATCGGTCCTGCGTTAAGGTGTGGTGGTCTTGTGTGGACCCAGGGGGCGAAGCCCCCAGATAAATTTGCAATTTAGTGATCATTAAAGCAAAATCGAGCCATTTTCTTTCTTTTTACCCTTGTATAAGGTGTGCTTTGCTTGAAAAAAAGGGGGGGTTCGGTAACCCTGGAAACCCCCCTCAGATCCGCCCCTGTAGTACCTTGAGCTTGTGTGTATGCATGTTCGTGTTCATCTCTTGCTTTCTTTTTTTCTTTTTTTTTGTTGGTATTAGACATTTTATTCCTTCTTCATACATTTACAAATAACATTCATATATATGCATGATTCAACATTCGTGAATAATAAACAGTGATTACCTGTAAATAAAGGTGAATAAGACAGAAGAGAAAAAAGAGAAAAAAGTTTGTCTTGCCTTTCTTCTTGTTAATAGCAAGTATAAAGAAGGTTGTTTCTGTTGTTGTTTTTTCCTTAATATACATTCACACACAATATTACACCTACATAATTATTCAGACTCACATCCACACAAACCTTAGCAATAAACAGGAGAAGAAGGAAAAGAAAGATGGGGGAAACACAAATAAAAGTGAAAGAGAGAAAGTGGTAGAGAAAGAGAGAAGAAGAGAGAGCGCGAAAGAGAGCAGGAGAGGAAGAAAAGCATATGGAATACACTGCGTATTAATAGTTAACACAGTTGTTGTACAGGTGCTATGGTCGACTTATGGCGATTATTTGACCGCCAGGGGGCAGTCAATCCACTAGGGGCTTATCACGCGATTTTCTTAGTTGGGCGTAGTGAGAGAGAGAGAGAGAGAGAGAGAGAGAGAGAGAGAGAGAGAGAGAGAGAGAGAGAGAGAGAGAGAGAGAGAGGGTGAGACTCCTCCCTCTCCCTCTCTTTCTTTGTCCCCAACTAAGAATATAGAGAGAATTAGCCCCACTTGAGCGCTATGCCCCCTGGTGGTCAAAAGAGCCCGCTAAGTCGCTCATTAACCATCTCTTGCTTTCTGCGCTCAGCTGCCAACCACAGCCGTGTGTTTCCGTGTTTCAGTTACCCCTACAGACCCAGTACGTGAAAACGGAGGAAACTGTTCCAGGCCCCACGACCACATCGATGATGACGACGACGACGACGACGACGACGACGACGACGACAACAGCGACGACACCAACAACGACACTGGCTGCGGACGATTCCGTTTGCTAAAAGGATCTGTCAATTGACCGTTTCATCCGCGTGTGCGGTTTCTGGGTCTAACAATCTGTGCACATCCTGTTTCAGCCTTTCTCGTTTCGCCCCTTGCCTGTTCCATTTTTTTTTTTTTTTTTTTTTTTTCCCGGTTTAGGCCTACATTGTTAACACTGGTTGTTTGTGTTGTTGTTGGGTCAGTTGTTTTTTAAGCTGAAAAGTACTGGTTTGTACTTCGTCAACAAGCCATATACATACATGAGACAAATGATGGCAAATGTTAAGAAAAGCCCCCTCCTCTGCCCCCTTCTATTCATTTCAGGCTGTTCCGTCGACCACTGTCGCATTCCCAGGTCACTGTGTTCTGAATTTACCTGCACCATGATCATAGCGTACCATCAACTTTGTGTGTGTGTGTATTTGACACTACACTGACCCTAAACATATCCCCAAACCCTATCCAAAACCCTATTTTAACCCTCACCCTAAGGGAATGCGACAGCGGTTTCAGGTTAGGTTCAGGGTTAGGAATAGGGTTAGGGATAGGGTTAGGAATAGGGTTTGGGATAGGGTTAGGGATAGGTTTAGGGTCAGTTTAGTGTCAGCGGTAATCTGAGAATGCGACAGCGGTCGACGGAACAGAACCAGCACACTCTTCCTGGTAACCGGACACTTTCCCCCTGGACTTTTTCCCCCCGGATTTTATCCCCCGGAATTCTTCCCCCTGGATTTTCCCCCCCTGGAACTCTTTCCCCCTAGGACTCTTTCCCCCAGTACTATTTCCCCCCGGACAATTTCCCCCTTGGAACTCCTTCCCCCCAGGACACTTTCCCCCCGGTACTATTCCCCCCTATCACTTCTTGCCCCTGGGACACTTCCCTCCCACCTCCGAGACCTCATTGATTGGTGTATAAAGAGACTTGCATACACCAGAGAGAGAGAGAGAGAGAGAGAGAGAGAGAGAGAGAGAGAGAGATATCTTGCATGTGTATCTTGTGTGTGTATGCTTGTATGTATGCGAAAGAGTGTGCGTGTGTGTGTGTGTGTGTGTGTGTGTGTGTGTGTGTGTGTGTGTGTGTGTGTGTGTGTGTGTGTGTGTGTGTGTGTGTAGCTCTCGTGATACACCACTCAATGATACTATGGGGG
>CM065687.1:34356043-34371043 GCA_017654935.2 Phymorhynchus buccinoides | reverse complement strand
TGGTTAACCTCTAGGAACACATTGATTATCTCATTACTGACACTTGTAAACAATTTTCCAAAACAACTTAGTACTGTTATCCGCCTATAATTATTAGGATCCTTTTTTATTTCCCTTTCCTTTATATATCGGTGTTATACATCCAACTGACCATGACAAAGGAGTTTTCTTACATTTTAGAATCAGGTTAAAAAACAATGTAATACAACGAGTCATTTTACTAGAACTTGTTTTCAGGAACTCATTTAGAATGTTGTCGTTTCCACTTGATTTGTTATTCTTAAGTCTTTTTACACATTTAGACACCTCATTAGTACTAAAATCCATATTAAGAACATCATTAGCTACATGACCATTGGGTGGTTGAAACTCGTTAAAATTTGCATCAGAAGCACCGGACAAATCTGCAAAGTACTCACGGAACTGTTCGGGTGTTATAATTTCGTCACTTTTTTTCCCCTTGTTGTTTATCAGCTTCCAGTAGCCACGTGGGCCAGAAGTTCTCATTGATCGTAATTTACAGTGCATTCTTTTAACATAGAATTTATATTCTTTATTAACATTTTTTTTTTATTCATTATATGTTTTTGCTTTGTTAGCTTTTGACGAAGCGTCGTTCATAAATTTGTGCACACGTTTTGCATTGCGAAAACGTGCTCTTTGACGTCTGCAATGGGCGTTAAACCATGTATGATTTCTTTTCTTTCGGTTACACTGTTGTGATCTCCCTTGGCTCCCTCCTTCCCCGTTACCGACATTGTTTACAATGTTATTGTGCATATCACAACGCTCAGCAGCACTAGTCATTACTCTGCAAATGCGATCATTTATATTATCGATCTGAGCCTGGTCCACCCGCTCAGCATGATCCATGATATTCTGGATATGCTGGACAACTGAACCAATTTCAGCATCGTCAATCTCTTGGAAAAACATGTCGGCTCTGTCGCTCTTCCATACAGGGCGTTTAGGTCTAGCAGAAAAGGTAGTTTCAGGTGTATTTCTAGAGGGCGGATCTTGGGTGACAAATACATTATTTGATAGGGTTAACCGAATAACAGAGTGTACATCTGATAAGCATTCATCGAAGTCTTCAACTTCAAAATCATCAATAAATTCAAAAACTGACGGAGTGGCTATCATGTAATCCATGACACTAGCGTTCTTACAGGTGAATTTACCAATTTTTGAATCATTGCCAACACGACCATTAACAATTAACATCTGTTGACTGATACAAAAGTCTATCAGTGCATGACCCAGATTGTTACAGGACGTGTCCATTGACTGTCTGTCCTGCTGAATACCAAAAATATTAAGCTCATCTAGAAAACAACCATGCTCTGTCAAAGAAGCCACATCCTCATCGTTTAAAATGTCTTTCAGCTGACCAGTTCTAGCGTTGAGGTCTCCGACTATTAAACAATTATCAAAGCCTAGTGATATTATGCATTGTTCTATTTCTGTGAAAATATTGCGATTGTCATACACTGAACCTTCTGGGGGAGCATATACCACACAAATAAAAAGTTTATTATTCACAGAATTTTGTTCTGCTATTCTTGGTCTTAATTCAAGGAACATACATTCTTTGGGCACAGCTGATTGCACAAAGCGATAGTGCTTAACATATGATTCTTCAATACATTCTTTCTGAGCAGTGTTGTCAATTACTGTAAAACAATCTAGTAAATTGTCTTTAACAAACAAGAAACACTCCCACACCGCCTGATTTCCGTTTGTATTTAAATCTGTTTTTGTTATAGAAAGTATACCCAGGGACGTTATTGCAATCATCAAAGGCATCAAGTTTGGTTTCACTCATGCATAATAAATCAGTACTTTCAACTAATTCGGTAAACTCTGGGAATTTCATTTTTGAAACTAGACCACATACATTCAGCCCAGTAATTTTAAGATTGTTTTGTTGATGGCCAACATTAGTGTTAACATCAGTATATGTATGCACATCGTCACCCCCATTACGTCCACGAACATCATCACCCCCATTATGTTCACAAACATCGTCACCCCCATTACGTTCACGAACATCGTCACCCCCATTACGTTCACGAACATCGTCACCCCCATTACGTCCACGAACATCATCACCCCCATTATGTTCACAAACATCATCACCCCCATTACGTTCACGAACATCATCACCCCCATTACGTTCACAAACATCATCACCCCCATTACGTTCACAAACATCATCACCCCCATTACGTTCACGAACATCATCACCCCCATTACGTTCACGAACATCATCACCCCCATTACGTTCACGAACATCATCACCCCCATTACGTTCACAAACATCATCACCCCCATTACGTTCACGAACATCATCACCCCCATTACGTTCACAAACATCGTCACCCCCATTACGTTCACGAACATCATCACCCCCATTACGTTCACAAACATCATCACCCCCATTACGTTCACGAACATCATCACCCCCATTACGTTCACGAACATCATCACCCCCATTACGTCCACGAACATCATCACCCCCATTACGTTCACGAACATCATCACTTCCATTACGTCCACGAACATCATCACCCCCACTACGTTCACGAACATCATCACTTCCATTACGTCCACGAACATCATCACCCACATTACGTTCACGAACATCATCACTTCCATTACGTCCACGAACATCATCACCCCCATTACGTTCACGAACATCATCACCCCCATTACGTTCACGAACATCATCACCCCCATTACGTTCACGAACATCATCACTTCCATTACGTCCACGAACATCATCACCCCCATTACGTTCACGAACATCATCACCCCCATTACGTTCACGAACATCATCACCCCCATTACGTTCACAAATATCGTCACCCCCATTACGTTCACGAACATCATCACCCCCATTACGTTCACGAACATCATCAACCCCATTTCGTCCACGAACATCATCACCCCCACTACGTTCACGAACATCATCACTTCCATTACGTCCACGAACATCATCACCCCCACTACGTTCACGAACATAATCACTTCCATTACGTCCACGAACATCATCACCCCCACTACGTTCACGAACATCATCACACCCATTACGTCCACGAACATCATCACCCCCACTACGTTCACGAACATAATCACTTCCATTACGTCCACGAACATCATCACCCACATTACGTTCACGAAAATCATCACCCACATTACGTTCACGAACATCATTGCATACAACACAACACACTAACACCCCCCCCCTTCCCTTCCCCCCCCCCCCCCCCAACCATCCCCCATATAGGGCCTAAGCTGTACCATCATTAGCTTTAAATGCATCGCAATTAGTACTAATTGTTTTTTCTTTTTTTTTAAGAAATAGACATTAAAAAAAAAAAATATTGTTCGCAAACAAAAATTAATATAAAAACAATTGTATACGCTAAATTTGTCTTAGGTGACTCCAAAAATAAAATTCACATTGATGAAACTTACAATAAGAATGTTATCATTTTGATTTCTGTATTTATATAACGTAGTTTCAATGCATGAAAGATACATCTAGCTTATGCGTGTTCTGTTGTTGTATCTAATGTGGCGGTACCATAGCCGATGAGGTTTAACCGAGGCGTGGTTACCGCTACACCTATCTATATTGTTAAAAACTCGGGACTTTACTGGTGTTGCACTGCCTCTGGGCATTGCAGCCAGTATTGTTCCCACCATCTTTGTATTTACAAATGTCCCATATGTGTCTTTGACCGAGAGGACGTAAAACATCATTTTCATCATTGTTGTTGTTGTTGTTGTTTCCAAGACGTCTTGCATTAGCAGAAAAGAAAGAGAAATCAAAGAAGAGGGTAGCGGGAATATGTAATGAGAAAACTAAACAATCAGGAAGTTACAGAACAAAAGGAAAACTAAAGTAAATGAAGTATGTGCATTTGCGTATGTACATGTGTGTTTGTATGTGTGCGTGCGCACACACACACACACACTCACACAAAAGCATGTGTTGAGCGACAGAGAGTTAGGGAGAAAAGCTGATGATAATTTAAATGTAACAAAAGCATTGGAGGCCTCTCCTGGTGAGGGGGGGGGGGGGGGGGGGGTAAGATGTGAATAAAAGTTTATTGTTCTAAGAGAAACCTCTAGCATGGAAGTATATGAGCTAGATGAAATCATAAAGGCGTCTGTGTGGCAGTCATGGATCCCCTCCTCCACACCTCCTTTTTCATTCTTAAGTTGGAGGGGTTGGGGGGCGTGTCCTGAAACCTTGGTAACCCCTTCTCCATCCCCACCCCCCTCCCCCGACCCCGATCTGCTTCCGCAGTGTAATACAACAATGATTAATCTAGGCCTACATATAAATGATAAACACACTTTTATTCAAACTTTTCAAAAACATATTCTAGTAGTATTTCAACACATGGTCATACAAAAGTACATTAAAGCACAGAGAGAGAGAGAGAGAGAGAGAGAGAGAGAGAGAGAGAGAGAGAGAGAGAGAGAGAGAGAGAGAGAGAGAGAGAGAGACAGACAGACAGACAGACAGACAGACAGACAGACAGAGAGAGAGACAAACAGACAGAGATAGAGCCAAGAGACAGAGACACAGACATGACAAAATGGTTTATTGCTTTCAGCTTTTTACAAAAGCCATGAAAGCAAGGGATGATTCGGGACAGAAACAAAATCGTTATCGTTATCCGAACGTCAGAATGTCCAAAATTAGCCTATAGCCTAATGATTCACCGGACTTTGGAGTCCAGATCAGGGGGTGGGGTGGGGGGGGGGGGGTAGGTTCCAAATTATTCCGCATTTAACACGGCAATAAGTGATCACAAACTGATCGTTCCAGTACACGAATATGACATTCTCGGTGCACGCAGTCATTAGGCATTAGGCCTATGTGTCGAGATGTTCGTTGTCGACAGGTGTTCCAGATTCACTCTGCTATACCGCTCCACTATACACGAAAATCTTGCCCCATTTTCTTGGTACTTTCCAGAATCGCTTTTAGTATTCTTTAGCCAAGGGTGAGACAGAGAGATATATACGAGACAAAGAAAGGCATACATAGAGACTAAGACAGAGACGGTATGCTCGCGTTCTGCATTCACCCAAGTCGGCCCTGCAAGTCTCCCGAGTCAAGCGGTGGAAGAGAGGGCAGGAGGTCGACTTTGGTTTTATGCATGTTGATCTGGAGGGCCGAGGGAGTGACGGGGCGGGAAGCGGGTCCAGGATTGAAGAAGAGAGGAGGCTCTCCGTGGCTGACGATGCCACACGGAGGAGACGTTGTGCCGTCCGCAGCAGGGACAGGGCTCACCTGATTGCCCCTCAGCACAGCACTGCTGGGTCTGGCCCACATCTGGGGATGCCTGAACCAAACCACCAAAAAACACATTGAAACGCCGAGCGGCCCAGATATGCTTCACCCTGTTTCCCCACCACCATCTCTCCCGCCAGACCTGTTTACCCCCTACACAAGTCTTGAGTAGTCTGGATAGCTGAAATGAGTAGTTTTGGTGTGAAATGAGTAGTCCTCTTCATGAACCCTTTCACCGCCAAAGTCGCATTTCAACACCACAGTGATTTAACACCTATGTCACTAAAAGGCATCAAATTGGGGTCTATTATCCAAAGACCCTATTGTCTTAGCTTTGGGAAGTAAGGATAGACCTTATTTTATATGCCACATAAGAATCCTCAATACTACAGACAGATGTTGTTCTCCACCCAAGTAAGTTTAATGGAAATGTTTGGCTGAAATATAGGTGGCGGCGAAAGGGTTAAACCATCAAATAATGTTCACTGAAAATGAGTAATTAAAGCAATATTTTCAATTTTGAAGTGTAGTAGAGGTCCAAATTGAGTAGAAAACTACTCGAAAAGAGTAGAGTAAACAGGTCTGTCTCTCCTACCTCCCAAGCCCTCTCCCCACGTGCCTTTCGCGTCCTGTGGATGATGTCTATCAAGTACACATACATATTATGGCAACGTAGTAGTAGTAGTAGTAGTAGTAGTAGTAGTAGTAGTAGTAGTAGTAGTAGTAGCAGTAGCAGTAGTAGTAGTAGCAGTAGTAGTAGTAGCAGTAGTAGTTAGGGCTAATATGGGCCCCGCGGCCCTTTTACGCCCTCTCTCGCTCTCAATACATTTGCATGTATCTAATATTTGTTGGATTGCATTGCATGTATAATGTCCCTATCTAATGTTAATTTGGAATCTATTTACAAGATAAAGATGGACTTTATTCATCAAAGTTAGAACATTAATTTTACAATCAGTTGTGGATCTTTGTCAAGTTGATTTTCGAACAAATTTAGATTAGGTGCAAGTTTGATGTTGGATGGCAATTCATTCCAAGGAAAAACAACACGGTTAGAAAAACAAACTTTTCTGATGTTAGTATGACAATGTCTAGCATACAGCTTGGCTTCACTATTTCTTGTTCTGATCCATATGACATGTTTTTGTGTAAACTTTCACTAATTTTGTTGCTCTTATCTGAACTGTTTCTAGCCGAACTGAATATTGTTTTCAAATAAGTGTACCAAATACTGTTTCCATATTCTAAGCGTGGCCTAAATAATGCTTTTTACAAAAGTATCTTTATCCAGGAAGTCAAACGATCTCTTGACTAATCCCATTACTTGATTTGCTTTTTCCTACGTACTTTTCAATATGTGCATCAAATTTTAAATTATTGTCAAATATTGCACCTAAATCTGCTTCTGTGTCACATTCTTCTAGTCTTTGCATTGCATCATCTAGCTGCGTATAATAATCATGTTTTGGATTTTCCTTACCAATATGCATTATATAGGAACAAGAAATTCATTGGAAAAACGCTAAAGTGATACCTTAATCGATCCTCCAGGGACGTTCACTAAAGACAAATTAATCTGATAACTACTCATGTGTAAGGTTGCTAATAGAGATATAAGTAGATAAACCAACACAAAGGAAAATAATCTATAACCTGCTAAGCGGAGATTTAAAAGAAGATAGCAAATCCATTATCAATAATTATACGCTCTTTGCCACATTAACTTCACTTGCGGTACGTTTGCATAGCGTGCCATTTTGTCCTACTGATATCACGGGCCGAATACTCGGGCTGTTAGGGGCCAATTCTGCCCATTTTCAATATGACCTGTTCAGAATCATGAACAGTATATATAGTAGGCCCTATTCATTGTCAAGTAACAAATCAGACTCTTTGGGATTAGACTTAACTGTCCCCCCCCCCCCCCTCCGTGGGGATACCGGTGTTTCCCCCAATACAAATAGTTCCCCACCTTCTGGCAGTTCTGTGCTTGTAACTTCCTCTAATCTCTCTCTTAAACTCTGCCTTTTCCCTTGCTTTGTGTCATCTACTATCTTTCTGACTTTTTGGCCCATTCTCCTGCCTTTTTTTCCACAAAACGAGGATTGGAGAAAGGCTGAGGTAATAGCTATATATAAGAAAGGAGGCAAGTCAGACCCAGGAAGTTACAGGCCTGTAAGTTTAACCAGTATTTTTTTAGTCAATAGTAAGAGATTATAATTATTGTTAAGTATTTTACAGAAAATAAGTTATTTAGTGATTGTCAACATGGGTTTAGAAGTAAAAGGTCTTGCGTTACTCAATTACTGCAAGTTATGGAATATTTTGCAAGCTTAGTTGACAAAGGGGAAAGTATAGATGTTATCTACCTAGAGAGAGAGAGAGAGAGAGAGAGAGAGAGAGAGAGAGAGAGAGAGAGAGAGAGAGAGAGAGAGAGAGAGAGAGAGAGAGAGAGAGAGTGTGTGTTGATGCTTTCTTCAACTGATTGTATTATTGTGTTCTTGGGAGGGGTGAGTGGTGGTGATAGTAACGGTGTGTATGTGTGTGAGTGCGTGTGTGTGTGTGGATATGTGCGTACGTGCGTGCCTGCGTGTATGTGTGGGTGGGTGGTGGTGTGTGTATACATGCCTATTTTGCATGTGTGTGAGCGATTACTTGTTTTTGTTTTTGAATTTCTTGTTTTTAATTTTTGTTGTTGTTAAGCACATAGAGCTCCACATTTGGTGGAGGAGTGCGCTATATAAATGATTCACTATTATTATTATTATTATTAATATTATTATTATTATTAATATTATTATTATTATTATTATTATTATTATTATTATTATTACTTCAGAAAGGCCTTTGATTCGGTTCCTCATCAAAGATTATTGATTAAATTAGCAGCCTATGGGATTGGGGGAAAGTTATTAGAATGGATTAAAAGCTTTTTATTAGACAGAACACACCTAGCACGTGTAGGCACATCTTATTCAGGAGAAGCAAATGTTCTTAGTGGAATACCCCAGGGTAGTATATTGGGTCCAACATTATTTTTAATATTCATTAATGATCTGCCAGAAAAGGTAAATAGCATATGTAAAGTATTTGCAGATGATACTAAAGTATACAATACTTCAAGCAATAGAGACACATTACAAGCAGATTTATATGCATTACATAAATGGTCAGAGACATGGAATTTGTATTTTAACATCCAGAAATGCAAAATAATGCACATAGGAAAAAAGAATCCCAAGTATGAGTATTTCATGACAATAAATGACACAAACAAAATTGAAGTATGCAATGATGAAAAAGATTTGGGTGTAATATTTGACCCATCCTTGAATTTTGACATGCATGTTCAAAAATTGTTAATAAAGCAAATCAAGTGTTGGGGCTTATTAAAAGATCTTTTGAGTTCCTAAATAAAAAAGTATTTGTTAAACTTGATATATCGATAAAGCTATGGTAAGACCACACTTGGAATATGCCAACTCAGTTTGGTGCCCAATCTTCAAAAGGCAATCAATAGCTATAGAGAAAGTGCAAAGAAGGGCGACAAAATTGATCAAAGCATGTAAGAACAAAACTTACAGTGAAAGATTAAAATTCCTGGGATTACCTTCTCTGAAGGGAAGAAGAGTCAGGGGAGACATTATACAAGTATATAAAATAATGAATAATATTGATGACATAGACTTTAACAACCTTTTTGTTAAAAGTATCACAAACATGACACGAAATAGTACAGATAACTTATTTTTAAGACGATCAGTTACTAACATTCGCAAGTTTTGCTTTTCTAACCGAGTTGTTCAATACTGGAATAATTTGTCAACTAACGTTAAGGCTGCACCTAACATAAATATATTCAAAAACCTTCTGGACAAAGACACAATGATGTCAAATTTGTATAATACTTTCGATAAAAAAAAATATATAAAAAGGCCATTCCATATTATTGTTAAACTTTATAGTTTAGCTGTAGAAAGCAAGCCTCCTTGAAACAAATCAAAGTCACAAAAGAGAAAGGGCGTAAAAGGGCCGCGAGGCCCACTTCTAGCCCTAATTACTACTACTACTACTACTACTACTACTACTACTACTACTACTACTACTACTACTACTACTACTACTACTACTACACTAACACTAAGAAAGTTGGCTTCATTCTTTGCAAGGTTGGTAGTAGTTGTAACATTAAGGGCTTTTTCGGTGTGACATTCACTACTTAAGCTTACCCAGCCTTTGGAAGCCGGTTCTTTTTATAGACGATGAGGACGATGAGGACGATAATCAGGATGAGGGCAACAGCGCCACACACCGGGCCAACGATCAGAAGCAAAATGTCGTCGTCGTCGTCGGATTCATTGCTGTCGTCGTCGTTGCTGTTGTTGGTGGGCGATGAATAGGGGACTGAAAGGAAACCATCATGTTCAAATCAGTATTGCAAGAGAGAAAAGATTGTGTTGGCATCTTGCCCCATGTTGTTCTCGTGTATTGTGTCTTGTTTTTGTTTTGTTTTAGTGAGTAAGTGAGAGAACGAGTGGATGGGTGTGTGTGTGTGTGTGTGTGTGTGTGTGTGTGCGTGCGTGTGCGTGCGCGCGTGCGTGTGTGTGTGCATGCGTGTCTCTGTGTGTGTGCATGTGTGTGTGTGTGCATTAGCACTTGTGCATTGCTAAGATGATATAGAGATCTCTGTGTGTGTGTGTGTGTGTGTGTGTGTGTGTGTGTGTGTGTGTGTGTGTGTGTGTGTGTGTGTGTGTGTGTGTCATATGTGTGTGTGTGCGCGCGCGCGCGCGCGTGTGTGTGTGTGTGTTCTTCAGCATCATAATTATCTCTTCTGTCTCTTTCTCTGTCTGTGTCTGTCTCTGTCCGCCTGTCTCTCTTCTCTTTGTGTCCTTTTTTATGAAAGATATGTGGCTAGATTGTTTGTTTTTAATTTTTCTTTTTTGAGCAAAGTGTAAAAGAACATGCCACATCATCGTTTTCCTAACGCAGGCAGACGCACGCACGCACGCACGCACGCACGCACGCATGCACACACACACACACACACACACACACACACACACACACACACACACACACACACACACACACACACACAACACACACACACACACACACACAGGTCTCTACTGAACAATCCACAAGTGCTAATGTAAAATATAATATCAACATCTGTGTTATTAAACATTCGGGACTTTCCTGGTGTTGCACTGCCTCCGGGCGTTGCCTCCAGGACTGTTCCCACCATCTTTATATCTAGGCCTACTAATGTCCCACGTGTGTCTGTTCCAGACAGGAGGACGTTAAACAGATTTTCATCACCTTTTACTTTCGTAACCATAATGAATAAAAACATCTGTAGGTCTATTGTTAACAATTCGGGACTTTCCTGGTGTTGCACTGCCTCCGGGCGTTGCCTCCAGGATCGTTCCCATCATCCTTACATCTACTAATGTCCCATATGTGTCTGTTCCAGACCGGAGGACGTTAATCATATTTTCATAATGTAAAATCAGGGACCGGTGCTTACAAAGGCACTGGGAGATGTCCGTGGCCCCGAGGAGGTCCCAGGACAGGCCCTGAGGACAATCCTTGCAGGAGGCGGAGGCTGTCTGGTCCTGGTACTGACCCATGGGGCACAGCACACACTCCGCATCCTCCTCCTTCATGCCTGCCGGACACTCCACTGCCCAGGCAAAATAGACACGTATTGGTTATTTAAAAAAAATACTTAAACACTTAAATCTAGGCCCTACTAAGCGAATACACAAATAGGCGTAAACAGAACCTCGTTTGCTGGTGTTACTGTACTGCTATTAGAATGCTAGCGCTAAAATGCGATTTAAATATACATGAATATTTACATACACAATCCAAGGAAGCAATCTGGAAATGATACATCTCTTAATTAAAATAATACCAAGGTCCTTGATATCCATGATGGCAGCACTGGTTTTTACCAGGCTAGTGTTCCTTTCTTTTTTTCCCCAACCAAAACGCCTTGTATCTTCTACGAATGATTATGACACTCAAACTAGAAATATTTTACATTGGCTTTTAAGTCTATTGCTGCGGCTTTGGGGAATCAGTTGGCCTTTGGGGACCTTCCCCATAACCACAAGTCATTACCTAACGTCTTCATAACCGAGAGAGTGTCTACAGATGCCTACAGGGCAAAAAAAGGCAATATTTACGTATTCCAGCACAGCTTTCTAGAATAGCAGTTGCTTCCCTTGCTACCTCAGAAGACGGGGGTGGGGGTGGTGTCATGTTGGGCACAAGTAACTGGAACGCACGCACGTGCCCACCCACCTATCCCAAATTAAATGCGCGTGCGCACGCCACGCACCCATGCACCCATGCATCACAGGCCGAAATAGGAATTGTTCGGAAATAATGAAGGGGAGTAATTCCATGGTGTGCGGGAGTGATCTTGCTTAATTCAATCGGTCAAACAGGGGGAAATTACTCCACCATCAGGTAGATCCCCAGCTCTCGCCTCGTGAGCTTGAGTAGACACACAGCACTTAGAACACCGTGCGTCATTCTAAACTTGATGTCATTGATATTTTTACATTTTGCAAGTTCTATCAGTTTGTGGCTATTAGCCCACCCCTTATTTTTATTATAAAAAAATATTTGCACGTCGCTGACTCGCATCCTGCGGTTTAAAGCTTCGACGCCACGGTTGCTATGGTTTTGACCGAGTAAGTCCAGGTAATCAACTCTAATTTTCACGAAGTGCTCTCCCCTAGGTGTTTTTTTCTTCCGAAAATCGTATATTTGTGTGACAGCAAGATGTCTTTCTTCTCAACGCATCTTTTCACCCGTAGAATGAAATTCATTTCTTACCACAATATTCTCCAGAGCCGGCATATCCCGATGGACACGAGGCATATACGTCAGAGGTGACGTTGGTGGTCGTGATGACGTAACCATCGACAGTGACGGTGAAGAGGGCTGTCGTGTCATTCTGCGTCATGGCGACAAACGAGTCTTCCACCATTGCTAAACGTTCCTCATAGGCTTGCACCGACGACGTGTCATCTGCAAAAAGGAAAACAAAGTCAAACAATGTTATGTCGCCGAGTGGCAAACTTGCCATGGCAAATATGCATGCCATCCGCAGTGCTTTCCCCCACTGCATCACTTTACTCGATTCTGCACTATTTAGCTCCCCCTTCTCCCCTGCCCTTCAAGGTTATCATCATCATCAACATCATCGTGGGACACAGTTAGGTATGTGCATGACTATCAGATTGTGCACATGTGCTTTTGCATAATGTGTGTATCACTGTATGTATGTGTGTGTACAATCATGAGAGGGAGAGAGAGCACAGGAACACTGGACATTTTATTGTCAGTACCACATGGGTCTGATGACAGGGGGGGGGGGGGGGGGGGGGGGAGGGGGGGGGGTACTTGAATATTTTCAATGAAATAACAGTATCTACAACATAAAAAAAAAAGTAAAATAAACAAATGAAACAAAAGAAATGAAAACTGAAAGAAAACATTCATGGTTACCGACCATCCCATATATAATCAACATGTAAAATTATTAAGAAAAACATAGATTGTTTTCAGCCATCTATCTATACACTCGTTTTCTTGTTATGATAGTCTGAGAGACAGAGAGAGAGAGAGATATGATAGTTAGCCTGAGAGAGAGAGAGAGAGAGAGAGAGAGAGAGAGAGAGAGAGAGAGAGAGCGAGAGAGAGAGAGAGAGAGAGAGAGAGAGTGTGTGTGTGAGCGCGCGTAGCGTGCGTGTGTGTGATAGAGTGTGTAACAGTCACGCGCGCACGCACGCACGCACGCACACGCACGCACACACACACATACACACACACGCACACACACACACACACACACAACACAACACACACACGCACGCGCTAACACAACTCAACCCCTACTAGACTACCACCACCACCACCCTCCCCCCGCCCCCAAGGTCAATTCTGATCGCTTCTCGGCCTTTTGGCTAAGACAGTGATTCAGGAACTTAATTTTTTCTTTATACCCTGGTTGGTTGGTTCAGCCCGTCGTACATGGCGAAAGCCGATACGCGACGTTAAAGTGAACTTCTACTCCCCCCAAAAAAAAACCCAACAACAAAACACTCACTGGCATCCAAAGTTTGACTCGAGCCTAGAGGTATGGTCACCTCCACGGAGACCACCATGGGGTCAGCGCTCCGTCGCCTACGTCTCGTGCTGGCCAAGCAATTGGAAGTGACCGTGGCCGAGCACAGGTTCTGAGGGAGGCACGGCACGGCAGCGGAAAACTTATCGTATATATTTTGCCGCACGGCAGATTCGGATACCGCGTCGCACTGCGTGTCGAGTTGGGCTTCTTGGTAAATGACCACCTTGGTCAGGGTGGATGGACCTGGAGGTGTAGTACAGTAGAAGAACATGTCAGCAAGTGCGCGCAGAAATGGTTAACTTAGGACGCTGATTTCACCGCCAGGGGGCAATCAAACCAGTAGGGGCTTAGCGCGTGATATTCTTAGTTGGGGTAGTGATAGAGAGAGAGAGAGAGAGAGAGAGAGAGAGAGAGAGAGAGAGAGAGAGAGAGAGAGAGAGAGAGAGAGGGACACATCTCCCTCTCTCTTTCTCTCTCACTATCCCCATCTCTCTGTCTTCACTAAGAATATCACGCGCTAAGCCCCCTCTCTCTCTCTCTCTCTCTCTCTCTCTCTCTCTCTCTCTCTCTCTCTCTCTCTCTCTCTCTCTCTCTCTCTCACTACCCCTAACTAAGAATATCACGCGCTAAGCCCCTACTGATTTGACTGCCCCCTGGCGGTGAAATGTGCGTTCTAAGCTGCTCATTTAATACAGACGGACGGATACCAGATACGCACGCAAACAAGCGCGCGTAAACACACACACCACAACATAGAGCCTACACGCACAAACACAGAGCGAGAAAGAGAGAGAGAGAGAGAGAGAGAGAGAGAGAGAGAGGAGAGAGAGAGAGAGAGAGAGAGAGAGAGAGAGAGAGTGAGAGAGAGAGAACACTGAACAATACACACTGGATGGTTTAGAATGACACTCGGTCCATGTCATGGTGGCTGGTTTAACTTGATAACAAACACACATTAAAGAAAATTAAAGAGAGACATAGAGACAGAGAGAGAGAGAGAGAGAGAGAGAGAGAGGAGAGAGAGAGAGAGAGAGAGAGAGAGAGAGAGAGAGAGAGAGAGAGAGAGACAGAGAGAGAGAGACAGAGAGAGAGAAGACAGAGAGAGAGAGAGACGGAGAGAGAGAGAGAGAGAGAGAGAGGAGAGAGAGAGAGAGACGAGAGAGAGAGAGGGTCAAGACACACAGTGAAAGAGAGAGAGAGAGAGAGAGAGAGAGAGAGAGAGAGAGAGAGAGAGAGAGACTGACATAGCCACTGAGAGAGACAGAGAGGGTCAGACACACAGTGAGAGAGAGAGAGAGAGAGAGAGAGAGAGAGAGAGAGAGAGAGAGAGAGAGACAGAGAGAGACAGAGAGGGTCAGACACACAGTGAGAGAGAGAGAGAGAGAGAGAGAGAGAGAGAGAGACAGAGAGAGAGAGACAGAGAGAGAGAGAGGGTCAGACACACAGTGAAAGAGAGAGAGAGTAGAGAGAGAGAGAGAGAGAGAGAGAGGATTTGAGAAAAGAGAGACACATCAGAGAGAGAGAGAAAATCAGAGGA
>CM065687.1:34349351-34355543 GCA_017654935.2 Phymorhynchus buccinoides | reverse complement strand
CATAATCCTTCATGTTAGTCAAATTCGGGGTTTGTGGACATAGTGCGTATACCTTGTTCACTGACTTCGGTTTGGGAAAGCTCAGATCGAGTGGTGCATTCCCGATCTGTGTGGCCGATTTTGTCAGCTCTGTCTGCTAGCTCGTTCCTTTTATTCCCGAGTGGGAGGGAGCCACATGAGGGTCAGTTTCTGTTCCTTTACAAATGATTGGTGGCCAGGAATTTTATTTCCAGTTGCAGTTTCCGTCTGCGGTTTTTGAGTGCCTCCATTTGTAGGGCTTGGAGTGAGGATTTGGAGTCGGACAGTTATGGACTACTGCTCTGTGGGCTGCGGCATGGTCCGTTCACTGTGTTGCACGCCATGAGGATGGCTAGCAGTTCGGCAGTGAAGATGCTGACACCGTTGTTTCAGATGGAACTTTTTGTGATTCCCAAATCTGGGATCACAAATGCACTCCCTACCTCTCCATCTTGTAGAAAAAAAACCCGACGAGCCGTCGATAGATTTGGAGGTGGTGTTTGGTACTGTCGTGTACCATGGCTTTGGCAGTGGTCAGCCAGTCGCAGTGGGTCTTGTCTTTTTGTGGATCCTGTCCTATTGATGTGATTTATCCATGGTTCTCAGTTCCCAGGGAGGATATGTACGAGGGTTTGGAACCACTGTAATTTGGGTCATTTGGCACTTTTCCCCTATGTCTTCAGTATGGACGGAAAAGGTTCATCCGATTGTACTTTTTTGGCATGTCTCTTTCTTGTGTCCGTAGAAGGCAGCTGTCTTTCTTTGTTGTCCGCCGTTTAGGACTGCCTTGACAGTATTTGGTACTGTCGAGGTGCGGACTTCAAGTTGCACATCGTCGGCGACACTCCGCACGGATTGGAAGCTTTCCTGTTTCCTGATAGACTAGATCCTTGTTCGCATGACTAGGTAGTCCCAGGCGTGCTTGAGGCAGCTAGTTCTAGCCTTTTCCCAGCTGTAACCTAATTGGACTTTGTGGCGTTAAAGAAGGCCTCATGTCCGTATGTGAGTTGGGAACGGACAAGTGCATAGTCGATGCAGCTAGATTGGGGGCGGGCCGTGGCCAAGTTTTTCTTGTGCTGAGAATTGATGTAGCACGACAGCTCTGCGGCTTTGGCTGTTAGTTTCCTATGTGGGTTGTCCAAGTCAAGTCTTTAGTGATGGTCACAACCCAGGAACTGACTTGTTCGCTGGGTTTGAATTGTGAGTCCTCCGCATTATGACTCTTTGGTCTTCGTTTTCCCATTTGGGTTCGAAGACCATGAACAGCTGTCTTTTCTGCGGACAGTTTGGAAGCCCGTTTTTGTTTCCCATGTATGCACTGGTGGTATCGATACTTTCTTTGGAGGAATTCCAGTTTTTGTCTCTCTCGAAATAGCCACATCGGTCCATTGGCCAAGTCATCGGCATATATGCGATGTTGAGTTAAGTTTTTTTTTTGTATCTTTAGGGTTTCCCTTCTTGGAGTAGTAACATTTGCATCAATGTACCTTGGATCCCTTTGTCTCAGATCATGAAGCATGATGCTGAATAGTAGTGGGCGATCACCTGCCTTGAGACTCCCCATGTCTAGGTACTGAGTCACTGATATGGCTGAGCCCCTTGACTGCCATTTTTTCGGTTTGTCAGGAAGGTTCTACAAGTGGTAGAGTCGGCCGTTTGATGCCCATTTTTGCATCTTGTCTAGCAGTTTTGGCATGCCAGACGAGTCAAAATGCTTTTGATGTCAAAGAAGCAGCGAGTCTTTTTGGTTTTTCTGAACCATTTTTGATGTGTTCAACAAGGCCCACACGTGCTCGATGCAGTTTTCTTCCCTTTCCGGAAGCCCGCTTGACATGTCGGGAGTATGTGCTTTTTGTCCAGGTATACTCGAGTCTGATTTGACTACTATCTCGTATACCTTTCGCGAGGTGGGGGAGTCCAAGCAATTGGTCTATAGCGGTTGGAGCTTGGTGATTTGCCTTTTTTGGGAGGGCCGCACACTTGGGCGTCTTTCGCAGGCTACAGGATCGTACTTTGTGGACCAGCATTCTGATAAATGCGTGAGCACTTTCGCATCGGTTTTGTGTAATCGGCCGGATCATGTGTATGAACTCGGTTCTGCCCTGCGGCTTTGCTGCCCGTTCCTATCCCGTCTATCACCGATATCACTTCTCGATCGTGAGGTCACGTTTGAAGGGAGCAGTGTTTGTCGCTTAACACTGGTTCTTCAAAGTTGGCTTCCTCTCTAGCTTTTTTTGGATCTCTCTTCAGGATGATGCTCTGTTTGGCTTGCTCGGGCGAGACTTACTAGCGCGTCTGCCATTTTCCTTGCGTTTACGATGAGTTGGCCACAATAAGGAGTGACCTCTCATCTGGGCGGGAGCGCCGTTTGAGTATTCTGCATCTTCCATCCACATTTTGGAGGCATCCCGTGAGTCTCGGACATTCTTCTCGGCAGAAGTTTTCCCGCCAGTGCGTTTGTCGACAACTTCCACCGTAGTTTGGGG
The DNA here is from genome assembly GCA_017654935.2 of Phymorhynchus buccinoides. Lineage (NCBI taxonomy): Eukaryota > Metazoa > Mollusca > Gastropoda > Neogastropoda > Raphitomidae > Phymorhynchus > Phymorhynchus buccinoides. The sequence goes on along the minus strand of CM065687.1, from coordinate 34,353,039 downwards.
GCATGCTGCTGTGGCCTCTGTGAGCGCATCTTCGTTTGGTTTTGATACGTCTAGTTGGTATCTTCTTAGAGCGTATCTTTTGTCAGATGTGGCTTTGTCGCACTCTTCGTTCCACCATTCCGAGGTGAACTGGTGTTTCCCGTTGGTTTTGGGGACCCTTTTGGGGATTGCTGCGTCAGCTGCTCTGAGAACCATCTGCCTGATGTTCTCATAGTACGTCTCGATATCCTGGTCTTGTGGGTCATGTATGAGACATTCCGCGTCAAGACAGGATTGGAAGCATTCCCAGTTTGCTTTGTCATGCTGGTATCTCGGTTCTTTGTCAATGTCTGTTTGGGCATAAGGGTCTGATCCTCCGACTACAATGTGTAGTGGCAGGTGGTCAGATTGTAGGTTGTCAAAACCTGTGTCCCATTCGGCATCCAATTGTAGATCTGGGGAGACCATTGTGAGGTCTATAGCAGAACAGCGCTGCATATTTCACGCGAGACGGGTGAATCGGCCATCATTCAGAACAGTCAAGTTAGAGTCCAAGACAGTATTTGCCAGATGTTCCCCACGGTTTTGGGTTTGGCCTGCGTCCCACTGTCTGTGGCTGACATTGAAGTCACCTGCCACCACCCAACTGTTCTCGTCTGTGGCGATTGTCTTTAGCCAGTGTACGTCCTTTTTGTTCTGGCTGCCTTCTGGGTAGTAGACATTGACCAGGTTTGTTTGCTTGGTACCGGTAGTAGGAATGTAGATCCCGCAGGTGGAGAGTCTACAGTCTACTTCGCCTGTGGGGACGTCCAGTTCTTGATATGTCAGTCGCGTGCTGACATATGTTGCAACCATGACTCTATCGTTTTCGGTTCCCACAGTTGGTGGGTGGTAGTATCCCTCAAGCTTAGGGAGTGCGTTTTTTGCCACGTTCAGTGACTGAAGCATTAGTATGTCTGTACTCGGCAGGTCCTGCAGGTATTTCAATAGAAAGGGGGCCTTTCCATTTATGGACCTGCAGTTCCATTGAAGCACAGACAGCTTTTGCTTCCTGTTCTGTTCCTCTTTATTGCATTGCTTCTCCATTCTGGAGTTCATTTTGGGTTCCTTTTCCAGTGGCCAGGGTGGTGAGCAAGCTCAGGAAGCCCTGCAGCTTGTCACCACCGATGATTGAGAGCAACTGAGTGAGCAGGGCACAGATGTCTTGTGTGCCCGCTTCTGCAGTTTTTGCAGAGGTTTGGTTTGCTTCCAGGCGTTTGAGGCGCGCCTGTAGATCTTTGTTTTCCTTACGGAGTTTTTGTATTTCCGTTTCGGCAGGGACCAGATCTTTCTTGGGCCTGGGCTCTTCGATCACTGTTGTCGCCTGCTCACTGTCATTGCCGACAGTCTCCGTGGGTGACTTGTGCGTGGGGGTGGGTTTAGCGTTGGGTGCTGTACCACTTTTTGTAATCTGAGCGTAGCTCAGCCCTGCTTTGGGGGTAACTTTGGAAGTTACTCTGGGTCTCCTCGATTGTGTTTTGGGCATGTCCGGGTTTCCTCCGGCCGCTTTGTTAGCCATGACTTTGATGGCTTCCTGGTGCGCCTGGGCTCTTGGCATGTATGCTGCCGCCCTGATCTCATTTGCGATAGTCCACTGTTGTTTTAGTGGACATTTAGGAGACATTGCGGAATGCTCTCCCTTGCAATTGACACACCGCAGCTTGGGTGAGGGACAGTCTTTCCCTTTGTGATCGGTTTGGCCGCACGAGGTGCAGTTGGGTTTGTATGGGCATTCCCTACGGATGTGCCCCAGTCTGTGACACAAGTAGCATTGTGTCACTGCCCTTTTGAATGGCAAGACTGCGTATTCTTGCCGGCGCAGGGTGAGCGTGGCAGGTAGTTTCTGTGCCTGGAGCACCACTCTAAATTTTTTGGAGGGTTCTCCATTTGCCAGTTTGAGGCGGGTGGCCTCTTTTATCCTGCAGGCTACAATTCGATGCTCCGTGTCGTGGGAGCGTTCGTGTGCCTCTTTGACCTGCGCTGGGGTCACATGCAGAGGGATGTTCCCAATGACTCCTTCTACTGTGGGGACCGGTATATAGCATTTTACCGGGATGTCCCCAATTTTTGTTGTTCCACGGAGCTTTGCCTGCTGCCGTTGGCTTACACAGCCCACAATGACTGTGCCTTTCATGCTGTTGGGTCGAATGCTTAGGACTTCGCCGGCAATGTCCCTGATTAGGCTGCTCAGGGCCCACTTTGCCTGTATCAGTGTCTGTTTGCCCTCCTTCTTGTCGACTATGACAAGGGGGTGATCCTGGAGGACCGGCGCGGTCCCTTTTGTGACTGGGTTCGGTAGCCTTCGGCTATTCCCTTTGCCACCACTGATAGCTGGCTTTGTGGGAACGGTTAGTTCCATTGCCGCGTTTTCTTTGGCTATGTCGAGCAGTAATTGTGTTGTTACACTGGGTATATTGATATTACCCAGTTCTGGGCTGCTCATCGAGCGTGCCAGTTTTGGTGGTGTCTGGGCAGCTTTGCCCTGCTTTTCGGACTCGTGGGGTATAGGCGCACCTTTTCCCTTGCTTAGTTGTTCACTAGGGCTATCAGTGATAACCCTTTTTTGTTTTTTGCGGGATTGTGTCTGCCACTCAGGGCTATCCCATTCACCTTCTGTGGTGACCGTTTTCACCGATGAGTCATCACTGATCTCACTGGTAGTTCTTTTCCTTGATAGCCTGCTGATAGAGGCACTATCAGACTCGGTTTCCTCCTCCATGGCTTCCGAGCCAGGAGGGGAGGCGGGTGAGTCTGCAAGGGGGGCAGAGTGCTCAGAGCCGAGCATTCTTATCCCCCTTGCTGGTTGCCCAGAGCCGGGCTGCGGTATCAGGGGAGGGGACCCATGGCTGGGTGCACCCTCGGTTGGGTTGGTGGGAGCAGCTTGACTGCTCATAGCCACCGAGAAAAAATAGAAACGTGAAAGATAGTTGTAGGCAGAGCTAGAGAAGAAAAGATCCCAAAAGGATGTCCGTGGACTTCAGTTCCTCTCACTGTGAGGTGTGAGAAAGAGGAGCCGTATGGTGGATAGAAGAACGTGAGAACAGAATAGTGTGTAGACAGAAAAATTCGAACCAAGCCGCGTTGTTCTGCTTGTAGAGGTGAAGGTGATCCAGTCACGTTAACGTGGCGGTTTTTCCTCTTCGTCTCTGTAACGTTTTACACACTCAGTCCTAAAAAGGACTTAGTGTGCAAGTTGTGGTGGGTGAGTCCTCCTTGTAGTAGTGTGAGTCCTCCTTGTAGTAGTGGTCGTCGAGTTGAGTCCTCCTTGTAGTAGTAGTCGTCGAGTCGAGTCCTCCTTGTAGTAGGGGGCGTCGAGTCGAGTCCTCCTTGTAGTAGGGGGCGTCGAGTCGAGTCCTCCTTGTTGCTCTGCAGTACACCAGCATTCGTCCAACGAGTTGATCCGTGTTGCGGTGTAGCCCACGTGTGCGTCGCAGCTCAGCTAGCCAGCCCGTCGCTAGTTGTGTGCTTGTCGGGATACACCCTCACATTGTGCATGGTGTAACTCTTTGAACGGAGGGACATAGAACCCTCACATTTTGCATGGTGTAATGAACGGAGGGACCTAGATTTTGCATATGTAGTTAGAATTTCTAGGCCAAGTTCAGACATGAAGGCCATTGGTCTAGCGTGTTCACATTCTAGTTCTTATTTGTGGGGGTTGTTTGATGTT
>CM065687.1:34336851-34344351 GCA_017654935.2 Phymorhynchus buccinoides | reverse complement strand
TATGCACGCACGCATGAGTTACAAATAACACCCAGACGTGGGCGATTATGCGCGCACACACACACACGCAAGCATACAACATACTCACGCATGTAGACACACACTTAATGCACACATTTCAAATTCTGTAAGGGTCCTAAATAATAAAACATCTTTGTCACCTGCATGCAACATAAGTTTAGGCCTATTAATATGATTATCATCATCTCATCATCATTATTGTTGTCGTCATTGTCGTCTTCATCATCAGCAGCAGCATCACCATCATCGTATTTATCATCATCAATATCATAAACATCATCGTCATCATCATCATCGCCGTTACCCTTCTATCATGTACATCGTCAATGATTCCACATCATTTTTAGGACTTGTTTATTCCAGATCACGGAGGTTGGGGGTCTTGGAGCACGTGGGAGTTTTGCTCAGTCACGTGCGGGAACGGTTCCCAGTCACAAGAGAGGTCATGTGACAGTCCCGTTCCCTCCAATGGCGGTCAACAATGCGCGGGGCCCTCCAATCAAACGAGAGCGTGCAACCTGGAAAACTGTCCAAGTAAACTTGGCACATTCTTCTTTGAGAAGATGCTTTGTTTGTCTCACTTTGGTTCTGAACCACGCATTGCTAGATGATTGGCATCGTAATCAACTTTGATGGAGGGGGGTTAATTAGAAAGAGAGTATCCCCCTTTGTTCAATTTCGTTATCGCCTCTCTAGGCCTCACTATTTCATTCTTTGATTAACCAAAATTCCTTTCGAGGCTTGCCAGTTTGTTCTGTGTTGTGTGTTGTTTATGTGTAACATATTCAAGGTTAGAAGGCTATGCCACTCTGGGAGAGATGTTGATTTGTTTGTATGTTGTCCTCTCCACCATTGTTGATGTGTAGGGGAGGTCGGGGCAGGTCCACCCCTGGGGCAGGTCCGACATTTCGTTTTAAATGCTAAGTGCTTTGCTCTAGAATCATTTAGAGCATGCGATAGACACGCGCTATCCTCCCGCCATGCCCCGTGTAAGTTTGGAGGGCGTGCATCAATTTGAGAGCAAAAATGTGATTTTTGCTATTTTTTGTAACAAATGAATCCATCACGTGATTTTTGGTTTCATGTTTTTTTTATATGAAGATACATTTTGGATTTGGGTTATGAAAAGATGCTTAGTAATTGAACATTCTGTGTGATTCTGGGCTTTATTAAGCATTTCTAAGTATACGCATGAGGGGGGGTGGGGGTTGGGGGGTGGGGGGGGGGGCAGCCTTTTCCCAGCCAGTAGGCGGACTTGCCCCGCCTTGGGGCAGACCGCTACCTACGGGTGGGTGTGCTTCGAGCAGCATGCAAGAAAAACCTTTTGTGTTGTAACTGACTTTTCTATATACCTATGTTGTCCATACATTTACCTGACTATTGGTTTAAAAATCGAGCTTGTACTTCAGTTGGCTTGCCATTTATAACGAGAATAGCTGAAAAATAAGCGGACCTGCCCCGTTCTCCCCTACTGTGTGGGGTGAAGGGTCATAAAGGCGAACTTGGCACATTTTTCTTGAGAACGATGCTTTGTTTGTGTCACTTTGGTTCCCCCCACGCATTGCTAGATCAGATTGGTATCGTAATCAACTTTGGTGGAGGGGAGTTAATTAGAAAAAGAGAGTATTCACCCTTTGTTCAATTTCGTTATCTCCGCGCTTGGCCTCACTATTTCATTCTTTGTTTAGGTAAAAGCTAACAGGGGCATTACTGGGGCTGTCATCAAAACTATCTATGGCTGTAGATCAGACGCGCATGAATCACCTGACCCCCGCTGCTAACTTGCCTCTTCCAGCATTAGAGACCCAGTGACGCACCACGATTAAGTCCCTTTGTTTTTTTCTGGGTTGCTGTGACCCACATACAAATTTCCCCATATTCAAATTGAGGCTGCTCTTTAAACTGATGTGTCGGTTTGAATTTGGGGCCATTTATATGGGAGTCAGACTTGGTCAAAACAAGATTTGTTTCCAGTTATTAGAAGGAAAACCCGTGAAACCAGTGATTTTGACACGTGATCTGGTGGATCTGTAAAGTAAACCTCAGTAAAGTCAGATGGGGCGATGACTTTGCAAACTCTATGGTGACACTGGGCCTTAATTTCTCATCAACACTTCCAACTGAATTTCAATGCTGAATGAAACATGTTAGTAGGCCTACAACGGCATTTCGAAGTTCATGCATCCATCTGTTTATGGAAACTCTCTCTCTCTCTCTCTCTCTCTCTCTCTCTCTCTCTCTCTCTCTCTCTCTCTCTCTCTCTCTCTCTCTCTCTCTCTCTCTCTCTCTCTCTCTCTCTCTCTCTTTTGTTGGTTTATTACTTACCTTCTTTGTTCTAATGATTTTTAAAAATGACGTTGTAATGTCATATTTGGTTAGTGCATGCCAATAGTGTTGTAGTTAGGGATAATGCCTGTTGCTTCGTGTGTTCCAATAATTAAGTTGTTCTCTTTTCTTTCTTTTTACTTTCAATGATGAATTACAATGTTGGATTTGATTAATAATTTGCTTGGTGTATACAAATATTTTTGTTTTTAGGGGTGAGCGCAGGGTGTTAAAAAAAACTCCCACTGTATCCCTTTTACCCTCAGTTTAAAAAAATCGTATTTGTATTTTCTCCCCAAACAATAGATTGTTTTGTGGACGAATGGTGAGGGAAAGGGGAAAATGTCTTCATTTGAGCCCTATGAACCTCCCTTATAAGACCTTAAAAAATCACCCAAAAGGAGGTCTTATAGGGAGGGGTCTTATAAGGGAGCTGGTTTAAATGTTTTATTTTCCAAATCAACATGAACAACAACTATGACATAACTGAAGCAACAACAAGCAGAGCTTATGGCGTGCTCAGTTCAAAACGAATGACACAGTATAAACATTGGCGGAATTTGACCAGGAAATACAAGCTAAGGGAGCTAATTTTAATACTTACAAAGACGGGCATTGTCTCAGAGAAGTAGGTCTTATGTGGGAGGGAGTCTTATAATGGAGGTTCCACTGTATCTTATTTTACAACCTGAAAAACACTGCTGTGTCATCTTTAATTCTGAAGGTCCTTTGGTTTAGTCGTATCGTTGTTTTGTTCTCTACGTGTCATGTGTATGTACACGTCCTCATCTGGAAAGACCAGAGGTCTCATTTTAAAAGGGCAGCTAAAAAAGAAGAAGATGATTTTGACAAAAAAAAAAAAAAAACAAAAAACAGATGCTTGTGGCAAAAGAAAAGACCATCTAACCCAAACCCTATCTCTAACCCTAACCCTAACCCTAAACCTATCCCTAACCACGGAAAGAACCAAGAAATAGAGCACGAGGAGGGTGTAAATCTACATATTTGCTGAGAAATCGATGTACAAAGCCATGCACTTATACTATTTTTTTTTGCTGGAACCATTCCTTTTTTTGGTTGATAAATTTTTAAGTCTTTTAAAAGTCGACGATGCTCTCTCTCTCTCTCTATCTCTCTTCTCTCTCTCTCTTCTCTCTCTCTCTCTCTCTCTCTCTCTCGTTTCTCTCTCTCTACTCTCTCTCTCTCTCTTCTCTCTCTCTCTCTCTCTCTCTCTCTCTCTCTCTCTCTCTCTCTCTCTCTCTCCCTCTCTCTCATCTCTTCTCCTCTCTCTCTCTCTCTCTGTGGTGTGTGGTCCACTGCCTTTAAACAAACTGAAATTGAGTCATCACTCGTGCAGTAACTTTGCTGCTTTCTATCGATCAATGCTGTGTGCATGTGAGCGTGAGCCTGTGTGTATAATATATTACATTATGTGTGTATGTGCATGCGTGTTTCTGTTTGTGTGTGTACGCGTGCGTGTGACCTGCGTGTGTGTGTGTGTCACTCTGAGAGAGTGTGTGTGTGTGTGTGTGTGTGTGTGTGGTTGTGTTGTGTGTGTGTGTGTGTGTGTCTGTCTGTGTGCCTGTGTGTGTTTTATATGTTTTTTAAACCAGAATGCTCGCAGCTGGTTCGGCCTTCGGGGGTGTTGATAAGTTGTGAAGAGGAGACGAACTCACGAACCTTCAGACGTGCACCCTGACCGCCTGCCAGACTACGTGTCGGCGCCGTCCCCTTACCCCACTAATACACCTGCGGAGTACAACGGGGTTCCTGTGAACCACCAGAAAAAGGGACCACCACTCCCCCGCACCAGATCCCCTCTGCACCGTCAGTAGTATATACCAACAATAATATACAATTTTGGTCTCTCTAGTGATGTCTTCTATCTGTCTCGCCGTCTGTCCTTGTTTCTCTCTCTCTCTCTCTCTCTCTCCTCCATCTGCGCTCTTTCTCTCCATCTCTCTCTCTCTCTCTTCTCTCTCGTAGCTGCTCTCTCCATCCGACGATTCTCTCTCGTCGTCTCCTCTCTTCTTCTCTGCATGATATACATCTCTCTCTCGCTCTCTTCAATGGTAGACACTAACTCGTAAATTAGCCATGTTTATTTTCTATGCAATTCGACACAGAAATGAGATTGAGAATTTAGACAAACAATAAGTTATGAGAATGTTCTTATGTATAAAAGAAAAGAACATGTCTATATAGTGTTGATAACAGATGTTGGCTTGCCTAGTATACGTTAGGTGTTATGTTTCGCTCACCAACATGATAGTATGTCTCCACAATGATGTTGTTATCTAATTGAGATGAGTAGTAAATATCGTATGATATTGTTGTTTTTTTTGTTACCTTGACCCTGTTTTCTAGGGGCACAAGTGCCTAAAGATAACTGTTGTTCTTGTTCTTGTTCGTGTTCTCTCTCTCTCTCTCGTTCTTCGTCTTCCTCCTCTTCGTCTCTCTCTCGGTCGTCACTCGTCGTCTCTTCGTCTCTCAGTCTCTCTCTCTCTCTCTCTCTCTTCTTGGGAAAAACGAGAGGAATGGTTTTATAATGGTAACAAAATAGAAGTTGTTAACAAATATTGCTATCTGGGCTTTTGTTTCACAACAACCCTCAGCACAAAAGTTGGTACAGAACATTTTGTAAATAAAGGTAAGATGCTGTCATAGAACTAAAGCGAGCTTTTCAACGATATCTAGGTATAAAAACTTATTCCAAGATTTTTTATATAAATTTTGTTATACTCTTAATTTACATGGCCTACAGAATTAGGTGTAAACCCGAAAAATACCAAATAATATGGGTTTATGGTGATCTAGGACGTTATCCACTTTATGTTAACTCTACACATTCTCTACGATGCTGGTTCAAACATCAGATGCATTATCACAGATTACCCTATCATGCTTATTTAATGTTGCTTAATTTAGATGAATATGGATAAAACAATTGTTGGGTATCACAAATAAGGCAAATTCTCTATGAAACTGGGTTTAATATTGTCTGGCTCCAGCAAGGCGTTGGAGACGTGAAAGCTTTTCTACGTTTGTTCAAACAAAGATTAGTTGACATTTACATACAGGAATGGTCTGGGTCTATCAGGGACCGAAACAGGTACGACAACTATAGATCTTTTAAAACCATCTTTGAAAAAGAAACATGTTTGTACAATGGAGTATTGTTTTCGGGTTGCCATATCCCAGATACGATTTAATGTTTTACCAATTAACAATAACGTCCATCGGTATAGTGAAAACGTTAAAGATAAAATGTGTCCATTGTGTAAGTCCAGAGTGGGAAAGATGAACAACATTTCTTACTAGAATGTCCAATGTATATCACGCTAAGAATTGACATTTTGAAAAAATGTCTGCCGTTTACCTTTATGGCAACTACTTGTTGCAAGCAATAGTACTTACAGACATAACCTGTCTCGGTATGTTTTCCATGCATTTAACGAAAGGAAGAAAATGCTGAGGTCTATTTAGAACGTGTAAGAGTATGTCTATGCCAATTTAGGATGCATAATTGCATAATTTAATGTTTTTGCTTTTTTAACAATTCCTTCCTTCTGGGTAATATAGCGAGCATGGCGTATTTATTATAGGCCGATGAACGAGCAATGTGCGTATGACTACATATATAGTTTATTATGATCTCCCATCTACTGTAGAATGATTGTTTTCTAGTGATGTATATGTGATGCTTACAGGCTTTGTTTTCTGTTCCGTTCTTTTTTTTTTTCTGCTCTGTTATCTTTTGTTTTTTGTTTAATACTAAGTAGTTTGAACCTCCCCTTTTTTTTTTCAAACAAAAAACCCCCCCCCCCCCCCCCCCCAAAAAAAAAAAAAAAAAAAAAGAAAAAAAAAAAAAAGAAAAAAACAAAAATTGAGGCCCACAGCCCATTGTATGAGGTCCAAGCCCCTAATCATAAAAAATTTTCTGAGTTCTGAGTTTGATTCTCTCTGTCTCTCTCTCTTCTCTCTCTCTGTCTCTCTTTCTCTCTCCCTCTCTCTCACCCCCTCTCTCTCGTCTCTCTCACCTCTCTCTCTCTCGTCTCTCTCACACTGTGTGTCTGACCCTCTCTAGTCTCTCTCAGTGGCTATGTCAGTCGCTCTCGTCACTCTCCTCTCCGCCCCTCTCCTCGCATCTCTCTCTCCTATCGTCCTCCCTCCTCTCCTCTACTACCTCGTACCTCCGTCCTCCGTCTCACATCTCCTCTCTCTCTCTCTCTCTCTCTCTTCACTGTTTGTCTGACCCTCTCCTCTCTCTCTCCTTCTCCCAGATCCGTCTCTCTCTCTCTCTGTCTCACTGTCTGGTCTGACCCCTCTCCTCTCTCTCTCTGTTTCTCTCTCTCTCTCTCTCGTTCATGTCTCTCGGTCTCTCGCATCTCTCTCTCTCATGTCTGCTCCTCTCTCTCTCTGTCTCACTGTGTGTCTGACCTCTCTCTCCTCATCTCCTCTCTCTCGAATCTCGATGAGGGGATTCTCTCTCTCATCTCTATCATCAATCTTCTCTCTCGGTCTCTCTCTTCACTGTGTGTGGTCTGACCCTCTCATGTCTCTCTCTAGTGGCCTATGTCAGTCTCTCTCTCTCTCTCTCATCTCTCTTTCATTCTCGTCGTCGTCCCTCGCTCTCTCCTCTCCTCTCTCACTGTGTGTCTGACCCTCTCTGTCTCTCTCAGTGGCTATGTCCCCAGTCTCGATCTCTCTCTCTCTCATGTCATCGTCTCTCGTCTCCTCTCTCGTCATCTCTCTCTCTCATTCTCTCTCTCACTGTGTTGTCTGATCCTCTCGTTCTCTCTCGAGTGGCTATGTCAGTCTCTCTCTCTCGTCTCTCCTTCTCTTCTCTATCTCTGTGGGTCGTTCCCTCTCGGTCCTCTCCTCTCCTCTCTCTCTCTCTCTCACTGTGTGTCTGACCCTCTCTGTCTCTCTCATGGCATGTTTGTTGGAGGTCAGTCTCTCTCTCTCTCTCTCATCTCTCATCTCATCTGTCCTCGTCTTCTCTCTTGCTCTCTCTCTCCTCTCTTTCAACTGTGTGTCTGACCCTACTCTGTCTCTCTCAGTGCTATGTCCAGTCCTCTCTCTCTCTCCTCTTTTCTCGTCTCTCGTCCTCTTCGTCGGTTCTCATCGTCATCTCTCTCTCTCTCTCACTGT
>CM065687.1:34319428-34336351 GCA_017654935.2 Phymorhynchus buccinoides | reverse complement strand
GAACATCATCACCCCCATTACGTTCACAAACATCGTCACCCCCATTACGTTCACGAACATCATCACACCCATTACGTTCACGAACATCATCACCCCCATTACGTTCACGAACATCATCAACCCCATTTCGTCCACGAACATCATCACACCCACTACGTTCACGAACATCATCACTTCCATTACGTCCACGAACATCATCACCCCCACTACGTTCACGAACATAATCACTTCCATTACGTCCACGAACATCATCACCCACATTACGTTCACGAAAATCATCACCCACATTACGTTCACGAACATCATTGCATACAACACAACACACTAACAACCCCCCCTCCCTTCACATGTCGCCCCCCCGTCTCCCCCCCAACCATCCACCATATAGGGTCCTAAGCTGTGACCTCATTAGCTTTAAATGCATCGCAATTAGTACTAATTGTTTTTTCTTTTTTTTTAAGAAATAGACATTAAAAAAAAAAAATATTGTTCGCAAACAAAAATTAATATAAAAACAATTGTATACGCTAAATTTGTCTTAGGTGACTCCAAAAATAAAATTCACATTGATGAAACTTACAATAAGAATGTTATGATTTTGATTTCTGTATTTATATAACGTAGTTTCAATGCATGAAAGATACATCTAGCTTATGCGTGTTCTGTTGTTGTATCTAATTGTGGCGGTACCATAGCCGATGAGGTTTTACCGAGGCGTGGTTACCGCTACACCTATCTATATTGCTAAAAATTCGGGACTTTACTGGTGTTGCACTGCCTCCGGGCATTGCAGCCAGTATTGTTCCCACCATCTTTGTATTTACAAATGTCCCATATGTGTCTTTGACCGAGAGGACGTAAAACATCATTTTCATCATTGTTGTTGTTGTTGTTGTTGTTGTTTCCAAGACGCCTTGCATTAGCAGAAAAGAAAGAGAAATCGAAGAAGAGGGTAGCGGGAATATGTAAAGAGAAAACTAAGCAATCAGGAAGTTACAGAACAAAAGGAAAACTAAAGTAAATGAAGTATGTGCATTTGCGTATGTACATAGTGTGTTTTGCTCATGTGTAGGCGTGCGCACACACACACACTCACACAAAAGCATGTGTTGAGCGACAGAGAGTTAGGGAGAAAAGCTGATGATAATTTAAAATGTAACAAAAGCATGGATGGATGCTCTCCTGGGTGAGGAGGGGGGGGGGGGGGAGGTAAGATGTGAATAACAGTTTATTGTTCTAAGAGAAACCTCTAGCATGGAAGTATATGAGCTAGATGAAATCATAAAGGCGTCGGTGTGGCAGTCATGGATCCCCTCCTCCCCACCTCCTTTTTCATTCTTAAGTTGGAGGGGTTGGGGGGCGTGTCCTGAAACCTTGGCAACCCCTTCTCCTCCCCCGACCCCGATCTGCTTCCGCAGTGTAATACAACAATGATTAATCTAGGCCTACATATAAATAATAAACACACTTTTATTCAAACTTTTGAAAAACATATTCTAGTAGTATTTCAGCACATGGTCATACAAAAGTACATTAAAACAGAGAGAGAGAGAGAGAGAGAGAGAGACAGACAGACAGACAGACATACAGACACAGAGAGAGAGAGAGAGACCACATACATGCAGACAGACAGACAGAGATAGACAAACAGACAGAGATAGAAGAGATAGAGCCAAGAGACAGAGACAGAGACAAAGAGACAGAGACACAATGACAATGACAAAATGATTGATTGCTTTCAGCTTTTACAAAAGCCATGAAAGCAAGGGATGATTCGGAACAGAAACAAAATCGTTATCGTTACCCGAACGTCAGAATGTCCATAATTAGCCTATAGCCTAATGATTCACCGGACTTTGGAGTCCAGATCAGGGTGGGGGGGGGGGGGGGGGGGGGGGGGGGGGGGGGTAGGTTCCAAATTATTCCGCATTTAACACGGCAATAAGTGATCACAAACTGATCGTTCCAGTACACGAATATGACATTCTCGGTGCACGCAGTCATTAGGCATTAGGCCTATGTGTCGAGATGTTCGTTGTCGACAGGTGTTCCAGATTCACTCTGCCATACCGCTCCACGATACACGAAAATCTTGCCCCATTTTCTTGGTACTTTCCAGGATGGCTTTTAGCATTCTTTAGCCACGGGTGAGACAGAGAGATATATACGAGACAAAGAAAGGCATACATAGAGACAAAGACAGAGACGGTATGCTCGCGTTCTGCATTCATCCAAGTCGGCCCTGCAAGTATCCCGAGTCAAGCGGTGGAAGAGAGGGCAGGAGGTCGACTTTGGTTTTATGCATGTTGATCTGGAGGGCCGAGGGAGTGACGGGGCGGGAAGCGGGTCCAGGATTGAAGAAGAGAGGAGGCTCTCCAAGGCTGACGATGCCACACGGAGGAGACGCTTTGCCGTCCGCAGCAGGGACAAGGTTCATCCGATTGCTCCTCAGCACAGCACTGCTCGGTCTGGCCCACATCTTGGAATGCCTGAACCCAACCACAAAAACATTGAAACACAAAGGTGTCACCGGCCGAGCGGCCCAGACATGCTCCACCCTGTTTCCCAACCACCATCTCTCCCGCCAGACCTGCTTACCCCCTACACAAGTCTTGAGTAGTCTGGATAGCTGAAATGAGTAGTTTTGGTGTGAAAATGAGTAGTCCTCGTCATTAAACCATCAAACAATGTTCACTGAAAATGAGTAATTAGAGCATTATTTTCAATTTTGAAGAGTAGTAGAGGTCCAAATTGAGTAGAATACTGCTCGAAAAGAGTAGAGTAAACAGGTCTGTCTCTCCTACCTCCCAAGACCTCTCCCCACGTGCCTTTCACATCCTGTGGATGATGTCTATCAAGTACACATGCATATGGCAAAATAGTAGTAGTAGTAGTAGTAGTAGCAGTAGCAGTAGTAGTAGTAGTAGTAGTAGTAGTAGTTAGGGTTAACATGGACCTCGCGGCCCTGTTACTGCCCCCTCTCGATACATTTGCATTTATCTAATATTTGTTGGATTGCATTGCATGTATAATGTCCCTATCTAATGTTAATTTGGAATCTATTTACAAGATAAAGATGGACTTTATTCATCAAAGTTAGAACATTAATTTTACAATCATTTGTGGATCTTTGTCAAGTTGATTTTCGAACAAATTTAGATTAGGTGCAAGTTTGATATTAATAGATGGTAATTCATTCCAAGGAAAAACAACACGGTTAGAAAAACAAACTTTTCTGATGTTAGTATGACAATGTCTGGCATACAGCTTGGCTTCACTATTTCTTGTTCGATCATAATGTACTCTTTGCTAATAAACAGTCTACATCTATATCATCAACATTATTAAATATTTTATAACTTGGATTAAGTCTCTCCTTAATCTCCTTCCTTTTTAGTGATGGCAAGTCTAGATATTTAAGCCTTTCTCCATATGACATGTTTTTGTGTAAACTTTCACTAATTTTGTTGCTCTTCTCTGAACTGTTTCTAGCCGAACTGAATATTTTTTTTCAAATAAGTGTACCAAATACTGTTTCCATATTCTAAGCGTGACCTAAATAATGCATTTTACAAAAGTATCTTTATCCAGGAAGTCAAACAATCTCTTGACTAATCCCATTACTTGATTTGCTTTTTCCTACGTACTTTTCAATATGTGCATCAAATTTTAAATTATTGTCAAATATTGCACCTAAATCTTCTTCTGTGTCACATTCTTCTAGTCTTTGCATTGCATCATCTAGCTGCATATAATAATCATGTTTTGGATTTACCTTACCAATATGCATTATATAGGAACAAGAAATTCATTGGAAAAACGCTAAAGTGATACCTTAATCGATCCTCCAGGGACGTTCACTAAAGACAAATTAATCTGATAACTACTCATGTGTAAGGTTGCTAATAGAGATATAAGTAGATAAACCAACACAAAGGAAAATAATCTATAACCTGCTAAGCGGAGATTTAAAACAAGATGGCAAATCCATTACGAATAATTATACGCTCTTTGCCACATTAATTCACTTGCGGTACGTTTGCATAGCATGCCATTTTGTCCTACTGATATCACGGGCCGAATACTCGGGCTGTTAGGGGCCAATGTTGCCCATTTTCAATATGACCTGCTCAGAATCATGAACAGTATATATAGTAGGCCATATTCATTGTCAAGTAACAAATCAGACTCTTTGGGATTAGACTTAACTGCCACCCCCCCGTGGGGATACCGGTGTTTCCCCCAATACAAATAGTTCCCCCACCTTCTGGAAGTTCTGTGCTTGTAACTTCCTCTAATCTCTCTCTCTCTCTCTCTTAAACTCTGCCTTTTCCCTTGCTTTGTGTCATCTACTATCTTTCTGACTTTTTGGCCCATTCTCCTGCCTTTGTTTTCCACAAAACGAGGATTGGAGAAAGGCTGAGGTAATAGCTATATATAAGAAAGGAGGCAAGTCAGACCCAGGAAGTTACAGGCCTGTAAGTTTAACCAGTAGTTTTTGAGTCAATAGTAAGAGATAATAATTATTGTTAAGTATTTTACAGAGAATAAGTTATTTAGTGATTGTCAACATGGGGTTAGAAGTAAAAGGTCTTGCGTTACTCAATTACTGCAAGTTATGGAATATTTTGCAAGCTTAGTTGACAAAGGGGAAAGTATAGATGTTATCTACCTAGATAGAGATAGAGAGAGTTTTTAATTTTGGTTGTTGTTAAGCGCATAGAGCTCCCCATTTGGTGGAGGAGTGCGCTATATAAATGATTCACTATTATTATTATTATTATTATTATTATTATTACTTCAGAAAGGCCTTTGATTCGGTTCCTCATCAAAGATTATTGATTAAATTAGCAGCCTATGGTATTGGGGGAAATGTATTATAGAATGGATTAAAAGCTTTTTATTAGACAGAACACAACTAGCACGTGTAGGCACATCTTATTCAGGAGAAGCAAAGGTTGTTAGTGGAATACCCCAGGGTAGTATATTGGGTCCAGCATTCTTTTTAATATTCATTAATGATCTGCCAGAAGAGGTAAATAGCATATGTAAAGTATTTGCAGATGATACTAAAGTATACAATACCTCAAGCAATAGAGACACACTACAAGCAGATTTATATGCATTACATAAATGGTCAGAGATATGGAATTTGTATTTTAACATCCAGAAATGCAAAATAATCCACATAGAAAAAAAGAATCCCAAGTATGAGTATTTCATGACAATAAATGACACAAACAAAATTGAAGTATGCAATGATGAAAAAGATTTGGGTGTAATATTTGACCCATCCTTGAATTTTGACATGCATGTTCAAACAATTGTTAATAAAGCAAATCAAGTGTTGGGGCTTATTAAAAGATGCTTTGAGTTCCTAAATAAAAAAGTATTTGTTAAACTTGATATATCGATAAAGCCATGGTAAGACCACACTTGGAATATGCCAACTCAGTTTGGTGCCTAATCTTCAAAAGGCAATCAATAGCTATAGAGAAAGTGCAAAGAAGGGCGACAAAATTGATCAAAGCATGTAAGAACAAAACTTACAGTGAAAGATTAAAATTCCTGGGAATACCTTCTCTGAAGGGAAGAAGAGTCAGGGGAGACATTATACAAGTATATAAAGTAATGAATAATATTGATGACATAGACTTTAACAACCTTTTTGTTAAAAGTATCACAAACGTGACACGAAATAATACAGATAACTTATTTTTAAGACGATCAGTTACTAACATTCGCAAGTTTTACTTTTCTAACCGAGTTGTTCAATACTGGAATAATTTGTCAACTCACGTTAAGGCTGCACCTAACATAAATATATTCAAAAACCTTCTGGACAAAGACACAATGATGTCAAATTTGTATAATACTTTCGATAAAAAAAATATATAAAAAGGCCATTCCATATTATTGTTAAACTTTATAGTTTAGCTGTAGAAAGCAAGCCTCCTTGAAACAAATCAAAGTCACAAACGAGAAAGGGCGTAAAAGGGCCGCGAGGCCCACTTCTAGCCCTAATTACTACTACTACTACTACTACTACTACTACTACTACTACTACTACTACTACTACTACTACTACTACTACTACTAACTAACACTAAGAAAGTTGGCTTCATTCTTTGCAAGGTTGGTAGTAGTTGTAACATTAAGGGCTTTTTCGGTGTGACATTCACTACTTAAGCTTACCCAGCCTTTGGAAGCCGGTTCTTTTTATAGACGATGAGGACGATGAGGACGATAATCAGGATGAGGGCAACAGCGCCACACACCGGGCCAACGATCAGAAGCAAAATGTCGTCGTCGTCGTTGTCGTCGGATTCATTGCTATCGTCGTCGTTGCTGTTGTTGGTGGGCGATGAATAGGGGACTGAAAGGAAACCATCATGTTCAAATCAGTATTGCAAGAGAGAAGAGATTGTGTTGGCATCTTGCCCCATGTTGTTCTAGTGTATTGTGTCTTGTTTTTTGGCAAAGGAGTATGTTTTCGTTCCGGTTTTTTTCTTTGTTTGTTTGTTTGTTTTTTGTTTTTGTTTTTTTGTTTTTTTGTTTTTTCTGTCTGTCCCAAGGATATCTCCCGAACCGCTTGACCGAATCGCTTCAAATTTGGTGTGGTGGTGTGTCACCATGAGAGGAAAACATTTTGCCGTCGTGACCTTGACCTTGGCGTACGACCTTGGAAACCGAAACTCTTTAAGGGGCCATAACTTCCACACCGTTGGTCTTATAGTTTTAAGACATATTTTCCACATTTGTACTTGACAGAAGCGCTTCAGATTGTGTGTGGTAATGTTTACCCTAGAGTAGAAAACATCCGAGCATAAATTATCGCCACGCTGACCTTGTGTTTTGTTTTAGTGAGTAAATGAGAGAGCGACTGGATGGATGTGTGTATGTGTGTGTGTGCATGCGTGTCTCTGTGTGTGTCATATGTGTGTGTACGTGTGCGTGCACAATTTTTACATTAGCATTTGTGTATTGCTAAGTAGAGACCTCTGTGCGTGTGTGTGTGTGTGTGTGTGTGTGTGTATGTGTGTGTGTGTGTGTGTGTGTGTGTGTGTGTGTGTGTGTGTGTGTGTGTGTGTGTGTGTGTCATATGTGTGTGTGTGCGCGCGCGCGCGCGCGCGCGTGTGTGTGTTCTTCAGCATCATAATGATCTCTTCTGTCTCTTTCTCTGTCTGTGTCTGTCTCTGTCCGCCTGTCTCTCTTCTCTTTGTGTCCTTTTTTATGAAAGATATGTGGCTTGTTTGTTTTTAATTTTTATTTTTTGAGCAAAGTGTAAAAGAACATGCTACCTCATCTTTGTCCTAACGCAGGCAGACAGGCACACACACGCACGCACGCACGCACACGCACGCACACGCACGCACGCACACGCGCACGCACACGCACACACACACACACACACACACACACACACACAACACACACACACACACACACACACATAGAGGTCTCTACTGAACAATCCACAAGTGCTAATGTAAAATATAATATCAACATCTGTGTTATTAAACATTCGGGACTTTCCTGGTGTTGCACTGCCTCCGGGCGTTGCCTCCAGGATTGTTCCCACCATCTTTATATCTAGACCTACTAATGTCCAGACAGGAAGACATTAAACAGATTTTCATCACCTTTTACTTTCGTAACCATAATGAATAAAAACATCTATAGGCCTATTGTTAACAATTCGGGACTTTCCTGGTGTTGCACTGCCTCCGGGCGTTGCCTCCAGGATCGTTCCCATCATCCTTATATCTACTAATGTCACATCTGTGTCTGTTCCAGACCGGAGGACGTTAATCAGATTTTCATAATGTAAAATCAGGGACCGGTGCTTACAAAGGCACTGGGAGATGTCCGTGGCCCCGAGGAGGTCCCAGGACAGGCCCTGAGGACAATCCTTGCAGGAGGCGGAGGCTGTCTGGTCCTGGTACTGACCCATGGGGCACAGCACACACTCCGCATCCTCCTCCTTCCTGCCTGCCGGACACTCCACTGCCCAGGCAACGAGACACGTATTGGTCATTTAACATACTTAAACACTTAAATCTAGGCCCTACTAAGCGAATACACAAATAGGCGTACACAGAACCTCGTTTGCCGTTGTTACTGTATCCTAGCATGCTAACATTTGATTTTAACATACATTCAGTTCAATTCAATTCAATTCAATACAACTTTATTCATCCTTGTGTGGAAATTAAATGAATATTTACATACACAATCCAAAGAAGCAATCTCGAAATGATACATCTCTTAAAATAATACCAAGGTCCATGATATTCATGATGCTTTTACTAGGTTAATGTTCCTTTCTTCTTTTTTTCAACAAAAAAGCCTAGTATCTTCTATGAATGATGATGACACTGGGCTTTGGGGACCTTCCCCATAACCACAAGTCATTACCTAAAGTTTTCATAACCGAGAGAGTGTCTACAGATGCCTACAGGGCAAGGCAATATCTACGTATTCCATCCCAGCTTTCAAGAATAGCAGTTGCTTCCCTTGCTACCTCAGAAGACGGGGGTGGGGGGTGGTGTCATGTTGGGCACAAGTAACTGGAACGCACGCACGTGCCCACCCACCCATCCCAAATTAAATGCGCGAACGCACGCCACGCACCCATGCAACACAGGCCTAATAGGAATTGTTCGGAAATAATTAAGGGGAGTAATTTCATGGTGTGTGGGAGTGATCTTGCCTAATTCAATCGGTCAAACAGGGGAAGTTACTCTACCATCAGGTAGATCCCCAGCTCTCGCCTCGTGTGTTTGAGTAGACACACAGCACTTAGAACACCGTGCGTCATTCTAAACTTGTCATTGATATTTTGATGTCACATTTTGCAAGTTCTATCAGTTTGTGGCTACTAGCCACCTCTCATTTTTATTATTAAAAAAATATTTACACGTCGCTGACTCGCATCCTGCGGTTTCAAGCTTCGACGCCATGGTTGCTATGGTTTTGACTGAGTAAGTCCAGGTAATCAACTCTAATTTTCACGAAGTGCTCTCCCCTAGTGTTTTTTTCTTCCGGAAATCGTCTATTTGTGTGACAGCAAGATGTCTTTCTTCTCAACGCATCTTTTCACCCGTAGAATGAAATTCATTTCTTACCACAATATTCTCCAGAGCCGGTATATCCCGATGGACACGAGGCATATACGTCAGAGGTGACGTTGGTGGTCGTGATGACGTAACCATCGACAGTGACGGTGAAGAGGGCTGTCGTGTCATTCTGCGTCATGGCGACAAACGAGTCTTCCACCATTGCTAAAAGTTCCTCATAGGCTTGCACCGACGACGTGTCATCTGCAAAAAGGAAAACAAAGTCAAACAATGTTAATGTCGCCGAGTGGCAAACTTGCCATGGCAAACATGCATGCCATCCGCAGTGCTTTCCCCCACTGCATTACTTTACTCGATTCTGCACTATTTAGCAGTCCCCTTCTCCCCTGCCCTTCAAGGTTATCATCATCATCATCATCATCGTGGGACACAGTTAGGTATGTGCATGACTATCAGATCGTGCACATGTGCTTTTGCATAATGTGTGTATCACTGTATGTATGTGTGTGTACAATCATGAGAGGGAGAGAGAGCACAGGAACACTGGACATTTTATTGTCAGTACCACATGGGTCTGATGACAAGGGGGGGGGGGGGGGGGGGGGGGGTACTTGAATATTTTCAATGAAATAACAGTATTCTACAACATAAACAAAACTAAAATAAACAAATGAAACAACAGAAATGAAAACTGAAAGAAAACATTCATGGTTACCGACCATCCAATATATAATCAACATGTAAAATTATCAAGAAAAACATAGATTGTTTTCAGCCATCTATCTATACACTCGTTTTCTTGTTATGATAGTCTGAGAGACAGAGAGAGAGATATATGATAGTTAGCCTGAGAGAGAGAGAGAGAGAGAGAGAGAGAGAGAGAGAGAGAGAGAGACGAGAGAGAGAGAGAGAGAGAGAGAGAGAGTGTGTGTGTGAGCGCGCGTAGCGTGCGTGTGTGTGATAGAGTGTGTAACAGTCACGCGCGCACGCACGCACGCACGCACGCACGCACGCACGCACGCACGCACACACACACACACACACACACACACACACACACACACACACACACACACACACACACACACACACACACACACACACACACACGCACGCACGCTAACACACACAACTCAACCCCTACTAGACTACCACCCCCCCCCACCCCTCCCCCCGCCCCCAAGGTCAATTCTGATCGCTTCTCGGCCTTTTGGCTAAGACAGTGATTCAGGAACTTAATTTTTTCTTTATACCCTGGTTGGTTGGTTCAGCCCGTCGTACATGGCGAAAGCCGATACGCGACGTTAAAGTGAACTTCCACTCTCCCCCCAAAAAACAACAACAACAAAACACTCACTGGCATCCAAAGTTTGACTCGAGCCTAGAGGTATGGTCACCTCCACGGAGACCACCATGGGGTCAGCGCTCCGTCGCCTACGTCTCGCGCTGGCCAAGCAATTGGAAGTGACCGTGGCCGAGCACAGGTTCTGAGGGAGGCACGGCACGGCAGCGGAAAACTTATCGTATATGTTTTGCCGCACGGCAGATTCGGATACCGCGTCGCACTGCGTGTCGAGTTGGGCTTCTTGGTAAATGACCACCTTGGTCAGGGTGGATGGACCTGGAGGTGTAGTACAGTAGAAGAACATGTCAGCAAGTGCGCGCGGAAATGGTTAACTTAGGACGCTGATTTCATCGCCAGGGGGTAATCAAACCAGTAGGGGCTTAGCGCGTGATATTCTTAGTTGGGGGTAGTGAGAGAGAGAGAGAGAGAGAGAGAGAGAGAGAGAGAGAGAGAGAGAGAGAGAGAGAGAGAGAGAGAGAGAGAGAGAGAGAGAGAGAGAGAGAGACATCTCCTCTCTCTCTTTCTCTCTCACTATCCCCAACTAAGAATATCACGCGCTAAGCCCTCTCTCTCTCTCTCTCTCTCTCTCTCTCTCTCTCTCTCTCTCTCTCTCTCTCTCTCTCTCTCTCTCTCTCACTACCCCTAACGAAGAATATCACGCGCTAAGCCCCTACTGGTTTGACTGCCCCCTGGCGGTGAAATGTGCGTTCTAAGCTGCTCATTTAATACAGACGGACGGATACCAGATACGCACGCAAACAAGCGCGCATAAACACACACACCACAACATAGAGCCTACACGCACAAACACAGAGCGAGAAAGAGAGAGAGAGAGAGAGAGAGAGAGAGAGAGAGAGAGAGAGAGAGAGAGAGAGAGAGAGAGAGAGAGAGAGAGTGAGAGAGAGAGAACACTGAACAATACACACTGGATGGTTTAGAATGACATTCGGTCCATGTCATGGTGGCTGGTTCAACTTGATAACAAACACACATTAAAGAAAATTAAAGAGAGACAGAGAGACACAGAGAGAGAGACACAGAGAGAGAGAGAGAGACAGAGAGAGAGAGAGACAGAGAGAGAGAGAGACGGAGAGAGAGAGAGAGAGAGAGAGAGACACACAGTGAAAGAGAGAGAGAGAGAGAGAGAGAGAGAGAGAGAGAGAGAGAGAGAGAGAGAGAGAGAGACTGACAGAGACTGAGAGAGAGAGAGGGTCAGACACAGAGAGAGAGAGAGAGAGAGACTGACATAGCCACTGAGAGAGACAGAGAGGGTCAGACACACAGTGAGAGAGAGAGAGAGAGAGAGAGAGAGAGAGAGAGAGAGAGAGAGAGAGAGAGAGACTGACATAGCCACTGAGAGAGACAGAGAGGGTCAGACACACAGTGAGAGAGAGAGAGAGAGAGAGAGAGAGAGAGAGAGAGAGAGAGAGAGAGAGAGAGAGAGAGAGAGACTGACATAGAGAGAGAGACAGAGAGGGTCAGACACACAGATAGAGAGAGAGAGAGAGAGAGAGAGAGAGAGAGAGAGAGAGAGAGAGAGAGAGAGAGAGAGACTGAGAGAGACAGAGAGGGTCAGACACACAGTGAGAGAGAGAGAGAGAGAGAGAGAGAGAGAGAGAGAGAGAGAGAGAGAGAGAGAGAGACATAGCCACTGAGAGAGACAGAGAGGGTCAGACACACAGTGAGAGAGAGAGAGAGAGAGAGAGAGAGAGAGAGAGAGAGAGAGAGAGAGAGAGAGAGAGAGAGAGAGAGAGAGACAGAGAGAGAGAGAGAGAGAGAGAGAGAGAGAGAGAGAGAGAGAGAGAGAGAGAGAGAGACAGAGAGAGAGAGGTCAGACAGACAGTGAGACAGAGAGAGAGACAGAGAGAGAGAGAGACAGAGAGGGTCAGACACACAGTGAGAGAGAGAGAGAGAGAGAGAGAGAGAGAGAGAGAGAGAGGGTCAGACAGAGAGTGAGACAGAGAGAGAGAGAGAGAGAGAGAGAGAGAGAGAGAGAGAGAGAGAGAGAGAGAGAGAGAGAGAGACAGAGAGAGAGGGTCAGACACACAGTGAGAGAGAGAGAGAGAGAGAGAGAGAGAGAGAGAGAGAGAGAGAGAGAGAGAGAGAGAGAGAGAACTCAGAACTCAGAACTCAGAAATATTGTAATGTACATCGGCCTTGGGCCACAATACAATGGGAAGGTGGGGGTGAAAGGGGAGATCAAACTATTAAACAAACAAAACAAAACATAAATAAACAGAAACAAAAAGAACAGAACAGAAAACAAAGCCTGTAAGCATCACATATACATCACTAGAAAACAATCATTCTACAGTAGATGGGAGATCATAATAAACTATGTATGTAGTCATACGCACATTGCTCGTTCATCGCCTTAAAATACGCCATGCTTTATATTACCCAGAAGGAAGGAATTGTTAAAAAAGCAAAAACATTAAATGATGCAGTTATGCATCCTAAATTGGCATAGACATACTCTTAAACGTTCTAAATAGACCTCAGCATGTTCTTCCTTTCGTTAAATGCATGGAAAACATACCGACACAGGTTATGTCTGTAAGTACTATTGCTTGCAACAAGTAGTTGACATAAAGGTAAACGGCAGCCATTTTTCAAAAATGTAATTCTTAGAGTGATATACATTGGACATTCTAGTAAGAAATGTTGTTCATCTTTCACTCTGGACTTACACAATGGACACATTTTATCTTTAACGTTTTCACTATACCGATGGACGTTATTGTTAATTGGTAAAACATTAAATCGTATCTGGGATATGGCAACCCGAAAACAATACTCCATTGTACAAACATATGTTTCTTTTTCAAAAATGGTTTTAAAAGATCTATAGTTGTCGTACCTGTTTCGGTCCCTGATAGACCCAGACCATTCCTGTATGTAAATGTCAACTAATCTTTGTTTGAACAAACGTAGAAAAGCTTTCACATCTCCAACGCCTTGCTGGAGCCAGACAATATTAAACCCAGTTTCATAGAGAATTTGCCTTATTTGTGATACCCAGCAATTTGTTTCCCATATTCATCTAAATTAAGCAACATTAAATAAACATGATAGGGTAATCTGTGATAATGCATCTGTAGTAGTTTGAACCAGTACCGTACACAATTTGTATAAGAGTTAACATAAAGTGGATAATGTCCTAGATCACCATAAACCATATTATTTGGTGTTTTTCGGGTTACACCTAACAATCTCTTGCAGGCCATTAAATGAACCTTTTCTATGTGTTCTAATTTACTGAGACCCCATATCTCGGATGAATACAACAACAAAATTTATATAAAAAATCTTGAAATAAGTTTTTATACCCATTTCTTTATATCGTTGAAAAGCTCGCTTTAGTTCTATGACAGCTTTCTTACCTTTATTTACAAAATGTTCTGTACCAACTTTTGTGCTGAGGTTTGTTGTGAAACAAAAGCCCAGATAGCAATATTTGTTAACAACTTCTATTTTGTTACCATTATAAAACCATTCCTCTCGTTTTCCCAAAGAGAGAGAGAGAGAGAGAGAGAGAGAGAGAGAGAGAGAGAGAGAGAGAGAGAGAGAGAGAGAGAGAGAGAGAGAGAGAGAGAGAGAGAGAGAGATATCTCGGATGAACAACAACAAAACAACAGTTTATTTCCTTTAGGCCACTAGCCCCTAGAAACAGGGTCAAGGAACAAAAAAACAACAATATCATACGATATTTACTGCACCTCTCAATTAAATAACAACATAATTATGGAGACATACTATCATGTTGGTGAGCGAAACATAACACCAAACGTATACTAGGCGAGCCAACATCTGTTAAGAACACTATATAGACATGTTCTTTACTTCTATACATAAGAACATTCTCACAACTTATTGTTTGTCTAAATTCTCAATCTCATTTCTCTGTCGAATTGCATAGAAAATAAACATGGCTAATTTACGAGTTAGTTCCCAAGAGAGAGAGAGAGAGAGAGAGAGAGAGAGAGAGAGAGAGAGAGAGAGAGAGAGAGAGAGAGAGAGAGAGAGAGAGAGAGAGAGAGAGAGAGAGAGAGAGAGAGAGAGAGAGAGAGAGAGAGAGAGAGAGAGAGAGAGAAACAGACAGACGGAGAGACAGATAGAAGACATACTTAGAGAGACCAATTGTATTATTATTGTTGTATTATACTACTGACGGGTGCAGGAGGGGATCTGGGTGCTGGGGGAGTGGTGGTCCCTCTGGTGGTTCCACAGGAACCCCGTGTCCTCCCCGCAGGTGTAGGTGGGGAAGGGGACGGCGGACACGTGGCCTGGCAGGCAGGTCAGGGTGCACGTCTGCAGGTACGTGAGGTTCGTCTCCTCTTGACAACTTATCGACACCCCCGCAGGCCGAACCAGCTGCGAGCATTCTGGTTTTAACAAAAAAAATAAAACACACACAGACACACAGACAGACAGACACACACACACACACACACACACACACACACACACACACACACACACACACACACACACACACACACACACACTCAGAGTGACACACACACACACGCAGGTCAAACGCACGCGTACACACACAAACAGAAACACGCATGCACATACACACATAATGTAATATATTATACACACAGGCTCACGCTCACATGCACACAGCATTGATCGATAGAAAGCAGCAAAGTTACTGCACGAGTGATGACTCAATTTCAGTTTTTAAAGTTTGACCACACACCAGAGAGAGAGAGAGAGAGAGAGAGAGAGAGAGAGAGAGAGAGAGAGAGAGAGAGAGAGAGAGAGAGAGAGAGAGAGAGGGGAGAGAGAGAGAGAGAGAGAGAGAGAGAGAGAGAGAGAGAGAGAGAGAGAGAGAGAGAGAGAGAGAGAGAGAGAGAGAGAGAGAGAGAGAGAGAGAGAGAGAGAGAGAGCTCGTCGACTTTTAAAAGACTTAAAATTTATCAACCAAAAAAAGGAATGGTTCCAGCAAAAAAAGTAGTATAAGTGCATGGCTTTGTACATCGATTTCTCGGCAAATATGTAGATTTACACCCTCCTGCTCTATTTCTTGGTTCTTTCCGTGGTTAGGGATAGGGTTAGGGTTAGGGTTAGGGATAGGGTTAGGGTTAGATGGTCTTTTCCTTTGCCACAAGCATCTGTTTTTTTGTCAAAATCATCTTCTTCTTTTTTAGCTGCCCTTTTAAAATGAGACCTCTGGTCTATCCAGATGAGGACGTGTACATACACATGACACATAGAGAACAAAACAACGATACGACTAAACCAAAGGACCTTCAGAATTAAAGATGACACAGCAGTGTTTTTCAGGTTGTAAAATAAGATACAGTGGAACCTCCATTATAAGACTCCCTCCCACATAAGACCTACTTCTCTGAGACAATGTAAGTATTAAAATTATCTCCCTTAGCTTGTATTTCCTGGTCAAATTCCGCCAATGTTTATACTGTGTCATTCGTTTTGAACTGAGCACGCCATAAGCTCTGCTTGTTGTTGCTTCAGTTATGTCATAGTTGTTGTTCATGTTGATTTGGAAAATAAAACATTTAAACCAGCTCCCTTATAAGACCCCTCCCTAATAAGACCTCCTTTTGGATGATTTTTTAAGGTCTTATAAGGGAGGTTCATAGGGCTCAAATGAAGACATTTTCCCCTTTCCCTCACCATTCGTCCACAAAACAATCTATTGTTTGGGGAGAAAATACAAATACGATTTTTTTAAACTGAGGGTAAAAGGGATACAGTGGGAGTTTTTTTTAACACCCTGCGCTCACCCCTAAAAACAAAAATATTTGTATACACCAAGCAAATTATTAATCAAATCCAACATTGTAATTCATCATTGAAAGTAAAAAGAAAGAAAAGAGAACAACTTAATTATTGGAACACACGAAGCAACAGGCATTATCCCTAACTACAACACTATTGGCATGCACTAACCAAACATGACATTACAACGTCAACTTCGTGTTAACTTCAAGTTAGCCCAAAAACACAAAACAAAGGTAAGTAATAACACCACCAAAAGCCTACCAGATCTCTGACACCATCAGTCATTCAGACCAATGATAGCTAGAGATCTCTGACAGATCTGTGATTTAAGAGAGAGACAGAGAGGAGAGATAACAAAGAGAGAGAGAGAGAGAGAGAGAGAGAGAGAGAGAGAGAGAGAGAGAGAGAGAGAGAGAGAGTTTCCATAAACAGATGGATGCATGAACCTCGAAATGCCGTTGTAGGCCTACTAACATGTTTCATTCAGCATTGAAATTCAGTTGGAAGTGTTGATGAGAAATTAGGCCCAATGTCACCATTGAGTTTGCAAAGTCATCGCCGCATCTGACTTTACTGAGGTTTACTTTAAAGATCCACCAGATCACGTGTCAAAATCACGGGTTTCACGGGTTTTCCTTCTTATAACTGGAAATAAATCTTGTTTTGACCAAGTCTGACTCCCATATAAATGGCCCCAAATTCGAACCGACACATCAGTTTAAAGAGCAGCCTCAATTTGAA
>CM065687.1:34294428-34311928 GCA_017654935.2 Phymorhynchus buccinoides | reverse complement strand
CAACTATCTTTCACGTTTCTATTTTTTCTCGGTGGCTATGAGCAGTCAAGCTGCTCCCACCAACCCAACCGAGGGTGCACCCAGCCATGGGTCCCCTCCCCTGATACCGCAGCCCGGCTCTGGGCAACCAGCAAGGGGGATAAGAATGCTCGGCTCTGAGCACTCTGCCCCCCTGGCAGACTCACCCGCCTCCCCTCCTGGCTCGGAAGCCATGGAGGAGGAAACCGCATCTGATAGCAGGCTATCAAGAAAAAGAACTACCAGTGAGATCAGTGATGACTCATCGGTGAAAACGGTCACCACAGAAGGTGAATGGGATTGCCCTAAGTGGCAGACACAATCCCGTAAAAAGCAAAAAAGGGTTATCACTGATAGCCCTAGTGAACAACCAAGCAAGGGAAAAGGTGCGCCTATACCCCACGAGTCCGAAAAGCAGGGCAAAGCTGCCCAGACACCACCAAAACTGGCACGCTCGATGAGCAGCCCAGAACTGGGTAATATCAATATACCCAGTGTAACAACACAATTACTGCTCGACATAGCCAAAGAAAACGCGGCAGTGGAACTAACCGTTCCCACAAAGCCAGCTATCAGTGGTGGCAAAGGGAATAGCCGAAGGCTACCGAACCCAGTCACAAAAGGGACCGCGCCGGTCCTCCAGGATCACCCCCTTGTCATAGTCGACAAGAAGGAGGGCAAACAGACACTGATACAGGCAAAGTGGGCCCTGAGCAGCCTAATCAGGGACATTGCCGGCGAAGTCCTAAGCATTCGACCCAACAGCATGAAAGGCACAGTCATTGTGGGCTGTGTCAGCCAACGGCAGCAGGCGAAGCTCCGTGGAACAACAAAAATTGGGGACATCCCGGTAAAGTGCTATATACCGGTCCCCACAGTAGAAGGAGTCATTGGGAACATCCCTCTGCATGTGACCCCAGCGCAGGTCAAAGAGGCACACGAACGCTCCCACGACACGGAGCATCGAATTGTAGCCTGCAGGATAAAAGAGGCCACCCGCCTCAAACTGGCAAATGGAGAACCCTCCAAAAAATTTAGAGTGGTGCTCCAGGCACAGAAACTACCTGCCACGCTCACCCTGCGCCGGCAAGAATACGCAGTCTTGCCATTCAAAAGGGCAGTGACACAATGCTACTTGTGTCACAGACTGGGGCACATCCGTCGGGAATGCCCATACAAACCCAACTGCACCTCGTGCGGCCAAACCGATCACAAAGGGAAAGACTGTCCCTCACCCAAGCTGCGGTGTATCAACTGCAAGGGAGAGCATTCCGCAATGTCTCCTAAATGTCCACTAAAACAACAGTGGACTATCGCAAATGAGATCAGGGCGGCAGCATACATGCCAAGAGCCCAGGCGCACCAGGAAGCCATCAAAGTCATGGCTAACAAAGCGGCCGGAGGAAACCCGGACATGCCCAAAACACAATCGAGGAGACCCAGAGTAACTTCCAAAGTTACCCCCAAAGCAGGGCTGAGCTACGCTCAGATTACAAAAAGTGGTACAGCACCCAACGCTAAACCCACCCCCACGCACAAGTCACCCACGGAGACTGTCGGCAATGACAGTGAGCAGGCGACAACAGTGATCGAAGAGCCCAGGCCCAAGAAAGATCTGGTCCCTGCCGAAACGGAAATACAAAAACTCCGTAAGGAAAACAAAGATCTACAGGCGCGCCTCAGACGCCTGGAAGCAAACCAAACCTCTGCAAAAACTGCAGAGGCGGGCACACAAGACATCTGTGCCCTGCTCACTCAGTTGCTCTCAGTCATCGGGGGTGACAAACTGCAGGGCTTCCTGAGCTTGCTCACCACCCTGGCCACTGGAAAAGGAACCCAAAATGAACTCCAGAATGGAGAAGCAATGCAATAAAGAGGAACAGAACAGGAAGCAAAAACTGTCTGTGCTTCAATGGAACTGCAGGTCCATAAATAGAAAGGCCCCCTTTCTATTGAAATACCTGCAGGACCTGCCGAATACAGACATACTAATGCTTCAGTCACTGAACGTGGCAAAAAGCGCACTCCCTAAGCTTGAGGGATACTACCACCCACCAACGGTGGGAACCGAAAACGATAGAGTCATGGTTGCAACATATGTCAGCACGCGACTGACATATCAAGAACTGGACGTCCCCACAGGCGAAGTAGACTGTAGACTCTCCACCTGCGGGATCTACATTCCTACTACCGGTACCAAGCAAACAAACCTGGTGAATGTCTACTACCCAGAAGGCAGCCAGAGCGAGATGGACGTACACTGGCTAAAAACAATCGCCACAGACGAGAACAGTTGGGTGGTGGCAGGTGACTTCAATGTCAGCCACAGACAGTGGGACGCAGGCCAAACCCAAAACCGTGGGGAACATCTGGCCAATACTGTCTTGGACTCTAACTTGACTATTCTGAATGATGGCCGATTCACCCGCCTTGCACGAAATATGCAGCGCTGTTCTGCTATAGACCTCACAATGGTCTCCCCAGATCTACAATTGGATGCCGAATGGGACACAGGTTTTGACAACCTACAATCTGACCACCTGCCACTACACATTGTAGTCGGAGGATCAGACCCTTATGCCCAAACAGACAATGACAAAGAACCGAGATACCAGCATGACAAAGCAAATTGGGAATGCTTCCAATCCTGT
This sequence comes from Phymorhynchus buccinoides, assembly GCA_017654935.2. Classification (NCBI taxonomy): domain Eukaryota; kingdom Metazoa; phylum Mollusca; class Gastropoda; order Neogastropoda; family Raphitomidae; genus Phymorhynchus; species Phymorhynchus buccinoides. Next base: position 34,309,259 of record CM065687.1, on the reverse strand, counting down.
CTTGACGCGGAATGTCTCATACATGACCCACAAGACCAGGATATCGAGACGTACTATGAGAACATCAGGCAGATGGTTCTCAGAGCAGCTGACGCAGCAATCCCCAAAAGGGTCCCCAAAACCAACGGGAAACATCAGTTCACCTCGGAATGGTGGAATGAAGAGTGCGATAAAGCCACATCTGACAAAAGATACGCTCTAAGAAGATACCAACTAGACGTATCAAAACCAAACGAAGATGCGCTCACAGAGGCCACAGCAGCATGCCAAAATACGGTGGACAGTGTTCGACAAACGCACTGGGAAAACTTCTGCCGAGAAGAAGTCCGAGACTCACGGGATGCCTCCAAAATGTGGAGGAAGATCAGAATACTCAAACGGCGCTCGCGCCCAGCTGAGAGGTCACTCCTTATAGATGGCCAACTCACTCGTAACACGCAAGAAAAGGCAGACGCGCTAGCTAATGTCTTCGCCCGAGCAAGCCAAACAGAGCATCTCCCTGAAGAGAGGATCCAAAAAAGACTAGAAGAGGAAGCCAACTTTGAAGAACCAGTGTTAAGCGACAACACTGCTCCCTTCAACAGTGACCTCACGATCGAAGAAGTGATATCGGTGATAGACGGGATAGGAACGGGCAGCAAAGCCGCAGGGGCAGACCCGATTTCATACCACATGATCCGCCGATTCACAAAACCGATGCGAAAAGTGCTTCACGCATTTTATCAGAAATGCTGGTCCACAAGTACGATCCCTGTAGCCTGGAAAGAAGCCCAAGTGTGCGCCCTCCCAAAAGAAGGCAAATCACCCAAGCTCCCAACCAGCTATAGACCAATTGCTCTGACCCCCCACCTCGGAAAGGTGTACGAGAAAGTAGTCAAACTCAGACTCGAGTACTACCTGGACAAAAATGACATACTCCCGACATGTCAAGCGGGCTTCCGGAAAGGAAGAAACTGCATCGAGCACGTTGTGGGCCTTGTTGAACACATCAAAAATGGTTTCAGAAAAACCAAAAAGACCCTCGCTGCCTTCTTTGACATCAAAAAGGCATTTGACTCGGTCTGGCATGCCAAACTGCTAGACAAGATGCAAAAACTGGGCATCAACGGCCGACTCTACCACTTTGTCAGAACCTTCCTGACAAACCGACAAATGGCAGTCAAAGTTGGCTCAGCCATATCAGTGACTCATACCCTAGACATGGGAGTACCTCAAGGCAGTGTGATCGCCCCACTACTATTCAGCATCATGCTTCATGATCTGGACAAAGTGATCCAAAGGGACATTGATGCAAATGTTACCTACTCCAAGAAGGGAAACCTAAAAGACTACAAACTCAACATCGCACTATATGCCGATGACTTGGCCATATGGACCGATGTGGCCTATTTCGAGAGAGACAAACTGGAATTCCTCCAAAGAAGTATCGATACCACCAGTGCATACATGGAAACAAACGGATTCCAACTGTCCGCAGAAAAGACAGTGTTCATGGTCTTCGAACCCAAAATGGGAAAACGAAGAACCAAAGAGTCAATAATGCTGGATGGACTCACAATCAAACCCAGCGAACAAGTCAAGTTCCTGGGTGTGACCATCACTAAAGACTTGACTTGGACAACCCACATCAGGAACCTAACAGCCAAAGCCGGCAGAGCTGTCGGCTACATCAAGTTTCTCAGCAAAGAAACTTGGGCCACGCCCGCAAATCTAGTGCATCTGACTATTGCACTTGTCCGTTCCAAACTCACATACGGACATGAGGCCTTCTTTAACGCCACAAAGTCCAATTGGTTACAGCTGGAAAGGCTAGAACTAGCTGCCCTCAAGCACGCCCTGGGACTACCTAGTCATGCGAACAAGGATCTAGTCTATCAGGAAACAGGAAAGCTTCCACTCCGTGAGGAGTGTCGCCGACGATGTGCCAACTTTGAAGTCCGCACCTCGACAGTACCAAATACTGTCAAGGCAGTCCTAAACGCGGACAACAAAGAAAGACAAGCTGCCTTTCTACGACACAAGAAAGAGAACATGCCAAAAAAGTACAATCGGATGAAACCCTTCCGATCCCATACTGAAGACATATGGGAAAAGTGCCAAATTGACCCAAATACAGTGGTTCCAATACCCATCTGTACATATCCTCCCTGGGAACTGGAGAAACCATGGATAATCACATCCATAGGTACAGGATCCACAAAAAAGACAGACCCACTGCGACTGGCTGCCACTGCCAAAGCCATGGTACACGAACAGTACCAACACCACCTCCAAATCTATACGGACGGCTCTGTCCTACAAGATGGAGAGGTAGGGAGTGCATTTGTGATCCCAGATTTGGGAATCACAAAAAAGTTCCATCTGAACAACGGTGTCAGCATCTTCACTGCCGAACTGCTAGCCATCCTCATGGCGTGCAACACAGTGAACGACATGCCGCAGCCCCCCAGAGCAGTAGTCATACTGTCCGACTCCAAATCCTCACTCCAAGCCCTACAAATGGGAGGCACGAAACGCAGACTGGAACTGCAAATGGAAATCAAATTCCTGGCCCACCAAATCATCTGTAAAGGAACAGAACTGACCCTCATGTGGCTCCCCTCCCACTCGGGAATAAAAGGGAACGATCTAGCAGACAGAGCTGCAAAATCGGCCACACAGATCGGAGCACCACTCGATCTGAGACTTTCCCAAACCGAAGTCGTGAACAAGGTACGCACCTATGTCCACAAATCCCGAATTGACTACATGAAGGATTACTGCCAGTCTCGAGGCTTCCTACACCGCCCAGACTTAGGTAAACCAAGAATACCGAAACTTCCCAGAAAGAACCTATGGTTACTGATGCGCCTCAGAACCAACTGCCATATGGGTGCCCTCCTTGGCAAAACATGTGTGCGGAGCTGACGCCTCACTAGACCACCTCCTGACCGAGTGTCCAGCACTGGCTGACACCACGGCACCACTCTGGGTGTACAGGCACACCCACGGCCTCAGAGCTTACGACTTTCTCTTGCCTCACCCCTCCCTGGGGATCGAGCCAATGAAAGTCCTGACCGATAGCCTAATTTCGAGTGGTCTTGGCGCCTGGTTCTAGCAGCCAAACCACCTCGACAAATCGATCAGGGGTAAGCCCTACGCTGAAAAAGACTAAGGGTCTCCAAGGCTACTCTCGTAGGCCAAAAAGGGAACCCAAAGACTTAACACCTGTCCTCTGGCCTGGGTGGCCGGGGGATTGCCCAGCAAGGGTGTCCTACCCGAACTGGGTCCCCCATTGGATCACGTGGATCCATATTATTACCAGGGGGTGTGGTTCCGAAAAACAAACCTTAGGATTTTGAAGATGTGCCAATCAAGCAATGACTAGGAAAAGCCAGGCCAAGCCAGCGGAAAGCCATCCAAATCTATGACAAGATACGAAACAGCCTCTTAGTTCACGGGCCTAACGATAGTAGTAGTAGTATGCTGCACTGAACACGCTAGAAAAACCAGACACCCTTTGCGAGAAGACAGCTCAGTCTTCAAGAAGAACGTCCATAAGGATCTATGATCAATTGGACGATAAACTCACCCTTATTCGATGCGCATTCACACACCCATTCACCCCCCACACCTCGCACACAACCACAGAATTCACATGAACTAAATAGAATTCACAACAACTGATCAAGAAACACAATCATTATGAAACAGAGGGAAAAAACATCAATCTAAACAACATATAATTATTACGAGCAATAGAACAACAACGCCAAAACACAAGAAATTACCTTCTTCCGCCATCTTCCCTCTTTCTCTCCCTCACTCCCTCTCCCCCCACAAAGAAAATCAAGAGAGAGGGGGGGGGGAGAGAGAGAGACAGAGATGTGAGAGAGAGATGGGAGCAGGGGGAGAGAGAGAGAGAGGGGGAGAGAGAGAGAGAGGAGAGAGAGAGAGAGAGAGAGAGAGAGAGAGAGAGAGAGAGAGAGAGAGAGAGAGAGAGAGAGAGAGAGAGAGAGAGAGAGAGAGTAGCATTAGTTTTTAAGAACAACGTTGCAGTGTTGAATACAATAAAATAATAAGCCCATGTCCTTAATATGGATCTCACAATAGTTCAACTATGACATGACCCCAATGTTGACCCCACCTCCCTCCCCCCTCTACCCCAACCCCCAAGTCTGACCATAAAAGCTCAGGAGATATCGATTGGTATTCTGTCCTGTTTTGTGCATCGTCCTATCTCAGTCCTGACCACCGCATTCAGAAGAACAGAAGAACAAAATGCAGATTGCGCTTCTGGTTTCGTGTTTCCTGGCTGCATATGTGCTGTGTACTGTGAGTTACAGCAGAGAGTCTATAAACCGCTCTTACTCACATCCTCTCTTCGGTATTCCAGTTGTTGCTTTCCATCGACGGCTATGGACGTCGCCTAATTACAACAACAACAGCTGTGAATACCTGTGAAGACAGATCTGATTCAAACGAAATGTCGTATACAGTTAATGAAGAAACTGGAATGCACAAAAACGTTTCTCTTTTTGTTTCTCGTCAGCTATGCTAGAATGTTTACATTGGATCATTTAGTCTGCTATATTTCATAGCTGGGTTGTATACAATCGTAATGTAGGGTAACATATAGTCTGCAATAATTTCTTTCGGAAGAAAAGCCATAGACGTATTTGCAGAACTAAGATTTTAAATCCATTCCTACCAAGCAATTTGACTGAAGGCATGCAGGCCTAAATTTGTGTTCTATTTCATGTTTTTATATTTTTAGATATGCAGACAACACTGAATGAAAAACGAGTGTTTTTGCTTTGTATTATTAGTCTATGTGTAAGACAATAGGCCTACATGTTAAATAGGTTAAATAAAACAAATGTCAAATCATTAACATCGTCGACGTTGTCGTGGTCATCATCATCATCATCATCATCATCAACATCATCATCATCATCATCATCATCATCATGTTGTAACAGGCAGATATAGCACTGGGTCGGCCATGTAAGCAGCAGTCGGAGTGTGGGGCAGACGAGTGTTGTCAGATCGTCATCATCATCATCATCAACATCATCATCATCATCATCATGTTGTAACAGGCAGACATAGCACTGGGTCGGCCATGTAGGCAGCAGTCAGAGTGGGTGGCAGACGAGTGTTGTCAGATCGTCAACATCATCATCATCATCACCACCATGATCATCATCATCATAATGTTGTAACAGGCAGACATAGCACTGGGTCGGCCCTGTAGGCAGCAGTCGGAGTGTGGGGCAGACGAGTGTTGTCAGATCATCAACATCATCATCATCATCATCATCATCATCATCACCATCACCATCTTCATGATATAGTATAATGATGTTGTAACAGGCAGACATAGCACTGGGTCGGCCATGTAGGCAGCAGTCGGAGTGTGTGGCAGACGAGTGTTGTCAGATCGTCAACATCATCATCATCATCATTGTCACAGGTCACTTTATAATGTGTGAATACTATCTATCTTTTCTCTTATTCACTTTCTAGGCTAGTTCTTTCCTGTCACGAAGTGGATATTAGATTTTGTCTATCAAGCTTTTCCTGTTACTGTGTTAATCCTTTCTCTTTCTCAGTTTCAAGTTTCCTATACGAAATCTGTTTCTTCTTGTTTTAGTCTAGGCGTTTTGGCAGTTTCTTGAATTGTGGATTTTGTCCTAAACATCACGCCATCTCAAACTTAGTTTTCATTGGTCTAGGGTAGTTCCAATCAGAATTAAGCCTCTGAACTGCAAGAGCCGTATTTAAGGTTTAGTTGGTCGAAAAAATTGTTGTGCTCGCGTCATGTTCAAATTCTGATCGATTCTCGGCCTTTTGGCTAAGACAGTGATTCAGGAACATAAATTTTTGTTTATATCCTGGTTGGTTTGTTCAGCCCGTCGTACATGGCGAAAGCCGATACGCGACGTTAAACTGAACTTGCATCCAAAAAATTGTCGTGCTTTCTTGTCTAGCCGCCGACGGAGACACACCTCGCTGCGAAACACAGAGAAAGAAGAAAGAAAGGGAGCCTCCAGCCTCCACGCTACGCCAGAGAGAAAAAAGAAAGGGGAGACTTTCTCGTCTCTCCAATTAACTTGCCGGCCCTCCACTGCTCAGCGCCACTAGACCAACGTTACCTCTACGCCCTGCCGACATCTTTCCCCGCTACAATGGAAAGTTAAGTAAACAACACGAGCCTCTGGCCGTTCGAAAATCGACTTAACAAATTTAAAAGTAAATAGCGTTGTCTCTTGGCCTGGGAGGGCACTGGTTAGATAGTTTATTGTGTATACATTTTTATTAACATAACATTTTTCCCATCCCTTTATGATTTTCCTTTTGTCTTCAGTTTCTTGTTCTCAAAAATAAGCTAAATTAAGTAAAGAGGGCACCATGAGCGAAGATACATCGAAGAAAAAGGGGGAGGGGGGGGGGAGACAACAGATAGTACACAGGGGGACTCTGAGGAGAGTTTTGAGACTACTTTTGAGTCCAGCTCTAGTGAGTCCCCCCAGACATTCATTGAGGTTGAGGATGCACTCCCTCCAAACAAAGAACAAAACGGGAGTCCGATTCCATCGAATTCGAGTACTCCCAACACCCCCTCAAGAAAACGAAATCGAGGGGTAGAGACTAGTCCCCCCAGTTCAGACATGACACAGGGAGTTTCAAAAAAAACACGGGAGGGGCTCTTCGACATGTTGGAGACACTCCCACAGACACAACAACAACAACAAATCAGCCCGATTGAAAAACAGGGGACAGAACTGAATGTGACACCCCCCAAACAATCACATAACACACATGAAACAAGCACAGGCCCCCGGGAGGAAAGGGAGACACTCCCGAGAAACACAGTGACATTCACTTGTCAGACGGCCCTACAACTCACACACAATCAATCTGGGGTTCCCTCCCCTCCCCAAGTTTGGAAAAAAACGTGCAAAACGAACAACAACAAAACCAATTAGGGGCAAAACCTAGGCCCAGACCCAGACGCATGCGCGCGCAACCAGACATAGAAAGGGGAGACAATTCTAGAAACCCCCCAAAGCCAACATTTCTTAAGTACCCTGTTATCGTGGAGGACCAGGGTACAGGCCCAGCCACCATCAAGGGCCTTGGCCCAGTCACAGGCATGCGCCTGTGGCTTAACTCAATTGGAGAAATTGCCAGTCAGAGATCCCTGGCCGGGAATAAAATACTAATTGGCTGCCACACAGCAGACCAACAAAACCGTCTAGTCAACATGAAACTGATATCTAACATTCCAATCAAATGTACCATACCGACAGCCTCCACCGAGGGAGTGATCAGACCGATCCCCCTCGATGAGAATGAAAAAGATCTACTGCCCATGATCAAAAACGCTAAACATATATTAAGATTAAATAATAGAGATGGCTCTAAATCTAAGGCCCTAAAAATAACATTTAATGAACCTATTTTGCCAACACACATCAAAATCTGTGCACAGGACTTTGAAGTCCTTCCCTTTGTGGCCCCAGTCCGCAGGTGCAAAAAGTGTGCCCGATTCGGCCACTCGGCAGAACAGTGCAAATCAAAAAAAGAAACATGTGCCAAGTGTGCTGAGCCGGGCCACTCCACCCAAATATGCACAAAAAACTACAAATGTGTCAACTGTGGGGGACCACACTCTGCGGCATATGGCGGATGTCCGCAATACCAGCTCCGCATCCGCGCGAACCGTATTCGCGCGGAAGTGTTTATACCCTACGCAGAAGCCATACGCCGGGCCAAAGTGGCCCAGGAAAAGGAACACCTTCAGAAACAAATTCCACCATCTTCCCCCCTGTCACCCACAGTTGACCCTGCATGGCAACAAGAAGAACGCCACAAATTTTCCTATGCAAAAGCTGTTCTAAACACAAACCCCAAACCTCCAAACAAAACAATAGCTACAGAACAGAGTCAACTACAACAGACTAACCAGACCCCCCAAACACCAATTAACACAACGGACATAATAACACAAACAGAAACTCAGCTAACAAAACCAAAAACCACCCCAAAGCGTAAACTGAGAAGAGGTAGAATCCTCAGTTCACAAGAGAGAGCCCTGCGAAAAAAAGCAGAAGTAGCTAAAACAACCTTGCGTGATCAAATCACACAACAAAAAATAGAAGAAACTGTTTCCCGTCAAATACAAAAACATTCTGCTATCATGATGAAAGAAGTGATTTCATACATGGACAAAGTACTGACAAATTTTACGGACAAATTGACCAAACATACACAACTAGACAATCAAACCAGTCTGACAACACCCTTCCCCCTCTCCTCCCCTTCAAACACAATCTCAATGGAAATTGGAAATACAGATCAGAACCAAGACCAAACTCCCACTGAGTCTTTATTAACAAAAATTCTAGTACAGTTCGCGAAAGCACGAGCTGCACAGAAACCGAGCCTTCTGCTCGAGGGACTTATCTCCCTTTTCCCTTCTTCTTCGAACGGCCAGCCACAGGTGGGTCCTAAAACCAATCTGTTTCGCTTGGCTGAACTCGCCTGTGGCTCGGCAGGAGGGGGGGAGGGAGTCGGACAGAAGAGGGTCAACTCTCAAATTCACAAAAGGTAGCGGCGGCGGCCCGCACACTCCAGACATAATTAACTTTATCCAGCAACCCTTCTTTTAATTACTCCCCACCCGTAAGGTTACTGTCCAAACTAAACATTTTGCAATGGAATTGCCGTGCCATCAAAAAAACAGGCGATCACCTAATTCATTATTTATCATCAAATTCCAACACATACCACTTCCTTTGCTTACAATCATTAAACATTAATTATTCTAATTTGCCACGCATACAAGGTGTCAGGAAAGGCATAATTCCGAAATTGACGATATAATATGTCAATTTATTAATGTATAAAATTTGGTAAATATATTATGTTGTAAAACTAAAATGCAAGTTGCAGATTTAAAAAGTAACTCCTTGTCGGAGATATACTTTACCCTTGGTAAAACCAAGTTTTGTAGAGCTGTTTCTTTATAACACGTGTAGCACGTGAATTTCGTAAACTTATTGGGTAACTCGCTCGACTGCTCACACAGCCAGCAGCCAAATAGGACACTGTCTGGTTGTGCACGGCACTGTATCTGGCGATGTTAAGCTAGAAGGCTGCGTTTTTTTTAACCAGTCGTTTTTGTAACCGGGTTTTTTCGGAAGTCCGGGTAAAGTAAATTTTGGGTTGTTGTTTTCTAAATTGCTAGGATTTAAAGAAGTGTACTTATTTCAAGGTTGTATTTTATTCATAAAGTTTAAATTGGGTTTCTAAATTTTGCAGGGTTTTCAAAATTGTAGGTTTTCTTTATTTACATTTGCGAAGACATTATGGTGTCTTAAAAATTGTATACTCTTTTTGAGAGAAAGTTACAGTTTCGGTGCTGGTGTGTTTGTCTAAAGTTCTAAGTTTTGTAAAGGCCAGTACATGGTTAAACACACTCACACCGAAACTAATCACGGAAAATTCTGTCCGCGAAGCTAATTCAAGTAGGGCTAGAATATTGACAGCCTTTTCAGTTCCCTTGCAGGGTGTGCGGCCCAGTCCCCCCTGTAACCCCTTCCTGTTGGGTGGACCTTCGACTTGTGGAGCCGGAGAGAGGAAGGGAGACCTGTATTCCCTTCCTGTTGGGTGGACCTCCGACCTGTGGAGCCGGAGAGAGGAAGGGAGACCAGCCTCGCGCTTCTGAGGGAGCCGCTGGTTGAGTGTTGGTGCCAAGGACACCAACGGACCTGTAAACGTTTGGGTGGAGAACGTTTGGGGAGGAGGTGCAACCAAGTTTGTGACCTTTGGTGGAGAAGACGGTGCTTCGCGGAGACAGATAAGTTTTTTAGTTGGTGTCACGAGGAACGGTGTGTTTGTAAAAATTATCCTGTCAGTGCCTGTCCCAAGACGAACATTTTTTTACTCATACAAAGGGACCAAAGTTGTTCTTGTTTAGCTTAAGAATAAAGGGGTGATAATCGGAAAGTTGTGTTAGTGTGTTAAAGTCCAAGTTAAACTCTGGTTAAGAACGCGCGTGGATGAGAGAGAGACAAAGTGTGTGAGAGTTTCTTTACAGTTTCTTTACAGTGGTGACCCCGTACCCCAAAGTTTGTAGATTAAATAGTTGTAGGTTGGGAATTTTCGAAAAAAAAAAAGGGTAGTTATTTTTCAAAATCATACATTTTCAAAAAAATTGCAATAGTTTGTTTTGTATGTGAATTGTATAATTTTGTATGACTTTCTGTATTTAAATTAATTCCCGTGTCCAGTTTACGGGGGCACTTCATTGTAGATATTTTATTTAGGTTTCGAAGTTGCCGAGGGATTAAGATCATTTTTCTTCCTTTTAATTGTGTATATTTTTTTATTTTTTTATTACTCCAACGCTCTCTTTTCTCTCGACTTTCTTTCTGTTAGTCTTTTATATGGTTAGCTTTTTGTGTGGTTATCACCCCTTTCGTTGGTATTGTCTGTGTTGTTACCGGCAGTAGAGTGTGATTGGTGTGTGTATCTTTCTTGTGTGTATGTTTTCTCTTTGAATGCATTGATGATGTATTATATTTGCAATTAATTGAAAAACATATTTTTCGTTTTTGGGAAATAATGATGTTGAGTTGTTGTTAGATATTTTGGATTTAATTAAGAATTGCTGCTTTTGGCCAATTTATTGATTGGTTGTTTGTTTGTTTTTCTGGATAGTAAATGTAACAAGTTGAATTTAAGATTGACTGATTGTCAATTTCTAAACTCGTAACTTGGTAAAACTCGCCTTAGCTTTAATTTTGCTTACTTGTCCCGTTTGTTCGTTTTGTCTTTCTCGTGCGTTGGTGTCCTGTCGTTGTTTTCAGGATGGATTCTGAAAAATTTAAACTTCTTTGTGCGCAAGCAAAGGAACTTGGTTTAGTTGGTGCTGATATACAAACATTTATTAATAATTTTGTGGAAAGAGAGGATGCTCGTGAGAACGACCAAAGAGCGAAAGAGGAAAAAATTAAGATTAAACAAATGGAACTGGCTGCCAAGGAGAAAATGGCAGAACGGGCTGCCAACAAGAAAATGGCAGAATTGGCTGCCAACGAGAAAATGGCAGAATTGGCTGCCAAAGAAAAAGAAAAAATGGCAGAATTGGCTGCCAACGAGAAAATGGCAGAATTGGCTGCCAAAGAAAAAAAAGATGCTGCAGAATTGGCTGCAAGAAGGGAGGAAGCAGGATTAGCACTCAAAGAAAAGGAAATGGAGTTGGATGCTAAAGTAAGGTTGGCTGAGTTGAACGCCCAGTCGGAAAAAAAACCTAGAGAAGATTCTGATGTTAATCCTTCAGGTGCAAGAGGAGCGCGGTACCCAAAGATGCCGTACTTTAATGAGAATAAGGATGATATGGACGCTTATCTTTTTAGGTTTGAGGCCTTTGCAACAAGTGCAAACTGGAAGCAGGAAGAATGGTCCATGTTTCTTTGTGTGTATTTACAGGGCAGTGCTTTGTCTCTGTATCATGGTTTGTCAGCTTCTGGGCCTGTTTCTTATGATATATTGAAGAAGGCTTTGTTGACAAAATTTCAGTGTACAAAGGATGGATACAGGGACAAGTTTCGAGCTTCTCGTCCTGAACCGGAGGAGTCATTCTTGTCGTATTCGACGAGATTTTCGCATTTGTTTGACAAGTGGGTTGACTTGTCTGACATTGACAAGACATATGACGGTCTTCGTGATCATTTGTTGTGTGAACATATTTTGTCTTCTGTCAGCAAGGACTTAGCTGTATTTTTGAGGGAACGTAATTTTACATCTTCCAAGGATATGTTGGAGGCTTGTGAGAACTACAGGTTGGCGCACCCCAACAAGAGTATGGCGCGCGCGCAGAAGTTTGAAATGAATACTGCTAGTCAGGCGGTTGTGTCACCGCATGTGCATGTACAGCAAGGACCATCACGTTCTGCTCTTAATTCGCCTAGTAAATTTTCCTCACTTCAGAGTTACCAACAGCGTGGTAACCAGAATGCTCGCAAAGGTTTTGTGCACAGAGAGAGAATGCGTGGACGTGGACGTGGTACTGGTGGTGGTACTAGTACACAAGGTGGTACTCGGGAGGGAGTACAGTGTTTTGAATGTAACGGCGTTGGCCATTACCGAAGAGAATGTCCAACCTGGCTTAAGAAAGGTGCCAGTGGGACTGGTGATCATGCAGGTTTTTCCAGCGCAGATACCAGGTTTGGTACTGTTTCTTTTTCTGTGCAGGATTCGGTTGATTCTGAGGTTTTATGTTCTTCAGTCTCTCCAGGAAACGCATTGCCTATGTCCACAGGTTGTGTGAATGGTTTTCAGGTTTCAGTGCTCCGGGATTCGGGCGCTACAACAGCTGGTGTACGAAAGTCGCTTGTTCGTCCAGACCAATTTGTAGGTAGGACACAAGAAGTCATTTCCTTTGGTGGAAATAAGGAGGTTTTTCCTTTGGCGTATGTTGATGTTCAGACTGGGTTTTTTTCAGGTTCATTGATGTGTTGTGTGATTGATGACCCAGTCGCAGATCTCATTCTGGGTAATGTTGATGGGGTTGACCCTATTCCAGGCTTGATTATGTCTGATGTTTCTCCTGTAGCTGCTGCTGTGTTGACCCGAGGTCAAGAAAAAAGAGATGAAAAAAACAAAGACAGATTGACAGTACCTATTTCAGATTTGACATTGTCGACTGATGAACTTATTTCTTTGCAGAGTTCAGATCCAAAGCTGCAGAAATATCATGACATGGCTTCATCAGGGGAGACATTTTCTTCTGCTGATTGTTCGTACTCATTTCATGAACAACAAGGAGTGTTGTACCGTGTTTTTTGTAAAAACGATGTTGAGGTTACACAGGTGGTTGTTCCTGAGGATGTGAAGAACAAAGTTCTTTTCACGGCACATGACGGACTTCTGGCAGGGCATTGTGGAGTCCGAAAGACACTTGGACGTGTACAGAATCGTTTCTGGTGGCCGGGTGTTTCCCGAGATGTTCGTCTATACTGTCGTTCATGTGCTGTGTGTCAGAAGTGTTGTGCGAAAGGACGTGTGCCTGATGTACCTTTGTCTAAAATGCCCCGCATTGAACAACCATTTCAGAGAGTTGCGGTGGACATTGTTGGTCCGTTTTCTCCTCTTTCTGAGGACAAACACAGGTACGTTTTGACATTAGTGGATGTGGCGACAAGATATCCGGAAGCTGTGCCGCTAAAGTCCATTGACTCTGTGTCGGTGGCAGAAGCCCTCTTTGGTATATTTTGTCGTTTGGGATTTCCTTGTGAATTGTTGTCTGACAATGGGTCACAGTTCACCTCACGCATGTTTCAGGAATTCCTCACGCTTTTGTCCATAAAAGGCGTACACTCGTCACCCTACCATGCACAGTCTAATGGGGTGGTGGAGAGATTTCATGGCACTATTAAACCCATGTTGCGCAAGCTGATGCAGAACAACCCTAAACAGTGGCATCGTTTGATACCAGCTTTGTTGTTTGCATGTCGTGAAATGCCAAATGCTTCCACAGGTTTTTCGCCGTTCGAGCTGATGTTTGGCAGGAGAGCCCGTGGTCCTGTTGATTTTCTCGCGGATGCATGGACTGGAAGTGAGAATGCGGATGAGGCAAAGCATGTTTGCGACTATGTATGTGATTTAAAAACCAACATAGCCGACATGTGTAAACTGGCTCAAGATTCTGCTGAGGACTCAGCAGCTGTACAAAAGAAGTACCGTGATCGAAAGACTCGACCCCGTTCTTTCCAGGTTGGAGAGGAGGTGTTGGTGTTCTTGCCGACCACGAAGAATAAACTTCTATTGACGTGGAAAGGTCCATACAAAATAGTCGAGATTTTGGACTTTGACTACATTGTGGAAATCGCTGGCAAGAAAAAGATTTTTCATCCTAACATGCTTAAATCTTACTATCGTCGTGCTGTTGCCAGTACTGTTGTTGTGAATGGAGATGTCATTCCATTTGACTGCATTCTGTCTAACCAGTTTGATTTTCAGGATTTTGTTGAGTCTGACAGGAAAGCTCCAGTCTCTGTTCCGAGACCCATGTGTTCAGCGAATGCTTCCATAGCAGTCGTTGAATCTGTCATTCCTGAGGATTGTGTGGTGCTTCCTACAATGGACAGTGCGTCATCAGAGATGTACAAAGATGTAGTGTATTCTCATTCTTTGTCTTCTTCACAGAAAATAGAGATATCTGATGTCTTTTCTAGGTTTGTACCGATTTTGACCTCTAACCCTGGTTGTTGTACATTACCCATTGAACATCAGATACCATTGACATCTGAAACTCCTGTTTTTCGAAAACAGTACCCATTGCCGTTTTCTTCGCAGGAAACCATCAAGGAGGAGGTGTGTTCAATGTTGAATATGAAAGTCATTGAGCCGTCACAGTCTCCATATTCTGCTCCAGTGGTCCTGGTTAAGAAACCAGATGGTTCTACCCGTTTCTGTTGTGATTATCGTGAGCTTAACAAGGTTACTTGTGCAGACGCGGAGCCCATTCCTGATACAGATGATTTATTCATCAGATTGTCCAGGTCAAATTATTTCACCAAGATTGATTTGACAAAAGGATACTGGCAGATTCCAGTCTACGACGCGGACCGTCACAAAACCGCATTTCAGACTCCACTGAATGGATGATTTTAGTTAATATAACTATCTATTCTATCTATATACTTACCGTTTCACTACGAATGAGTTATCTCTTCCAATTTGGAGCTAATGCCAATTACCAAAGACCAAAAAAGTCTTAGTCTTCACAAGACTAACTTACTTCCCTTGGTCTGGTTTAGCAATACCACTGAGCTGCT
>CM065687.1:34279864-34293928 GCA_017654935.2 Phymorhynchus buccinoides | reverse complement strand
TTTCGCAGTATAGCCCATCAAACATTTTCAATCTGGATGAAACGGCTTTATTTTGGAGACTATTGCCAGATAAGACACATGGCTGCAAAAACGACAAGTGCCACGGTGGCAAAAAGTCGAAAGAAAGGATTACGGTTCTATTGTGCAGCAACATGGATGGAACAGAAAAAATGTCTCCACTAGTGATCGGCAAATTCAACAACCCTAGGTGTTTCCATGGGATCAAAAAACTGCCTGTAAAATACAGGGCAAACACCAAAGCATGGATGACGGCAGACATCTTCAAGGACTAGCTGCAGACATTCGACAGAGAGATGGACCGGCAGAAACGCAAAGTTTTACTAGTCCTTGATAACTGTTCGGCACACAAGATTCCAATGCCACTAAATACGACAGACATCCTCTTCCTGCTTCCAAACGCCACATCAAAACTACAACCATGTGATGCTGGCATCATTCAAAATATGAAAGTCCATTATCGTACGGCCAAAGTTCTCAAGCTGGTGGCCCACACAGATGCGGGAGGATCTGCTGAAAATTACCAGTTCACTCTCCTGGATGCCATGTGCACCCTGAAATAAGCGTGGGACAAGGTGCAACCAAGCACCATCAGCAAGTGCTTCCGAAAAGCTGGATTCAGGATGGATGAAGCTACAGCAGATATGGATGAATCCACAGAAGACGAACATATGGACAGTGAGACTGAAAAACTCTTTGATGAGTGGGATGTGCAACCATCTGACTACATCCGAGTTGATGACGATGCTGCTACATCAGAGTTTCAGAACCCGGCAACTGGCACAGGAGATCCAGCACATTCCATGTCAGCTGCTCAAGAATCGACAGGGCCTACTCAAGAACACTCTGATGAAGAGGAAGACTCAGGGGATCAAACTGAAAAGATGTCAAGAAAGACAGTTTTGGAATGTGCGAAAAATACACGCCTACTGTTTGCAGGCAGAGTGCAGTCACAATCTCTTGAACTCGTTCGCTGCTTTTGCCCAAGTTGTTGAAAAACATTTTGCATGCAGCGGACACCAGAAGAAAATGACTGATTTTTATTCCAAGAAAGAACCAGGCAAGGAAGCTCCACAGAGAGAAACAGGACCAAGCAGACAAGACTCTATGAGAGAGGGCCTGATGACTGATCAGGGGAACGCAGAAAAGAAGGGTGGAAGTTGGAAAGATAGCGGTAGAAACACTGAGGGCACAGGAAACAGAGAGAAGGAAGACGTAGCGGAAGAAGGTCACAGGAGAGAGAGAGAAGGAAGACGTAGCGGAAGAAGGTCACAGGAGAGAGAGAGAAGGAAGACGTAGCGGAAGAAGGTCACAGGAGAGAGAGAGGGGATGGAAAGATTGGAAGAGGGGATACAAAGAAGGAGAAACAAAATGACGGTATAGTGGGAGTAGAATATGAAGAAGCTGGAAGAGACTATGAAAGGATGATGAGTGAACATGAAGACGAGAGAGAGGGAGAAAGGGGTGAGGGGAGGTCGAAAGAAAGTGGAAGAAGAGAATGAAGGGTTGATAATGGGAGGAAAAGACGAGCGAAGAAACCAAGGCACGATTGGAACTGAGGAAAAAAACACTGAAGGAACGAGGGGATATGGACAAAAGAGAGAACATGACAAATCAGTCAGAGATGAGGAAAGAAACAAGGAGGGGATGATGAGAGGGAATGGGGAAGAGGGTCTTTCAAAGGATGAGATTTTCCGCATGATACGAGCTGAATTAAACAGCAGCAGAAATTTTGAAGACATACTGACCATTACAAATCGCTACAGACCAACACTCTTGAGCCACTCCGTAAAGATGGGTAGCGTCCCTTCAGACTTTAAAAAAGACGAAGATTCGGACCACTGGCTGCCCACTGACGCCCCATGCGTCACACCCATGCAAATATACGGCGACGGCAACTGTCTTCCACGCTGCGCGTCTGTGATGGCTTACGGCCATCAAGAATGTCATGATGAAATGCGAATGCGTATAGTTTTAGAAACAGCTGCAGAAATTGATGATTATCTTGACAACATAAACTTGAAAGGAGAGACCGAGTTGGATGAAGATCTAGCAAAAGTGTATGCCATGTACTCCGAGTATTATTCTGGTCAGAAACTTTCGGACCAATCTGTCAGGTCTATTCTTGAAAAAGAAGTTGAGCAGTGTGCAAAACAGGGTTCCTATATGGGAATGTGGCAATTGCACGCTCTAAGTAACATCCTTAACTGCAAGTTGATGTCGATTTATCCTCAGCATGGAGGCGCCACCGTCAGAAGGCACTTGCACCGATGGATCAATCCTTTCCCAAAGCCATCTCGTTTTCAATGGTCAGAGATGGCAATCATGTGGACCTCCACTCTCGGCAGGGGACAGGAAGCCAAAGACTGGCGTGTGAACCACTTCGTCATCTGCGTGCCACGCAGGGTGTAGCCACTTCCCCTCTCCCTTTTCTGTTGTTCTGACTCTTGTTGGTCATATAAGCTATAAATGCTACAAATGCTGCTGTCAGTACATCTTTGGTGAACAATAAGGTTGCATGGATTTGTGTGTGTGTGTGTGTGCGTGTGCGTGCGCACGCGCGCGTGTGAGTGTGTGTACTGTCTCGTGTTGGATTACCAGGTTTAGAGTTGTTTTCTATGGGTATTGTTGTCGTTGTTGTGGTGGTGTATGCGTCTGAATCACCTTAATTTTGGATAGCATGGATTGCGAAAAAAACAATACGTTTTAATGTCCAAAGACTACATTATTTCATTTTTGTCTGTCTACGGTATTATGCAATTCATTTGATTAGACATCAAATCGATAATTGTCTTTGTTAATCTGTCTGCCTTTCATTCTGCTTTTCACCTTTCTGTCAAACTCCATATTTCTGTCTGCTGTCTGCCTTTTGGGTGGTGGTGGTGGGGGGGGGGGGGGGGGGGGTGGCTGGGAGATAGGTAGAATAGAGAGGGCGAAATAGAGGGGGAAAGACAGAGAGAAGACGAAGAAGAGGAATTTAAGAAGAAGAAGAAGGCAACAAAAAATGAAGTGTGAGAGACAGAGAGAGAGAGATGACTCCAGTCATTATACGCACACACTAGAACACGAATCCACAAGCACATAATATACAGTACACACAGAGGAATGCAAGCAGATACGCACAATTATACACACACACACACACACACACACGCACACACACACACACGCACACACACACACACACACACACACACACACACGCACGCACGCACGCACACACACATACATACATACATACATACATATATATATTCGGGAAGTCTAGACCTAGACTATTATGGTGAAATGTGTGTGTCGGCATGTGTGTTTCAATACGTGTCTGTAGGCCTATGTCTGTGTGTATTTGTATGTCTTTTTGCGTGTCTGTCTGTGTATATGTATATCTGTTTACGAGTCTGTATGCCTGTCTATTTGTGTGTCTGTGTATGTATGTCTGTGAATCTATATGTCTGTGTCAGCATGCGTGCCTGTGTGTTTGTATATCTGTCTGTGTGTGTCTATATATATGCTTGTATGTGTCTATATCGGTTTGTATGTCTGTGTCTCTGTGTGTCTATGTCTGCGTGTCTGTATGTGTGTCTGTAGGCTTATGTCTGTCTGTTCATATGTCTGTCTGCCTGTGTTTATGCTAGTTCACATAGGTTATTTTTTCGGTTACTTTCAGTTACTGTCCTTTCGATCCCCTTAGTCTACATGTTGAATGATTGATTTTCGTTAGGCGCTACGCCTTGCGGTACAGTTCATCAAGAGAGCGATTGTTTTCATTGTGCACCTCTGAGTTACTGTCCTTTCGATCCCCTTAGTCTACATGTTGAATGATTGATTTTCGTTAGGCGCTATGCCTTAAGGTACAGTTCAGCAAGTGATCGATTGTTTTCATTGGAACGAATTTGGGGGCCCAGAAAAAGGCTTAATGTTTTTATTTATTAGACTGTTCCTAATTTGATTGCATTTTACGTGTTCATTGTAATCGAATATGATTTTCGAAATGAATGGATATGTTTCATTTTTATCATAATTAAAGCATGGTTTTGAAACCAGCGAATGGCTTACATGCGTTTGTGTGTGAGTGTGTGTGTGTGTGTGTGTGTGTGTGTGTGTGTGTGTGTGTGTGTGTGTGTGTGTGTGTGTGTGTGTGTGTGTGTGTGTGTGTGTGTGTGTGTGTGTGTGTGTGTGTGTGTGTGTGCCTACGGACAGTTAATACCGGCCATAATGCCTATGGACACCTTGCCTATGGACATTATGCCTAACAGATATATCAGACTTACGAACCAGGAACATTGATTTAACACTCTCTCTCTCTCTCTCTCTCTCTCTCTCTCTCTCTCTCTCTCTCTCTCTCTCTCTCTCTCTCTCTCTCTCTGTCTCTCTCTCTCTCCCTCTCTCACCCTCTCTCTCTCTCTCTCTCTCTCTCTCTCTCTGTTTTTACAAGTTATTGTTTAAAGTGAACTTTATTATTTAAACTGTAGATAAAAAAGAGATCGTTCATAAATTTTGTTAAACACAATTGTGTTGATTACACTGCGCGATGGTGCTGCGGTAGAACGGGCGATACAGTTGATAGCTTGCGCACGAAACACGTGACTATTCGCCTGGAATTTCTTTCATGAAACTCATTATGACAAAGTAACATTAGCCTACATTGGCAGCTACTAGGTTTGTACCCTCTCTACCGTAGCTCCCTCGCATGGAAGAAACGGCGAACTAAGTCGACCATTTCCGCCCACAATCTTCATTTGCAATTCATTACATACAATTGATAACTGTCCGGTCATTGGCTGCAATTAAATTTGTATCTGTTTTTCTGCAGCGCCCTCACACAGAGAAAAAGGCGAGCTAAGTCGACAATTGAGCCCACACTCTCATTACTTAGTTGAAAAAAATGAATCGGACAAATATATATAGCATCATGAAAATGCGATAATTTATTGCAGGCATGGTAATCTATTATTAGGCATAATGTCTGTAGGCATAATGTACAGTAGGCAAAATGTTCGGTGAGCATGGTGATCATAGGCATATAATGTCCGTAGGCGAAATGTCCGCAGGCAAACTGTCCGGTCACGGTGTGTGGGTGGGTGGGTGTGGGTGTGTGCGTGCACGCACGTGCGTGTGCATGCATGTGCGTGTGCATGCATCAATAGATTCAAAGGCCATTCTGGAAGTTACAGGTTGTACACTATATATGCTTTCACAGCTAGTTTTGTTTTGTGCACAGGGAAATATATACCATGTATAAACCCAATCACCTTTTTGGACCTCAAACCATACGAGGAAGGGAAGGGGTGGGTGAGTCTTTTTGAGCATGGAGCCAGAAAGACCCCACCACCCAACATAATATCCCCATTTCAAAATGACTCAGCTGCTCTTATTTCAAGATTTAGAGGGAGGAGTCATTCTGACACTGTCAGAGTACCCCCCCCCCCCCCCCCCCCCCCCCCCTTATTTTCCTTGAATTTACAGCATGAGTCTTTTGGAGCATGGAGCCAGGATGACTCCTCTACCCATCATATATCGCCATTTCAAAATGACTCAGCTGCCCTTATTTCAGGATTTAGAGGGGGGAGTTATTCTGACTCTGTCTCAGATTACCCCCCCTATCTTTTGGTCCATGGAGCCAGAATGACTCCTCTACCCATCATATATCACAATTTCGAACTGACTCAGCTGCTCTTATTACTATATATAATAGAGGGGGGATGGTTGATCTATACCTTTACTGTAATAATAGAGAGGGGGTGGTTGATCTTTACCTTTACTGTAATAATAGAGAGGGGGTGTTTGATCTTTACCTTTACTGTAATAATAGAGAGGGTGTGTTTGATCTTTACCTTTACTATAATAATAGAGAGGGTGTGGTTGATCTTTACCTTTATTATAATAATAGAGAGGGGGTGTTTGATCTTTACCTTTACTATAATAATAGAGAGGGGGTGTTTGATCTTTACCTTTACTATAATAATAGAGAGGGGGTGGTTGATCTTTACCTTTATTATAATAATAGAGAGGGGGTGTTTGATCTTTACCTTTACTATAATAATAGAGAGGGGGTGTTTGATCTTTACCTTTACTATAATAATAGAGAGGGGGTGGTTGATCTTTACCTTTACTATAATAATAGAGAGGGGGTGTTTGATCTTTACCTTTACTATAATAATAGAGAGGGGGTGGCTGATCTTTACCTTTACTATAATAATAGAGAGGGGGTGGTTGATCTTTACCTTTACAATAATAATAGAGAGGGTGTGTTTGATCTTTACCTTTATTATAATAATAGAGAGGGGGTGGTTGATCTTTACCTTTACTATAATAATAGAGAGGGGGTGTTTGATCTTTACCTTTACTATAATAATAGAGAGGGGGTGTTTGATCTTTACCTTTACTATAATAATAGAGAGGGGGTGTTTGATCTTTACCTTTACTATAATAATAGAGAGGGGGTGGTTGATCTTTACCTTTACTATAATAATAGAGAGGGGGTGGTTGATCTTTACCTTTACTATAATAATAGAGAGGGGGTGGTTGATCTTTACCTTTACTATAATAATAGAGAGGGGGTGGTTGATCTTTACCTTTACTATAATATTAGAGAGGAGGTGGATGATCTTTACCTTGACAGTAATAATAGAGAGGGGGTGGTTGATCTTTACCTTGACAGTAATAATAGAGAGGGGGTGGTTGATCTTTACCTTTACTATAATTAGAGAGGGGGTGGTTGATCTCTACCTTGACAGTAATAATAGAGAGGGGGTGGTTGATCTTTACCTTTACAGTAATAATAGAGAGGGGGTGGTTGATCTTTACCTTGACAGTAATAATAGAGAGGGGGTGGTTGATCTTTACCTGTACTATATTAGAGAGGCGGTGGTTGATCTTTACCTTGACAATAATAATAGGTTTATATTCAGTATTTTGCGTTAGCTTCGACTTTGAAAAACGTCCTCGGATAAGATAAAAAATATCATAAAAACTACTATATCCGAACATCGTTTATAAGAAAAACCTGTTATAGTAAAGGAAAAGCCTTGCTCCCCTGGACTTTACTATAAGCGGGGTGTACTGTATTGTGCTTGTACGAGACCACACTATAATTTCACCTAACGTGATAATAAAGTATTTTTGACTTTGACTTTGACTTGACACAATGTTAATTTATGTTAGCGATTAAAACGTGTTAACATTTTAAATGGCAAACACTGGCAAATTCACTTTAAAACTGAGATAGTACAGTACTCCCCGTTTATAGTAAACTCGGTTATAAGAAATTTCGGTTACAGTAAAGGAAAGCACTGGTTCCCGGCCAAAGGTCTACTGTTTTATTACTAAATAGACCTCGGATAGTAGCAACTTGGTTATAATTTTTTAAAAACTGCTATAGTAAAGTTACTTTTGGTTCCCCACAGGCCTGGCTCCTCGGCTACAATAAAAAAAATTGTCCTCTTCATGACCTTTGTGAATACGTCACCAATGTATGCGTCACAATCTCACCACTCCCCCCACCCACCCATAATAACAACTGGGTTATAATTAAAATTTAAAAAAACTCCTATAGTAAAGTCATTTGTGGTTCCTCCTGTTACAATAAAAAAAAAAGTGTCCTCTTCCTGACCTTTGTTAATACTCATCAATGTATGCGTCACAGTCTCACTACTCCCTCTACCCACCTTCATTAACGAAATTGAAAGGCACTCAAAAACATGTTTCTTTCCCCTCATTACTTAGTGGGAAAAAATGAATGGGGGGAAAAAAACCTATATATACAGCCGAATCCGCTTATAAGAAACTCGCTTATAAGAAAACTCGCTTACAATGAAGCCAAAAAAATGTCCCTGCCGAACTTCTTCTTTCTTATCTTTGATCGAAACTGGGATACCATCGATCACTCCACCCTCCTCTCTAGACTTCAACATACTTTTGGCATCTCTTCTAATGCACTGACATGGTTTCACTCGTACCTCTCCGGTCGTACTCAAGTTGTCTCTGTCAACGGCTTCTCTTCAAGTTCAGCCGATTTGAAGCATGGAGTTCCCCAGGGATCTGTTCTGGGTCCCATTCTTTTTGTTCTATACACTCAACCTATTTCTGACATTGTGGCCCATCATGACATTTACCATCACTGCTTCTCTGATGACAACCAAATCTACACCTCTGGTGATATCTCTATACTCCCCTCCATCATTGAACGTACACAGCTATGTATTTCTGACATCAAGGCATGGATGACTTACAACAAGCTCCAGCTAAACAACGACAAAACTGAACTGATTTTCATTCTATCAAAAAGGCTCATGTCTACAATCTCTGTCCCTACTTCTGTCCAACTTGGAAACTCTCTCATTCAGACCTCTACTACCGTGCGCAATCTAGGCGTTGTACTGGACCAGACACTCTCTTTTCAAAGTCAAATTTCTTCTGTCTGCCGTGCTTGCTATTTGGAGCTTCGGCGCATCAGTTCTGTACATCATCTTCTGTCTGAAGAAGCCACCAAAACCCTCATTTCTGCCTTTGTTCTTTCAAGACTTGATTACTGTAATTCTCTCCTTGCTGGCTGCCCACAAAATCTCCTGATTAAATTGCAGAAAGTCCAAAATAATGCTGCTCGCCTCGTCCTGAAATGCCCGAGGACCTCTCATGTTTCTCCTTTGCTTCAATCTCTCCACTGGCTCCCTGTTGAAAAGCGCATTGAGTATAAACTCTCTCTATTATGTTACAAGTCGCTGAATGGTTTGGCCCCATCATATCTCTCTGATCTTCTATCGATTTATACTCCCACTAGACTGCTTCGCTCCTCCTCTGACACTCACGTTCTGCAGATCCCTCGTTTCCGTGCCAGAACTCTTGGCGAACGTTCTTTTTCTTTCCAAGCTCCCTCCTCCTGGAATGGCCTCCCTTCTGCACTCCGAACCTCAAACAGCCTCTCTTCTTTCAAGTCCTCCCTCAAAACAACTCTCTTCAAAACATAATCTTTCTCATCCTCCTCCTGCAAAGGTTATCCGTTGAGTCATGTGTGTGCGTGTGTGTGCGTGCGTGTGTGTGTGTGTGTTGTGTTGGTGTGTGTGTGTGTGTGTGTGTGTGTGTGTGTGTGTGTGTGTGTGTGTGTGTGTGTGTTTGACCTTAAGTTCGTGTGAGTGTTTTGTGTGTTGTCAAGCTTTTCATTTTGTTAGTATTGTTTTTATCATGATTGTAAGCGCTTAGGGCTTTTGTTAAGATTAAGCGCCCTAAATATTCATTATTATTATTATTATTATATAAGAAACTCACTTATAAGAAAACTCGGTTATAAGCAAGCAATTGTTTTCTCCCATCCGCAATGGAAACTTGGATATAAGAAAATTATGTCATACAAGAGAGTTGGTTTGCAGTTTATTTTCTTATAAGCAAGTTCTATTTACTTATAAGCGAATTACCATTGACAAGATTTTCTTAAAGACCCACCAGATCACGTGTCAAAATCATGGGTTCCACGTGTTTTCCTTCTTATAGCTAGTACAAAATCTTGTTTTGACCAGGTTTGACTCCCATACAAATGCCCCCAATTGAAAACGAAAAATTTAAAGAGCAGCCTCAATTTGAAGTTGGGGGAATTTGTATGTGGGTCACAGCTACCCAGAAAAAACCCAAGGGATTTAATCGTGTTGGGTCAGTGTGTTGGACCTGAACTGAAAGGATGTTCCGAGAAAATTGAAAGCCTTCCAAAAAGGGAAACTTTACCTCATACCAGTTGTGTCACAGACATTCTAAACAGTACAGGCACTTGATTGTAAGACTAATTGAGTTGTTTTTGTTCCTTTATTCCATACTTTCCTTCAGTATTCTGTGCAAAATAAATGTTGAGCAGAAGAAAAAAATATGAGTACTTTTGTGTTGGTGGTAGAGAGACTGTCCATCCTTACATTTTCAGCAGCAATGGCAGAGAGGAAAAAGCAATTCATTTCTTTAAGAAGATAAATACAAATAACTGAATATGTGGACGAACATCCACATAAACAAAAGCAAACGATCGATGAAAAGCTGCATGGGTGGACAGTAAATGGTAATAATTCAGTACAAGAAAGGTGAAGGGGTACGCATTTGATAACAGTAAAAAGACAAAAAAAGGCTTCTTAGTTAAGTTGTTGTAGGCACCTTTAAATCTTCTTCTTAGTAGACTATTTTGATTTTATGATGCAAGACATGCATCAAATTAGGAAAAAGGATTTTCTCTTCGTTTTGTTTTTCTTTCTTTTCTTTTCTTTTTCTTTTCTCTTTTCCCTTTTCCCCATTCAATTTGTTTATAACGGAAAAAAACTTCAAAATGTTTTCTTATATCTGAGTTTCAGATATAAGAAAACTTGGATATGGTAATAAGCAAAACATCATCTCCCTTCGATTTTCTTATAACCGGGTTTTGCTGTATTTTGATTTTATGATGTAAAACATGAGTCATAGGTCGCAAGTTTCCTTATTGTCCATTGGCATTGTACAAACGCAAATACACTATTGTCTTCCACTGTGTAAAGTAAGTTATACATCCAAATTAGAATATTGATTAAAAACAAGAAACAGAAATTTACATTTAAACAAATATGTTACTCTCACACCTCACCCAATCATTCATCTGCTCTCCGCTATCTTGCTCGCTCATCATGCAACTCACACCACGTCTGCCTTCATTTTTGTTTTTAATTTTCTGTTCTGTTCTTTCTTTTTTTCCTCCTTTGTTTTGCATTTTTTCCTTTTTTCATGCACCAAATTATGTAAAAGCATTTTTTTCTTCGTTTTATGTTTCTGTTTGTCTTTTATTTATTTTTTTTCTCTTTTATTTTTATTTTTTCTTTTTCCCCATTCAACTCGGTTATAAGAAAAAAAAATCAAAATGTTGAGTTTCGGATATAAGAAAACCCGGATATAAGAAAACAAAAAAATATCTCCCTTCGATTTTCTTATAACCGGGTTTTGCTGTAGCATCATGAAAATGCTATATTTTATTGCAAGCATGATAATCTATTATCAGGCATAATGTCTGTAGGCATAATGTCCAGTAGGCAAAATGTCCGGTGAGCATGGTGAGCATGGTGACCATAGGCATAATGTCCGTAGGCAAAGTGTCCGTAGGCGAAATGTCCGCAGGCAAACTGTTCGGTCATGGTGTGTGTGTGTGTGTGTGCACGCACGTGCGTGTGCATGCATGAATAGATTCAAAGGCGATTCTGGAAGTTAGAGGTTGTACACTATATGCTTTTACAGCTAGTTTTGTTTTGTGCACAGGGAAATATACCATGTATAAACCCAATCACCTTTTTGGACCTCAAACCATACCAGGAAGGGGTAGGATGGGTTTATATTTAGTATTGTACGCTAGCTTTGACTTTGAAAAACGTCATCGGATAAGATAAAAAATATCATCAAAACTTTACTATATCCAAACATCGTTTATAAGAAAAACCTGTTATAGTAAAGGGACAGCCTTGGTCCCCTGCACTTTACTATAAGCGGGGTGTACTGTACATAAAAAGCGTACGCCATCAGGCACCTATGTTTAATTCCTAGCCTACTGTGACGCAAGGCTGCAAACGTTGCTTGTGAACTAAAACATATCTAATTAATTCAACCAGTAAGTATTTTTTGTATAATTATTTTAAATTGTGTTGTTATTATAGTTATCACAATATATTTTAAAAACAGTTTAATGGATATTTATTTTAGATCTGGCGTTATAGTGGAAAGAATCATTGTCAGTGTTGAGCGACAGAGGCGACGCCACTTTGTCAAACAATAGGCGCTTGAGAGAAGTCATAATGACAGGTTAATTTACGAACACAAAAGGCGTAATTTTGTTAAATCCCCCCAATTGTTGTGTGTTAAAACTGTCGGAGTGCTTTTTAGATGTGTCAATGTACCATTATCAACAATCAGAAATTTAAAAGCAATTAGTTTGTCCTATTTTATCTTTCTTCTCAGGCTATTTATCTTGTCTTTGATTTGAATTGCTATTTGGGTAAAGGAAAAACGGGGGAGTGTCCGTTGAATTATGTTCATTTCTTCTCTTAAGGGATGGGACATTGAGGTGGGAGGGGGGCAGTGCGCTTGTTTATTGGTCATCCCATAAGCGACTGCATCTTGTTGCACTGATCCTTGGAAACGAGGGCGTGGTTGTTGAGCGTGGTCACCTCGACTCGTCATCCTGTGGTCATGGTCTCTATTCCCATGGGGATAGAAGTTGGAGGCGTACGTGTCTCGGGATGTCCATCCAGACTGTTGACCGTTACCGCGATCATCACGGGAAGAGGGACGCCATGCAGCTTCAGGGTTACCGCGATCATCACGGGAAGAGGGACGTCAGGCAGCTTCAGGGTTACCGCGATCATCACGGGAAGAGGGACGCCAGGCAGCTTCAGGGTTACCGCGATCATCACGGGAAGAGGGACGCCAGGCAGCTTCAGGGTTACCGCGATCATCACGGGAAGAGGGACGCCAGGCAGCTTCAGGGCTACCGCGATCATCACGGGAAGAGGGACGCCAGGCAGCTTCAGGGTTACCGCGATCATCACGGGAAGAGGGACGCCAGGCAGCTTCAGGGTTACCGCGATCATCACGGGAAGAGGGACGCCAGGCAGAGAGAGAGAGAGAGAGAACTCGAACTCGAACACAAAATGTTTAATGAGGACAGAGATAGTTTAGGGGAGATAGCCAACTTGAAGGTAGGGTGATGACGACCCTAAAGAGTTATCTTTCCGTACAGGTAGGAACAATGGTGGCCCCCGATTCTGAATCGAAGCGACTGTTCCAACCACATGTTGGAATGCAAGGTTCAAACTATTTAAGCAAGATATAAAAAAAAAGGTAAAGAAGCTGGAAATCGAGCATAGAAGCCTATAAAACATTGACGAACAGTCTTAGATCAACTGCTTAGGCTACATCTGACATACGATATCATGTTGAAACTCAAACGAGGAATCTTCTTCTCTTCAGGGCGAATCCTTGTTCTTTTGGTAATATTCACATTTCCCCCGTCAAGAACAATGATATGATGACTAAAAAAAACAATGGGCTATGTTCTTTTCTGCTACAAATTATCGTTCTTGGCGGGAAGAAATGTGATTATTACCCACTTGATCAAGTTGATGTAGATCTAATTACAGATCTGTCATGACTCGTGAAAAGACAACTCTTTGAGGCTGTTTCACATTGAAATTTGAACACTTGAGTTGCCCTCCTTACTTACAGGTTCATACCTGCAGGGAAAGATAACCAGGGAGGTTGGCCTCACTTCTCTAATAGGGAAAAGAGTTAAGTTCCCCCTCTCTATATATAAGCTCTCTGATGAGGATAACTGAATAAGTAAAAATACTTCTTTTCATTAGGTCCTCTAAAAGTAAAAAAATTAACAAAAATACGAATAAACAAACAAGTAGATCAATCATTCACTCATCAACAGAGAGAGAGAGAGAGAGAGAGAGAGAGAGAGAGAGAGAGAGAGAGAGAGAGAGAGAGAGAGAGAGAGATACGAAATACAAATGTTTTATTGATGGTAAAAAGGATAAGCTACAATAGCTTCTTTGCACCTGGCCCTCTCACTCACACACTCACACCATGCATCAGGCAAAGAAAAATTGACATAAAAACGATCAAGTCAAGAAAATGAAACAAAAATTGGCACATGAAATAATTGACAGAGAATCAAATTGGGGAAAAAGCAAACATGGATAATAATGAGCAATGCTGAACTTGAATTGGTGGTTTGAATTGATTACGAAAAAAGAAGACAATTCTGAGACAAATTACAATTTTTCAGAATAATAGCACTTTTAATGGGGGGTGGGGGGATATATATTTTTTTATGAGAGAGAGAGAGAGAGAGAGAGAGAGAGAGAGAGAGAGAGAGAGAGAGAGAGAGAGAGAGAGAGAACTCAAAATGTTTAATGAGGATAACTGAATAAGTAAAACTACTTCTTTTCATCAGGTCCTCTAAAAGTAAAACAATGAACAAAAATACGACTAAACAAACAAGAGAGAGAGAGAGAGAGACTTGACACTTGACGTTTTTATTGTCATTACCTGAAA
>CM065687.1:34269864-34274864 GCA_017654935.2 Phymorhynchus buccinoides | reverse complement strand
GGCAACAATAGTGACAAAAATATACAAGTAATATAATACAACAAGGCAAAAATGGCCACACAACAGCAATTCAAGATTAAAGACCCCCCCCCCCCCCCCCCCCCCCCCCCCCCCCCCCCCCCACCCCCCCCACACACACACAAAAAAAACACCCCACAAAAAAACCCTCCCAATCTCTCCCCCCCCCCCCCCCCCCCCCCCCGCACTCACCCCCACCCACACCCACCCCCCCCCCCCACACACACACACACACACACACACACACACACACACACATACTCCACACACACAAACCTATGCATACATACATGCATACAAATTCTTATATTATGTACATGTACATGTATATATCAGTTCACATAAATCTTATATGTTCTCTACACCTTGTAATATCAATTGAATGTATATATAAACACAATTAAACGTGTATTGTGAACATATGTATTGTAATTCGTAAGGTAAAATAAGACAAAACAGATTTATAATTGGTCCATCAAGTATTTATGATATGCCTTTCTGAAAGATGACAAGCTCGGTTTTTGTTGTATGTGGTTAGGCATATCGTTCCACAATTTTGCTCCTGAGTGGACTAATGAGGACATGAATAGATTTGTTCTAGGTCTAGGGGTACGAATAATCGACTTCCCACGAATGTTATTTACTGTGAACATTTTTTGCAGATAATATGGTGTTAATTTATTCATAATTTTAAACATAAACACAGCTTTGTTATGTTTACATTTGAGATGGATATCAGAATATCTAATTTGTTATAGTCACATGAATCAAGGGAGGAGGATTTTAATAGAATAAGTTTAAGGGAACGTCTATAAATACTGCGAAGTGGTTTTAAACAATTTTCACTTGCTAAGTCCCAACATGTTGACACATAGTCCATGTCTGATTGAATATATGCATGAAAAAAGAGAGTCCGAGAATGCTGGTCTAGAAAGTGCTTAATTCGATTCAATTGAAATGTTTTTTTGTGATAGTTTCTTGGACAGAAGTGAAACATGCTTTGACCACGAGAGATTATTATCAATAGTAAGACCTAACAGCTTATAGAAATTTACTTCTTCCAATTCCTATTTAATATATTTAACTTACATAAATTAGTCTTTAGATTTTGGCGATTTGGCCTAGTTGTAACCAACATAAATTTGGATTTCTGCGGATGAATGGCCATATGATTCAACTCCGTCCAAGAAACCAATTTATCAATATCTTGTTGTAAGGAAGCACATAAAACGTCATTATTTTTATTGTTGTTGTGTATACTTGTGTCGTCTGCGAAAAGTTCGCAGGAAGACTTAACATGCAGCGGTAGGTCGTTAATATATATTGAAAACAATATTGGGCCTAAAACAGAGCCTTGAGGAATACCATATTTGATTGGAGACAGAGAAGACCACGATGAATCTTGAGTAACTGCCTGTCTTCTGTCGCTAAGGAAAGACGTTATTAACTTTACACCCTTATTACTTAACAAGTTTTCTGGTGAGAAGTTTATGGTTTATAGTATCAAATGCTTTAGCAAAATCAATAAAACAAATTACGCCAGTAAACAAATCATTATTTATGTTAGAATGCCATTTTTCAGTGAGATTACAAGAATGGCTTTGTCTAAAACCGTTTTGATTTGGGTGAAATAAATCATACTGACTAAAGTGGGATTGAATATTATTTTTAATGTATTTTTCTAGCGGCTTTGATAATATAGATAGAATGGATATTGGGCGATAGTTTGAGGGATCAGATGTATACCCTGACTTAAAAATTGGAATAACTTTAGAGTTCTTTAATGCTTGTGGGAAAGTATATTTATCAATGCAAAGGTTATATGTTAAGGATTCGGAAATAATTGGAGCAGCTATTTGTAAGAGTTTACTATCAATTCCATCTAATCCTCGGCAAGTCGACTGCTTTAATGTACTGAGTTCTGTGAAAACCTCATGAACACTCATAAATGGGATGTTAAAGGAGTTGTTTATTTGCTGAGAGAGAGAGAGAGAGAGAGAGAGAGAGAGAGAGAGAGAGAGAGAGAGAGAGAGAGCCCGGAGAGAGAGAGAGAGAGAGAGGGGATGAGTCCTCTCTCTCTCTCTCTCTCTCTCTCTCTCTCTCCTCTCTCTCTCTCTCTCTCTCTCTCTCTCTCTCTCTCTCTCTCTCTCTCTCTCTCTCTCACTACCCCCAACTAAGAATATCACGCGCTAATCCCCTACTGATTTGATTGCCCCCTGGCCGTGGCGGTGAAATGAGCGTCCTAAGTTGACCATTATCACACACCTCTCTTATTACTACTGGCCCAAAATTCAGGCCAATATGAATAAGTGATAACAGTCCTTTAATTAAGCAAAGGACTGATATACAGACATAATATATTATACATATACATATATCCCGTGTACCCATGTGTATGCATGACTGACCAAAAACGCAGTATATCATCTGAATCCGTATTGGAACTGACTCTCCACGTGGGGATACCGGGGGGTCTTTCGTAAAAATAGTTCCCCCACCTTTACTTATTTATTCATTTAAGAAAACTTATATAGCGCTTCACCTTTAAGCTCTAAGCGCTTTACAATTGCACTAATATGATGGTGCACCTTCTGGAAGTTCTGTGCTTGTAACTTCCTCTAATCTGCCACTCACTTTGACTCTGCCTTTTCCCTTTGCTTTCTATCATCTACTATATTTCTGACTTGTTGGCCCATCCTCCTGCCTTTTTTTTAAAAATTCTAAATCTTCCGAAATCATGAACGAGTCGGCTGTACGCAGCGGGGGGAAGACCAGTGAAAACTGAAAACCGGACACTTATTAATATGTACTTTACATATGGCTTGTACCCACGTGTCGTCATATCCGGCCACAAGGAGCGTGCCATATTATGGGAGACCGCCATCTTAGTCAGTAACTTTGTTTGAAAAATGCCAGATCGATGCTGTTTACACACAAATCTGACTAAGATGGCGACACTTCCGTTGGAAGGGTCGAGATGCGCACGCAGGTGGGGGGGCAGCCATTGTGGCCACATGGCCTGGGAACGCAGAAGAATAAGAATAAGAAGGAACTGACTTGGCCGTCTGGTGGTGTACAGAACCGGGTGGGGACATTCCTGAAGGTCTGCCAAGACCTGGGTCTGGACACGTTCCTGGCGGATCCGGATCTTCTGAGGGACATTCAGAAGGACAGCGGTACGGTCAGCCCGTGTGTATGGGCCCACAAACAAGTGGTCACCTTCGGGGTCATTGACCCTTTGAACAAGACGATGGTAGGTGGTGTAAAAATATAATCTTATATATATTTTCGAAATCTGTCTGTCTGTGTGTCCCTTATGCACGGCCACAGTTCTCAACCGATCGACACCAAATTTGGTATCAAGCATCCTTGGCACCCTCCGAAGGTCATGCCGTCCTTACCTTTCGGAAACCTCCGCCAAGGGGGCGAAGCGCGAAGCGCAATGGGGTCGGACCGAGCGCGAAGCGCGAGGACTTGAAGCACGCGCTGAGTCATTAAGCAACAAACTCGTACTATATAATGAACAAAACTCGATCCCATGTTAAAGAGCTAGAATTACCAGGTTTGCTCGAGTGCAAGACTATCATAATTAAACAATGTTAACATGTCTTTGCGCTTAGCAGGTAGCTTAGGATCAATAATTATGTCAAACCCTTCATAATTTCGATAATAAGTTCGATACGTTTATTGTTTGCAATGAGGAAAAAAAGAGAGTAAAGGTGAGCGAGAGGTAGGGGGGGGGGGGTTGTCAGGGAATAGAGGCACGCACCTTCACACACGCTGTTTACACACGCAACCAAAAAAGGGGACACATACACGCGCGCGCACACACACATACACGCATACACGCGCGCACACACACAGAGACAGACAGAGATAGACAGACTAGACAGAAAAAACCCCAGTGAATGAAGATCGAGAGGTTTGAAAACCATGAACATGACCCTATCGTTCCTCCTCCGAAGTCGGAGTGTTGCTGCCCACGTGGCGGGGTAATCAACAACGGTCACGCACGTGATGTTCTCATCCCTAGCTGGTGCATTTGTACCATGGTGCTCAATTGCTTCGGCTCTTGGGGTGATCCCTGGAGTCTTTAAGCCAGGGAACAACAACAACAACAACAGCAAGCAACCCTATCTTCGGTCATTTCGCAAACAGTGAGTTTTGTATTGGCAAAGTTAAGCCAGCGAGGATCAATCTTGGAAACGTTTTCTAGCAAAGACTCCTTTTCAGGGCCCCAAGCCGAGCATCAAAGCGAGGAGGATTCCATGGATGTCCAGTGTAGTTTACGGCTCTTCAATCTCCTCTTAGTCTGGCTTCCAATGATTAATCTGTGGAGAACGAAGAGATCTGAAGAGACAGAAACATCGATTTGTTTAGCAGTCTCGTATATATATATATTAGTCAGTCAAGTGCTCTCTCTCTCTCTCTCTCTCTCTCTCTCTCTCTCTCTCTCTCTCTCTCTCTCTCTCTCTCTCTCTCTCTCTCTCTCTCTCTCTCTCTCTCTCTCTCTCTCTCTCTCTCTCTCTCTCTCTCTCTCTCTCTCTCTCTCTCTCTCTCTCTCTCTCTCCCTCTCTCTCTCTCTCTCTCTCTCTCTCTCTCTCTCTCTCTCTCTCCCCCTCTATCTCTCCCTCTCCCCCTCTCTCTCTCATTTATTGTTAACTTGGTCTTGTCGAGGACATGGTGAGAAAAAAGTATTATTTATCTATTTATCCTCATTCAAAATGTCAATTCAATTCAACTCCCCTCTCTCTCTCTCTCTCTCTCTCTCTCTCTCTCTCTCTCTCCTCCTCTCTCTCTCTCTCTCTCTCTCTCTCTCTCTCTCTCTCTCTCACTCTCTCTCTCTCTCTCTCTCTCTCTCTCTCTCTCTCTCTCTCTCTCTCTCTCTCTCTCTCTCTCTAACTAACACACACATGCATGGATGCATTGAGAAAGAACAATTTGCACTTGCTGCCAAAGGAAAGAGATTCTCAAGATTCACT
>CM065687.1:34249864-34264864 GCA_017654935.2 Phymorhynchus buccinoides | reverse complement strand
CCTGGTGGGGCCTCTTTGATCAAGCCTCCTACAAAAAGTACAGGTGAGAATAGCTGTACAGAGAGAGAGAAAGACAGAGAGAGAGAGAGAGAGAGGGGGGGAGAGAGAGGGGAAGAGAGAGAGAGAGCTAGAGAGAGAGACAGACAGAGAGAGAGAGAAACTCAAACTCAAAAACGTTGTAATGATTAGGCCATCTGCCCGTATCAAAAAGGGGAGGCAAAGAGGAAGGGGTACCGGTGAAAATGCAATGATCATAATATAGAAAAGAAATGACTGAGGCAACATTATAAGAGAGAGAGAGAGAGAGAGAGAGAGATCAACAATATTCATTGCCATTAGCTTACAAAACCCTTGTGGCAAGGGGGGGATACGTGTCTATAACAGAGAGGACGTAAAACACCATTTTTCGTTCGGGGTTACGATACTATCTTGCCAAAAATCAAGAGAAATGAGGCAAAGGAAAAATACAAAGGAAATAGACATGTAGATACCAAACCCAATTATTGTCCTGCTATGGTTATACATAATGTGGCACGCATATTTCCTCACACGCACACGCACGCACACACACACACACACACACACGCGCGCACACACGCGTGCGCGTACGCACACGCACACACACGCACACGCACACACATACACACACACACACTCACAGCTCACTTGTTGCATGAATTTATGCAATAGAGAGAGTAAAACGAATACATGCTTAACACCATGTTTACACCATGCTCTCAATTTATGCTATCATCATCATCAGTAGGATAGAGAGAGGAAGACAGACAAGGACAGGGACAGAGTCCTAGTTTCTTGAAATTCGGAAAGTGGTTAAACATTATTTTGTCTATCAGTCTTGGGTGGGTGTGCTTGAGGGTCCTGTACCTTTGTATGGTTGTCTACTTAGGACGATAATTTGACCGCCAGAGGGCAGTCAAACCGATAGGGGCTTATCACGCGATATTCTTAGTTGGGCGGTAGTGTGTGTGAGAGAGAGAAAAAGAGAGAGAGGGTGGGACTCATCTCTCTCTCTCTCTCTCTCTCTCTCTCTCTCTCTCTCTCTCTCTCTCTCTCTCTCTCTCTCTCTCTCTCTCTCACTACGCCCAACTGAGAATATCGCGTGATAAGCCCCTAACGGTTTGACTGCCCTCTGGCGGTCAAATTATCGTCCTAGGCTGCCCATATAAAAAAAAAGTCTGATTACCACACCACAATGTCTTTTGATCTGGGTTTTTTGTGGACAGGCTGATCTTCCCTAAGTTCACCCTCAAGTGGGCCGACTTCCACGGGCTGAAGGTTCGAGTCCCGTACCCCCCGGAGCCCTACCTGGAAGCGCACTACGGGAAGAACTGGGCCGTGCCCAACAAAGGCTACCATTGGTTGAACAGTCCGCCCAATCGGAAGTTCGTGGGCGTTTGGCCCGCCAATGAAAGAGCTGGACTGAAGAAGTATTTCTGAACCCTGCGTTGCCCCAAATAGGAAATGTTCGGATGTAACTAAAGGGGGAGTGATTTCATGGTGTGCGGGGGTGATCTTTCCTAATTCAATCGGGGTCAAAACAGGGGAGGTTAGTCTACCATCAGGTAGATCCCCAGCTCTCGCCTCGTGCGTTTGAGTAGACGTACATCACTTAGAACACCGTGCGTCATTCTAAAATTGATGTCGTTTACATTTTTACGTCACAGTTTTGCCAGTTCTATCAGTTTGCGGCTACTCCTTTTTCTTAAAACAATATTTGCGGTTTCAAGCTTCGACGCCATGGTTGCTATGGTTTTGACCGAGTAAGTCGAGGTAATCAACTCTAATTTTCACGAAGTGCTCTCCCCTAGTTATTTTGTTTGTCTTGTAGTGTGTAGTGGGGTGTGGGTTGAGAGGATTGGAATTGCAGGGCCTGTTCAAAGCGAGTTTGTCTATTAGCTTCTTACTAGAGTATTAATTGTGTGGTTGCGTAAGAGCTGTTGATGGTGTTTGAGTATCATTGTGCGTGAAAGAAGTTGAAGATTATCGAGGTCGAACGCGATGTTGAGAGAGAGAAAGAGGAGGGAGAGAGAGAGGGAGAGAGAGAGAGAGAGAGAGAGAGAGAGAGAGTGTCTTAATATTGGCCTTTGAGATAGTAAGGAAGGGGGTATGGACTAGGAAAAGGACACACATTAATTATGTAATTGTGTTTGCAAATATTGAGAGAGAGAGAGAGAGAGAGAGTCTTAATATTGGCCTTTGAGATAGTAAGGAAGGGGGTATGGACTAGGAAAAGGACACACATTAATTATGTAATTGTGTTTACAAATATTGAGAGAGAGAGAGTGAGAGAGAGAGAGAGAGAGAGAGAGAGAGAGAGAGAGAGAGAGAGAGAGAGTGTGTGTCTTAATATTGGCCTTTGAGATAGTAAGGAAGGGGGTATGGACTAGGAAAAGGACACACATTAATTATGTAATTGTGTTTACAAATATTGAGAGAGAGAGAGAGAGAGAGAGAGAGAGAGAGAGAGAGAGAGTGTCTTAATATTGGCCTTTGAGATAGTAAGGAAGGGGGTATGGACTAGGAAAAGGACACACATTAATTATGTAATTGTGTTTACAAATATTGAGAGAGAGAGAGAGAGAGAGAGAGAGAGAGAGAGAGAGAGAGAGAGAGAGAGAGAGAGAGAGAGAGAGAGAGTGTGTGTGTGTCTTAATATTGGCCTTTGAGATAGTAAGGAAGGGGGTATGGACTACGAAAAGGACACACATTAATTATGTAATTGTGTTTACAAATATTGAGAGAGAGAGAGAGAGAGGAGAGAGAGAGAGAGCAAAGTTATCACTTTCTCTAAACAATGCTTGTTTTTCGGTATGTTAAATAATGCATTTCGATTGAGGAAATTGTAAATGAAACAGACAATTAAAAAACAAACTAACGTACACAACTGTTCCCACGTATGCCTTTGCGTAACAAGGCGGGACATTATGTGATTAAGGGTTTGATGTCAAATAACTGAATGTATCCCAAGACTTGTTTCAACTAGCCTAAGTGTGTGTGTGTGGTGGGGGGTCATTTTATTTCCCAAACTTGTCATCTGTCATCATTTTTGTTGTTATTTTTTAACCAGATACCAGACAACGCTATGGTGGTATTATCTGCTTTAATAGGATTTTTCACAACTACAACTACTGCTCTACAACTTGCATAGTGTTACTAATTGTTGAAGCATGTTTTGAATGCTGAATGGCGAACCCACAATTTTGTGTGTGCGTGAGATGTACATCGGCTGAAGGCAGTTGAAAAATATTGTCATTTAAAATCAGAAGCTTGACTGTTTTGTTTTCTTTTAAGTTTCGAAACAATCAATGCTTCAGTGTTTTGCCGTGAACATTATTTGTTGCTGCTTGTTTGAATATAAATTTTAAAAACAAACAATCTAAATGATGCCTTAGTGTTTCGGACTCTAGAGGTCACAGTGTAATGTTCTGTATAAATCTTCCGTTTGTTTTTGTTACATGCATTAATTAATGGAATTATTAAAAGTTTGGAGAGAAAAACTGTGATCGTACTCATCGTTATTAGTATGGTAGTCTGTTAATCTTCTATTTAACGATTTTTTTAAATTTAGTTAATCTTTCAATTAGTACTTACAACACTTCTGATAAAATCAGACAAAAAGAGACGTGGTTCAAAGCAAACTATCTTATGATTCCAGCGAAACTGCTCAGTACAGTGAAGGGCCAGCCACACGTCCACTAAAATCGTACGACTGTACGATACGATTCGATCACGTGGTCTCCAAGAACAAAATGTGATTCGCGCTTCGAGATCACGTGATCGAATCGTATCGTCCAGTCGTGCGATTTTAGCTGACTTGTGGCTGGCCCTTAACCGAGTGGGTTATGAATACATTAAACAATCCTATTTGCCTCCCTTCTCCTGTCCAACTGTGTGGGGTTTTTGTTTTTGTTTTTTTAATTTTTATCTTGCATCTTTGATTGACCCGACGTTTTAAGCACGACATCACTGCATTCGCTTTTATCCGTGTTCATCCCCACTAGCACATCATGCATGTCCTCTTAGAATTTGGACTTTTAACTGCATTCCTTAGAACTCATATAATTCCAGCATTCCATGTGCGAAGTTTGCTTATAGGGGAAGACGGGGTAAAAAGCGCATGGGCGGGTAAGAAGCCCACCCCAATTATCTCATGAAATAAAGAAACTTTCAGTAAAATTTGCCCATGAGACGAATGCTAGACATTAAGTTTCTTTATTTCATGAGATAATTGGGGTGGGCTTCTTACCCGCCCATGCGCTTTTTACCCCGTCTTCCCCTATAAGCAAACTTCGCACATGGAATGCTGGAATTATATGAGTTCTAAGGAATGCAGTTAAAAGTCCAAATTGAAGTCAAACCTATGTACTTTAGGTATTAAGTACTTTATAGTCACAGAGTCGTCTCTGTGAAATTCGAGTTGCTCCCACCCGGGGAGCGTGTCGCAGCCAGAGGCGCGCCACCCAATTGTTTTTTGCATGCGATTTTGGTGTGACTGATGGGGAAGGAAAGTGTGTGTGTGTGTGTGGGGGGGGGGTGATTAATGTTGACCAAATGACAACTTTTTCGTTGCCACTGAGATTAACATGTGCTGAGCGCATGGGCACACGGGACCTCGGTTTATCGTCTCATCCGAAAGACTCCACGTTCAGACCGTAAGGCCTAGTGCAAAATGAGAGGAAAAATCCCCTGTACCCAGGTTCGAACTCGGGTTTACTTGACACGAGGCGAACGCGTTACCTCTGTGCCACTCTACACCTGTAGACCTGTAGACATTTACGACCCCCTCGAAGATCCCCCTTTCCCCCCATGCTTCGCTCAGGATGGTGAACCATGACTCACATCGTCACAATCGCATCGCATTGACGGCGAATCGTATGTGGTGTGGCAGGCCCTTAACTGACAAGAAAGAAATAAAACAACCACTGGAAAGTACTGTCACAATGCAAGCCACTTACGGGGAAATAATTCGTCTTTTCCTAAGTTATCGCGTGAGTATCAAGTTACCTCCCTTCTAAGTGTAATCTTGCGCTTGTGACGATGCACTGGGTCTTCTTCTTCTTCTGCGTTCCCAGGCCATAATTATGGCCATAATGGGTAAGGTACGTATGTGTCCGGTTTTCTTTTTTCACTGGTCTCCCCGCTGCGTACAGCCGACACATTCCGATTTCGGAGGAACTCAAGGGAGAAAAAGTATTTGGAAGATTTTTTGGGGGGAAAAAGGCAGGAGAATGGGCCAGTAAGTCAGAAAGATAGTAGATGATAGTAAACAAAGGGAAAAGGCAGAGTCAAAGAGAGTGGCAGATTAGAGGAAGTTACAAGCACAGAACTTCCAGAAGGCGGGGGAACTATTTTTACGAAAGACCCCACCCCCCCGGTATCCCCACGGGGAGGATGCACTGGGTCAAAATGAAGAAGAATGGGAAATAATGTGATTTTCCATGGACTCTGGCTCTGTCAAGAAATGTAATGAGTGACTGGACTTTCTTAGTGCGAAAACCCAGACTTTTCGACCATTTAAGAGTGGTCATTTATATGTTCTGTTTGATTTTTTTTAAACTCCAAATGACAAAATATACTGACAAGCAGAAGTTCTGCACACACGCATTGCACAAATCATCAAAAATGTAAATCAGATTCAAAATTAATTTTACTTTGGGTAATCCTAAATCATGCAATTGTACACACAGCATGAATTAGGATTACCCAAAGCAAAATTAATTTTGAATCTGATTTACATTTTTGATGATTTGTGCAATGCGTGTGTGCAGAACTTCTGCCTGTCAGTATACTTTATTAACTCTTAATTGTTGACTTTATTTAATGCTAATCTTGACCGACTAAACAGTGTCACTGTTATTGACAAGTGTTGGACTATTGAAGGTTGCACTCTTGGTTTAAGCAATTTCATTAGGTCCACAGTACATGAACACACATAGATAGTAAACATATCAGCAGCAACAAGCTAGACGCTTATATTGTGCCATCTTTTTACATAGGAAAACATGGTTCGACGACTGTTGAACACAGATAAATAAGATAGAAACACCAATATTGACTGGCATCTGCCAATTGAATTGAAATGAAAACTATAGTAAAAAAGATAAGAAACAAATGAAATCATTTCTCAAGCAGTGCAATCAGCATTCAGAAATACAACAATACACAATTTTAAGAATATATTGTAGACACACAAAAATGCATGAATGATTAGGAAAAAAAAACAAGCAAACAAACAAATAAAATAACACACACACACGCACGCACACACACACACACACACACACACACACACACACACACACACACACTTGGTTTTCAGTAGATAGACCGGAGGTCTCACCTTAACCTTTTCAGCGGTGAAAGGGCTAACCTTCCACGAGGTCAGGAGTTCGAAGGAAGCGTAGACAAATCGAAAAGATGGTGTGATTAAACGCTTTATTTAAACGCAAAATGTTAAAATCTGATGATCAATCTTTTACTTTGGACTTAAAGAATTAGTGTAATGGTTCGTTTACCTGGAGCTATATGGATTTTCAACGGCCACAAAAGCCCAACAATTTCTTTGAGGAGACCCATTACTTTCCTGAACACCGCAGATGCATTTCGTACTAACAAACTGGGACAAAATGCGTTCACTCTCACGCTAACTTTCATTAGCAAGGCATAAGTCTGTGTTTCACTTGCATGAAGTCGAACTTATCTTTTAAACATTTCTCGGTTTTGGCTGATGACTTATCCATTCAATATCAAAAACAACAGCGGGAGTGCAGTGTCAATACGTTATTGTTTGTGGCTCAAGCCACAAACCTATAACTCACTTTGTCGGTCGGTCTGTCGGTCCAAAATTGTCGCACATATCGACAAAATTGTCGCACATATTGTAAAAGAGAAAAAAATACTTGGGCATAAAGTAACATTTCAGTTGTCATATCTACAGTCCTTAGGTATGGAAAGAATTGTATACTGGAATCTTCATTTTAAAGCGTACAAAATAATAAGCATACGTAATACACACTGCAACAGACACGACGAGTATGCGTGCTTCTTTCGATGAGTATAAGTAGGATAAATAGTTTTAAATGTTTTCCAAAAGATATAAAAAGTTACGAAATGGTGCAGAGATAACATTCTGGTTTACTGATTAAAATTATTGAAAAGCCAGGGGAGGCGACTCAGTGTATGTAATGATTGGAGTGGTAAAAATAGACCGCTGCCACAAACGATTGCGAATCCGCGCTCGTATTTAGCAAAAAGAACAAACATAAAACACTACAAGATTGCGTGTGACAGATTCAGGCTGAACTAACCCAAATTTAAAAAACAATGTTCGGGATAGTTTTGGTGGTTTTTCACAGAGACGCCTCTGTGACTATATATTACCTAATACCTAATATTGTTGCCTTTGAAAACCACTATTCTTTTGACTGTGGAAAACCACCAAAACTATCCCGAACATTGTTTTTTAAATTTGGGTTAGTGGGTCACTGTATGTGAGGATAGTCACTCAAATCGGTATACTTCATGTTCGCGGCAAAGACAAATTGCATAGAGGGAAAACAAGCCCCAAATTGACCTAGATTCACGCTTCTGGTGTTGTTTTTTTACCCAACACCTTTCCCATTCTGATTCACAGGTACGTGTTTCATAAGTACTCACTCAGGTGGGCAGAGCTCGGAGGGCTGAGGCTCCGCGTACCCTACCCCCCTGGAAGCCCTGTACGGTCCGGGCTGGCCAGAGACGGTCAGTGAGTTCCACTGGCTGTACGGGGCCTCCAACATGGAGCCGGGTGGACAGTGGCCGGTGGAGGACCGAGCGGGCGTGCTGTGTTTGTTTAGACAGGACGACTGCGAAAAAGTGGACGCCAAGTGCGCTCTTAACAACTGCGTCAAAGCGAGCTGCGCGCCCGTGTGCGCTCGCCTGAACCGAGCTTGATAGTACATAGTCGAAAATTCAAAAGAAAAGTAGAAATTAGAAATCAATAATCCATGGACGAGTGCCAACGATTATTAGCACTGTTAACTTCATTATTTGTGGTGCCTAGTTAGTGGTCATGTTCGTTTCGAGGTTTAAAACCCTTTCACCGCCAAAGTCGCATTTTAGCACCACAGTGATTTAACACCTGTGTCACTAAAAGGCATCAAATTGGGGTCTATTATCCGAAGACCCTATTGTCTAAGTTTTGGGAAGTAAGGATAGACCTTATTTTATATATGTCACAGAAGAATACCCAATACTGCAGATGGATTTTGTTCTCTACCCAGGTAAATGTAATGGACATTTTTGGCTGAAATATGACTGGCGGTGAAAGGGGTAAATTCGAAAGTAGACGTAGGCCTACGTAGCACTTTAATTGCCAATCGTATTTTTTTATACGTCAAAGCTTACAGCAATAGTGCCAACAATTTTCACTGTTAACTTAATTCTCTGTGGTGCCTAGAGAGATCACGTTAGCTTGAAGTTTAATTTCACAATTAGACGTACATAGCAGTTTAATTGCTACTCGTATTTTCACACGTGTAAGTTTTCGTAAATAGAAATGGTATGGTTTTGGTACAGAAATGCTGTTGATACATTAAACAAAATACTAACAGCACAAGAACGCTTTCGAACAGTAGAAAAGCTTGTATTGCCTGGCTTAGTTTTCTGTTGGCGTTTTATGCGGTTTGTTTTTGTTGGGGGTGGTGTTTTGGTTTGTTTGTTTGCTTTGTTGTTGTTGTTCGGTTGTTGTTTTGTTTTTATAAGACTGAATAGACATGCGTGTGATGTGCTGGGTTGTTTTTTTTATAGGAATTCTTCGTTCACTTTTCATTTCAAGAGATTGAGAGAGAGAGAGAGAGAGAGAGAGAGAGAGAGAGAGAGAGAGAGAGAGAGAGAGAGAGAGAGAGAGAGAGAGAGAGAGAGAGAGAGGGGGGGGGGAGAGAGAGAGACAGACAGACAGGCAAACAGAAAGAGACAGAAAGGTTCACACACACACACACACACACACACACACACACACACACACACACACACACACTGATCGATATATGAGTAACAATTAAAGTGACAGACACTACAGGTCAAAAAATGGTGAGCGGGAGGTCAAAAAACGCAAAGAAGAAGAATAAAAACCCACCCAAATTAAGATATCTCATCTGATTAAAAACATCGACCTTTGTGTGGGCAACTCCACCTCGATGGTCATCGAATAATTGATTTCCTTGCTTTTTTTACATCTATAAAATCAACCTAAGGTGAGCTCAAAATCTTCTAAGCTCATTCTTTCAATCAAG
This sequence comes from Phymorhynchus buccinoides, assembly GCA_017654935.2. NCBI lineage: Eukaryota > Metazoa > Mollusca > Gastropoda > Neogastropoda > Raphitomidae > Phymorhynchus > Phymorhynchus buccinoides. The sequence goes on along the minus strand of CM065687.1, from coordinate 34,255,571 downwards.
ATAGCAACGCTGTCTGCGTCTCAAAGTCGTCAACTCAAGGTCATAAATATACCACAGCGGCCATGTTAGGACAGTGTACCCTCTAGGCAGGTTACAACCTTGGTTCTGTCAAGTGTGGGGGAGGAAAACCAAGGGAGTAAACCCGGTGTGTGCAAAGTTCCCTCGCGCGTGTTAGTTCCCTTTGCGCACGCGGCGGAAGGAGGGACAAATAAAATTGAAAAAATAGCGTCCGCCGCTCTCGCTCGGAAACAAACAACAACAACAACAAAATGAACAAACAAACAAAGAAACAAACGAAATAAACCGACGTTGTTTGGGTTTTAAGCTGCTACCATGCGCGTCTCTTACGATGCTTCAAAAAGCACTGAAACAGTGGCAGCTAAATCGAATAAAGAACGAGTGAAACAAACAAGCAAGCAAACAAACATTTGGACATTTAGATGTAGACTTTTTTTTTTCCTTTCGATTTGGTATATTATGATGAAGACAAATTCATCAACTCCTTGAAGATTTTACTTCGATTTGATCTGTAATGACGAAAAACTGGCTAATTTCGTCAAAAGGTGGGCGCCTAGCGCAAAATGTAACAATTGTTACATTTTGCGCCGTTGTTACATTTTACGCTGTAACTTGTTCTCGCATCTGTCAGTAAAAATGCGGCGGTACCATAGCCGATGAGGTTTAACCGAGGAGTGGTTACCGCTACACCTATCTATATTGTTAAAAACTCGGGACTTTACTGGTGTTGCACTGCCTCCGGGCATTGCAGCCAGTATTGTTCCCACCATCTTTGTATTTACAAATGTCCCATATGTGTCTATGACCGAGAGGACGTAAAACATCATTTTCAACATCAATACATCTGTATTGTTAAAAAAATCGGGACTTTCCTGGTGTTGCACTGCTCAATGCGTCCGTATGGTTAAAAAAAATCGGGACTTTCCTTGTGTTGCATTGGCTCCAGGATCGTTCCCACCATCTTTATATCTACTAATGTCCCATATGTGTCTGTTCCAGACCGGAGGACGTTAAGCAGAATTTCACCTCAGTGATTTGTTCAATAACTAAAGTAATAGCAATATCCCATATGGCCTTCGGCCGAGAGGACGTCAAACATTGATTCTCTCGAAGGCATTTTGACTTACTGTTGATTATGTTTAGCCATTATATATATATATTATAGGCCTATCTCTTGTTTTCTGTTTTCATTGCTGTGTAAGGGTGGTGTTTGTTTTGGTTTGTTTTGGTTTGTTATGTTGTCAACAGACATACAAACATACGAAACTTTGTTACTTACAAATGTAAGATCATGCCTTCTTTTTTTTTAATCTGAAAGACTATCAGGGGAGTGCAGGGAGTGGTTTAAATGCCAAGGGGGCGGATCAGAAAACCTTTCACGGTAATGGAGTTTTACAAACCAATGCAATGCAATACTCGTGCAACCATCTATTCACATAATTATGGACCATCTGAAACCCCAAACACAGCTGTATCAGAAACCTTTCACGGTAATGGAGTTTTACAAACCAATGCAATGCAATAGTCGTGCAACCATCTATTCACATAATTATGCACCATCTCAAACCCCAAACACGCCTTGGCATGAGGCTGTGTCAGACCAGTTGACATAAGCTAGAACGTTAAGGCTACATCAAAATGTTTGTTATAAATGCTCTGAATGGTTGTGCGGGGATTGTCTTAAGCCATGACAAGCTCCCAGCATAACATCATCAGTCTAAAATCCCCCGAAGACGGAGTGTGGCTGCCCACATAGCGGGGTAATAATAAAAACGGTCACGCACGTAATGTTCTCATCCCTAGCTGATGCATTTGTACCTTAGTGTTCAAGTGTTTCTCGCTGTTGGGATGATCCCTGGAGTCTTTTAGCCATGGTAAGCCAACCAACCAACCAAACCCCAAACACGGCTGTACGTAGACTTACTCACAACAGTACTTCAACGGGCAGTTTAGGTGGGGTTGTCGTCCTTAACCATTGTCAGGCTGGTTTGTAGGTGTCTACATACATGTACAAAAGCCGGTTGCTATCTCACTTCACCTGAAGTTTTAGTTAGGAAGAACGGTAAGATTCTTTATTCGGTGGTGAGTCTTGGGTGTAGAGTGGCACAGAGGTAACGCGTTCGCCGCCTTGTGCGCAATAAACCCGAGTTCGAACCTGGGTACAGTGGATTCTCTCACTCGATCTGCGCTAGGCCGTATGGTCTGAACTTGGAGCCTTTCGGGTAAGACGATAACCCGAGGTCCCGTGTGCCCATGCACTTAGCACACGTTAAACCCAGTGGCCACGAAAAAACTGTCTGTCATTCCCCCTTTCCTTCCTCGTCAGTCACACAAAAATCGCATGCAAATACAAAATAAAAATAAAATTGCGCATATGGCTGTGGGAGCCACCCGAATTTCACAGAGACGCCTCTGTGACTGTATGGTACCATATACCAAATACCAGATTATATTACACTTGCAATTTACAGTGAACAATAAGACTGTGTTGGGCTAATCATTTCTTCTTTGTTTTACTTTCTTTTTTGCAATTTAAGAACTATACGTGTGAAACTCATCAGTGAGTTTGTACAGTATAAGCACACATTTAGTACTTATACTCGAAGCATCGATTAATCACAATTGTTTCCTATTGTATGCCTGTATTTCGTTTCCGACAATGACTGCTAGATTGCAGAGGAGGCAGACAGCTGCTGTTCTGGATGGTTGGGCTAGAATTTTTTATAACGGAAATGCCTTGTCCAGGGTACATCCCCCACTTTCTCGGACAAAAAAGGATTTGAGGACAGCTAGCGTTAGGGAAGGTACGGTCCCCAAAGGCCAACCAAACCCTTTGGTTGCAGCACTAGAGCCAGTGCAAAATGAATGTCCCCTAGTCATAGTTTTCCACAAAAGACAAAGTTACAAGCAAAGGCAAAGCTTGTACATGCCAGATAGAAAGAGTGAGGCAAGGAGAGAGGATAATAGTAAAGAACAGTAACTCTTTCTCTGTAATTAACTCCCTTCACCAAAGTTATTTTCGGTACCAAGTCGCCTAGCAAAGTATAGAGGGATCCGGGTTCATGTATGCAAATGAGAATGTCACCTCTGTCGGCCATGATGGCTGGATTATTCGGGTTGCTAAGATACTTGGCGGTGGAACGCATTGAATTCTGATGTTTGCTTTTTTAGTCCTGAACATTTAACTACTGCACAGTTTATTACCATTGTGACGATTTGTCGAAACTCACTGACGCTCACCTCTGTAATCTGAACCAAAACGGCGCTCCAGCCAAAATGGCGTCCGACTTTCGTTACCAACAAAATCACGTGACATTATGACGCTATCCCGGATCCCTCTATAGACAACAGCCACAGTGAGACGGACCCCAGGTTCATCCTCAATTGATCAAAAACAGGATGACTCAGGACTGCCTATATGACCATCACTTACACAGTACACAACAACAGTGGTGGAGAGAATTGTACATACCATCATTTCCCATTACATACATCCCCCGAAGTCGGAGTGCGGCTGCCCACGTGGCGGGGTAATCAAAAGCGGTCACACACGTACTGTTCTCATTCCTAGCTGATGCACGTGTATCATGTTCAAGCGCCTTGGCTGTTCGGATGATCCCTGGTGGAGTCGTTTAGCCAGGGCACGACAACAACAACAACGACAACAACAACATTTTCCTTGAACTGTAGAGAATCATTCATTGTACGGCTCTCACGTTACTACTCCCCCTACTACAGGCTAAGGTCAACCAATGATGCAAGTCACGTGAGTAGAAATAATCAAAACAATAACCATCGTAAAGATAATAACCATGGTAAAAATAATTTTAAAACAAGCGCGAATTCGCAATAGTTTGTGGCACGCGGTCTATTTTTTATCACTCCAATCATGAGTCACCTCCCCTGGCTTTTCAATAATTTTAATCTGTAAACCAGAATGTTATCTCTGCACCATTTCGTAACTTTTTATATCTTTTGGAAAACATTTAAAACTATGTATCCTACTTATACTCATCAAAAGAAGCACCGCATACTCGTCTTGTCTGTTGTAGTGTCTGTATTACGTATGTTTATTATTTTGTACACTTTAAAATACATCATTTTAAAGAGCGGCCTCAATTTGAAGTGCAGCCTCGATTTGAAGTGCGACAATTTTCGACCGACCGACCGACAGACCGACCGACCGACAAAGTGAGTTATAGGTTTGTGGCTTTGAGCCACAAACAAAAATAAAAAGTCATCCTGCCAAGTTTGTTTTTAATGGGGTAACACTACGAGAGTAGGGCGATTAGCGTGCTCGTGTGCATTATACATGGTTGCGGTCGTATGTTAAAGCAATTTAGTAAACGCACCCCCAAATTATAAGCAGCAATAAGGGCTTACACTGTCACGAGTTTCTCTGCCACTTAAAAATAATCAGCAGTCAGAACGTGTGTTTTTATGTATTGCAACGTCACGACAGTGTGGTAGCCTGCTAGCCTTGGTGTCATTTTTCTTCCCTGTTTGTTTTTGTCCGTCACCATAGGTGATCGGACTTGGCGATGGGCTGGTTTGTATTTTTGTTTGTTTGTTTGTTTGTTGTTGTTGTTTTTTTTCTCTGTCCCAAGGATATCTCCCGAACCGCTTGACCGAATCGCGTCAAATATTGTGTGCTGGCGTGTCACCATAAAAGGAAGGCATCCGCGCAAACATTTTTGCCGTCGTGACCTTGACCTTGGCGTACGACCTTGAAAACCGAAAATCTTTAAGGGGTCATAACTCCCACACCGTTGGTGTTAGAGTCTTCAAGTTTGGCATATAGGTACGTTGACTTATGCCCGTTCTGATGGTGGCATACCGATCAAGGTCAAGGTCACGGCCCGGGAGATCGGTAGGCGTTGAAAGTAGTACGGGTCTACAAATTGGGTTTTAAGCCATATTTTCCACATTTGTACTTGACAGAAGCGCTTCAGATTGTGTGTTGTACTGTATACCCTAGAGAAGAACACATCCGAGCATAAATTACCACCATGCTGATCTTGACCTTGAAGTGTGACCTTGAAAACTGAAATTTCCTTCTTTGCAGAGAGAGAGAGAGAGAGAGAGAGAGAGAGCGTTGCGTTGGCCTACACTTGGCCTACATAAACGGAATAATCATGTTGGTGCCTAAATTATGCTACGGGGTGTCGCAAGTGCGTGGCATTGCTGGTGACGGACATGTCTGCCGCTCAGCGACGCCCTTTGTCTTGTTTGTGTTTCTTTCAGTAAGAATATAGACGATTTTCGGAGAGAGAAAACAGGGGAGAGCACTTCGTGAAAATTAGAGTTGCTTACCTCCATTACTCGGTCAAATACCATAGCAACAATGCAACAATGGCGTCGAAGCTTGAAACTGCAGGATGCGAGTCAGCGACTTGCAAACATTTTGTTTTTTTAATTGGGGTTGGCCAGTGGCCACAAACTCATAAAACTTGCAAAATGTGACGTGAAAATATAAATGACATAAATTGTAGAATGACGCACGGTGTTCAAAGTGCTGTGTGTCTGCTCAAACACACGAGGCGAGGGCTGGGAGTCCACCTGATGGAAGAGTAACTTCCCCTGTTTGACCGATTGAGTTAGACAAGATCACTCCCACACACCATGAAATTACTAGATTGCCCCTTTTCGTTCTCTTTTTATTTTTTATTTTTGCCTCTCCCATCCTGTC
>CM065687.1:34234864-34244864 GCA_017654935.2 Phymorhynchus buccinoides | reverse complement strand
ATGAAAGGACATGTCGTCTGCAAACATTTCACATTTACTTGGAATAGAACAGGGTAAATCGTTGACATAAATAGAGAACAAGAGAGGGCCAAGCACAGAGCCCTGAGGGACTCCATACTTGATCGGCAATGGTGTTGACATTATGTTGTTTAGAACCACTGACTGTTTTCGATCACATAAAAAAGATGATATAAGACTAATAAAGTCTGGAGTTAACTTGTAAAGTTCGAGTTTCTGCAGTAATAGAGAATGGTTTATAACATCGAAAGCTTTTTGAAAATCTATGAAGAGAATACCATTGAATTTATTGTCATTTACATTGCAAAGAAGGCTGTCAATAAGCTGTATTAGAGCAGTGTGGCAGGAATGGTTTTAACGAAAGCCAGACTGGTCTCCATGAAGTAAATCATTTTTATCTAGGTAAGAACATAGGGATATTTGGATGTGATTTTCAATAGGTTTTGATATGGCAGAAAGAATAGAAATGGGTCGGTAATTTGAAGGGTCAGATGTTTCACCAGATTTAAATAGAGGGATGACTTTAGCTTGTTTAAACTGAATAGGAAAGCATTGCTTATCAATGCTCAAATTATACAAATAGGTTAATGAATCAGTAATAACAGGGCATGCAATTTGTAATATATTAGTATCTAGACCATCTAAATCACGTGTTCCTGATCGCTTTAAAGAAAAAAGACTTTTACTAACTTCGAAAAGTCATTGGTTGAAGAGCAAAACGATAATGAAAATGTTTTGAGTCAACGTAGTGTTTTAAAGTGCCGAGGTCATTTTCAGAGGACCTGTCGTGTTTTATAACCTTATCTTTTATATTTGCAAAATGATCGTTTAATTGATCTGCAGATATATCTTTAATTACTTGTTGATTTTTAGATACCTTTTTATTAGTCAATATGTTGATGGCCTTCCATATTTTACTAGAATCTTTCGTTGAAATTAACATATTTCTGAAGTAATGACGTTTAACTTTACGTTTCATGTTGTTAACTTTGTTTCTTTGTTTGTTAAACTCCCTTTTTGTGCCTTTGCTTAGATTATTTCGTTTATGTATTTCAATATCTATTTCTGTATTTATCCATGGAGGTTTGGGTTCTTGCCTGACTCTTTTTTGTTTATTAACGGGGCATGCTTATCATAAACTGCTGTTAAATGTACTAATCCAGAATTCAGTTGCTTTAGTGGGGTCTCTTATTTGGTATATGAGATCTAATTGAGCGTTAGAGGAAATTCTGAACATTAATTTTTTTATAACTTCTATAGTATATAGCCTTTGGAATTTTGATGCGTTTTTTATACCAGGTAAGACAGATGGCATTGTGATCACTACAGCCAGATGGTGGAGTGCATACTTCAATGATGATTGTTTATTGTTTACATAGATATGATCAATTAAGGATTTAGTTGTTTCAGTTATGCGAGTGGGTTGATTAATTAATTGTTCGAAGCCATGTAGACTATAGATGTTATGCCATTTTGGTTTTGGTTTCAATAAGTCGATGTTAAAATCCCCTAGCACGGTAGTTTCCAGATCAAGCATTGTTATTTCATCCATTAAAGAATTAAAGTTATCGTACCAGTCTGCTTTTTCTGCTGGGTTTCTGTATATAAATCCCATTAAAAGTGGTTTGGTATTCTTTAGAGTAACTTCTACCCATAACGATTCAGTAAAAATATGATTAATGTTATCAAGTTTTCTATAATTTATTGAGGATGCTATATGTATAAAAGTAGACATGTAGATTTGGGTTTCTGTGGGTCTAATCTCACAATTTGATATCCTGGCATGTTCATATCATTATCTGATATTTCTGATGACAAGCGAGATTCGGAAAAACAAAAAAGATGAAAACTGTTTCCATTGTTGCGTAGGATCGTGCCAATGGCACCTGTCTTATTCCTAGCCTTGTTAACGTTAAGATAGCCAACACGAAGGCCATGTTTAACAGGCCACGTGTCTAATGTTGAGGTCATTATTAATTATATAAGTATAACTCTCTTTGAAGACACAAGAGGTTAAATATAATACAATATTACAGATACAGGTAATATTTATATATTCACAATAACAGAGTAGGCTTATGCAAATAAAGGATCACAAAATGATACTTAGCGAATAAATAAATCAAATATAAATGTTAATCTCATATAAAGACAAAAACAAATTCACCCCCAAATCTCGCGTTTACGTATCGACGTTGCACGTTTGCACAAAAGACAAGTAAACAACAACCATTAACAAAATCTCATTCAAATATCCACTTTCTCTCTCAAATACAAACTCACAACATCAAACACGTGAAAAAAAAGAGCGATACTAAAAAGATAGAAACAGGAATTTCAAAGAACGAAAACTATGTGCTTCGAAGAAGCAAAGCAATAAATACGGCGTAAGTGTTGAAATACAGGATATCAAACTCACAGTCACTTAGATTCTCACAGTCCGTTGCACAAGCAAAATAATGGCAGTTGAATCAAAACCAAGAAATCATGTCACATACCCAAGGTCCAATATTTGCACACACACACACACACACACACACACACACACACACACACACACACACACACACACACACACACACACACACACACACACACACACACACACACACACACACACACACACACACACACACACACACACACACAGAGCACGCTCACACGCATATGCACAGGCACTTGTATTCGTATGCACTCACAAGCGCAACATTATTCCACTGCTTGAAAATTAACACAATTAACGTAAGCTAATGAAAGGGAAAAGCTAGATAATTAGATCTAGCAATTCCAGACGCTTTTATGAATCTAAAAGAAAAATAATAATCTCAAATTGGTGTGTACGTGTGTGTGTGTTGTTGTTGTTAGTGAGGAACATGAGCCTTTGCTTCAACACATATATTCATGGAAGACTAACAGCCTCAGAGGTCGCTGCACATTAACTGTTCATTATCCATTAGGGCCTACATTCTTCACTTTCTTTATAAAAGCAAATAACAATGCTAAGGATTTGGATACACAGCAAAAGTATTAATATTTCTGATTTTTAAAAAAAAGTTTAATTAAACACTAAATGCTAAGTCAAAGCCAAAGTCTAACTAGCAATCAAACATTAAATGTAGCTATGGTTCGGGTTAGACTGGTCATTTTGAAATGCATATTAGCATGATGATGATGTTCGTCCGTCCCGAGGGATGAAGACCATCCGTCAACAGTTCCAATGTCAGAGGGTTCAGGATGTGGGGTGGGTACGAAGATGACTGATGAGTCCGATGCGGGCCTTGAAGGTTTTGTGACAGTGGGGATAGGAAAGAGATTTGAGGGGATCTGTTGAAGTTGGGGAATTGCTGCTATTTAGCATAGGCTGTAAACAAATGTACAAAGAGGCACTGGAGTACAGCTGTATTTAGATACGAGGCTATAGTGCAAATTATCAATGTCATTCGCGTTTTTCTTTGCTCTTCCTCACACATCTACACAGGGCCTTGATGAGCATGTAGAACAAACCAACAACCAGTGCCAGAACAATCGCCATGAACAGGAACACGTCCAGCAGAACATACTGATATAACGGCATTTGCTGCCCGGGTGTTCACATGTAGTCGCCGCCATATTGCATCACGTGATCCAACCAGTAGGCCGCGGTCTCCATGGGCAGTTTGTACAACTCTCTGTACAGAAGGGAACGTTGGACGACCGCCTGTTTGTACCTGGGTTCACTGGCCACGGTCAGAATGGTGGACCTCATCTCTTCAGTCGTGCATGTGTTGAGATCCAGCACTTCGGCGAACCCTTTGACCCGGACACGCTCTGCGTTGTGGAACTGATCCATGAAAAGAGGGGTGCCCACGATGGGAACAGCGTGATAAAGAGCCTCGTACTGCCCGTTCTTCCCGCAGTGACTGACGAACACCTTGGTGTGGGGGTGACCCAGCAGGTCGTTCTGGGGTATCCATGGTACCGTCAGGATCTTCTCGGGGTCTGGTGAAGGTAGGTTGGACCTGAACACTGATTTGAAGGGCAGCTGCTGCAGCACCTGGAAGACCTTGTCACTGATGTGCTTTGGAACTTGGAGCACGTAGCTGCCGAAGGACACGATGACCACACCTTCCTTGGCACTGTCCATGAAGGACTGGAACTCAGGGGGCAGGGCTTTGGCCGGTCCTGTGGCCATTCCACCGATCAGTTTGACGTTGGGCAGTGTTGGTTTGGGATAGTCCAGTACGGGATCTACCTCCACGATAAATATTTCAGCTTTGTTAGCCAAGACATCTAAAGGCACATAATTCATTTCAGGAGCATATGTGGCCACAACATCAATAGGAAATCCGGGGTTGTGGACTAACAGAAGTATGTAGTACAGAGTGTTGTGCAATCTTTGTAGAAAGGTCATTCGGTTACTGTATGGCACAAAGACTATGGGTACATCAGCGGGGGAAAAGGGGATTCTCTTATACGGTGCATAATAAACAGACCCCATAAAGGCAAACGGTATTCCTAGTTTGTAGGGAATGATGCTCATGGCGAAAAATATGGGGATGTTGTCGATCACAATCAAATCAGGATTCAGTTCTTCAATGGTGTGGGTGAAGGAGCCATTTTTCAACAAAGCATCAAAAACATTCTTACATTCTCTTAAAAACTCAAACAACTGGTCTTGATTGTTTTCAAAGTAACTGCTGCTTAATAGAGATTGTAGCGTTTGTTCTAAGTTTGGCAGAGTCTCAAATGGCATGACGTGGAACCCCGATGTGTTCAGGTAACCCTTGTCCATGATGTAAGTGGGCAGGGCAACCCACGCCTGATGTCCCATCTTGGTCAAGACCCGTGCCACGTTGGTGTGGTACCGGCAGTGGCTGGTGAAGGGGAATGGGATGCTGAGCACTGTCTTGGTTTCTGCAGCTGGTACTATGCACAGCATCAGCACCAGAACCAGCAGGCTTTTCACTCCTGATGAGGCCAGAGACATCTTTTGAGTTGAAGGTCCGTTCACCTGTTTAACATAATTGTCAAAAAATATAAAGTTTTTTGCAAGGAATCGAGATGTGAAGGTTTATAATATTTTGTAGAAGCGGAGTGCAACCTATGCCGGGCATACACTCTTGATAATTTAATATCTAACCCGGAAGTGTCGATAAAACGTTTGCGACACGTACCCCCTGCCTTTTTTAGTATCCATACACAAGTCTCGTTATCTCCTTGGTTGTGTCTATCTTTGCATTGCACCCTGCCCTTTCCAAAGCAACCACCCGTCCCACTCACTCAAGTGTTTTCAGAACGAATCAATTGTTTAATATCTCTGAAACAAAACCAAACCAGAGTTAACGTCTTATTCAACTGTGCAGCACGAAAGTGTTCTAAACAAATGTATGAGATTGCAAGAGAGTGTTAATACAAACTCATTCTGAACTCTTTTACTATTTCTCTGTTTCTTTCTGCAGACAGTACAACAACTATGCGATTGAACAAAGGGTGAATACTCTCTTTCTAATTAACTCCCCTCCACCAAAGTTGATTACGATACCAATCACCTAGCAGTGCGTGGGTCAGAACCAAAGTGAGACAAACAAAGCATCATTCTAAAAACGAATGTGCCAAGTTCGCCTTTATGACCCTCACCCACACAGTACACATCAACAATGGTGGAGAGGACAACATACAAACAAATCAACATATATCCAAGAGTGTCATAGCCTTCTAACCTTGAATATGTTACACATAAACAACACACAACACAGAACAAACTGGTTAGCCTCGAAAGGAAGTTTGGTTAATCAAAAAATGAAATAGTGAGGCCAAGAGAGGAGATAGCGAAATTGAACAAAGGGTGAATACTCTCTTTCTAATTAACTCCCCTCCACCAAAGTTGATTACGATGCCAATCACCTAGCAGTGCGTGGGTCAGAACCAAAGTGAGACAAACAAAGCATCATTCTAAAACAAATTGTGCCAAGTTCGCCTTTATGACCCTCCACCCACACAGTACACATCAACAATGGTGGAGAGGACAACATACAAACAAATCAACATATATCCAAGAGTGGCATAGCCTTCTAACCTTGAATATGTTACACATAAACAACACACAACACAGAGCAAACTGGTTAGCCTCGAAAAAACTAAAACTAGGTTTCTATGAGCCGTTACTTCGGTGTCTTTTTTACCATGTATCTCAATGTCATATTTATCCTCCTCCCCCGTATCCTCTGCCCCTCATGATTATATGAAACTATGGAACAGACAGAGACAGATGGACAGGATAGACAGAGAGACTGACCAGTAGTTAGACAGAGAGAGACATAAAAGGAGAGACAGAGACAGAGACAGGGACATGGTAGTTCTGTCTTCTGTAATATTGCAATAAAATCGAGGATTTGTTTCATTCACTAATATATCAAATGACTAGTATATCGTTTCCACCCTGGGGATTCAAACTGTTCAGGTTGTGCTCTTTGTATTCGATTTAAAACAGCTTTTTCAGCCAGAATGGAAACTAAAAACCCAACAGCAGCAGTAGAGTCAGTGTATAATGGTTTGATCCAATCTTCTGACTAAAGCATCATTATAAAAAAAAAAGTAAAATAAAAATAAAAATACGGTATCCAACAGACAATCATAATTTCCTCCAAAATTGAAAAGAATAACTGCTAATATCGTGTGATATTTCATGAAAACCTATTTCTAATCGCATTTTGAGTTATACTCTGTGGAGACAAACAAACAGACAGACAGACAGGCAGACAGACGGTCAGACAGACACAAAAGCATAATCATCTTAGAATGGGTAACAGTGTCTTTAACTGAGGTAACAAAGTAACAAACAAGCGTGTCGCCAAGCGGCAGACTTGTCCTTTGCCCGTTTCGCCCCTTTGCCACCCCCACCCCCCCCCCCCCCCCCCCTCTCCCCATCTTAGCAGACGCACTCTTTGCGTCCTTTCGATGATGCTCATCATATATAGGTCATTTTAGGGATGTTCCCTTTACAGTCTGTGACCTACGGCCACCGCTATTAACCTTGACCTTGACCTTTGTCATGAGGCTTCAGCATTTCTGCCACTCTCTTTTATAGGACTGCAGGTCATGTCGATCAAGAATATACAAGATTATCTGGATGTACACACACTGGTGTTTGAACTACAGCCACTGCTAAAGAGACGATGCCAAAAGTCAAGGTCAAGGTCATCAAAGTCATCAATACTTTGCATCACATAATTCTTTTATGACCTTGAGCCAGTCTAGCAATTGGTCAAAATGTAAAGCCTGTAACTCCCAAAAAGACGAAAGATATGGTTAAAACAATAATGTTACATCTCCAAGGCTTACGTCCTTGACCTTGACGTTGATCTTAATCTTCATCAGTACCCTTCATCAGAGCCATCTTGATTCTTTACGTTTGACCAGGTTGTTTTTTTTCAATTATATATAAAGGATTTTTCGATGTCATTATATATACATGCTTTATTTAAAACTACGATTCACTTCACCCTGATTCCTTCATATATCTAGATCAGTTGTGTGCAAAAGAGACTTGCTCTACCTAGATCTATGTGGAACTTCACTTTCTATTCCTTTTGGCTCGCTCGTATCAACTACACGAAAATCCAAAAGTGCTCGGATTAATTTCATTTCTGAGTACGGTCCAGTGTTTTTAATGTACCAATGATGTTCTTCCGTCAGGGACATTCTCCACATTTCATTACTAGATTTTATTAGGAATTGTGATAAACTTCCGCTAGCTGATTCTTTCATATACTAATGATAATTAAATGGTGTACTTTATTTACCAATGATGCTCAAGTGTCAGGGACTTACCCCACCTTTCAGTACCAGACTTTACTGGGAATTATAATACATTCCCACTGATTCTTGCATATACCAATTATGATTAAAATATGTACTTTATGTGCCAATGATATTCAGTTATTAAGGGCTTGCTCCACCTTTCATTGCTAGACTAGCTCTTCTTATGATTGTCATTTAACTCACACACATGCCCCCACCCCCACCCTCACCCCTTAATTCCTTCATAGATATTGATACACCCCATAGTAAAACATACCCTATTACACTATGCTTTAAGATTATCTCTCCTGACCAGACCTAAATGATCTATTCAATCCAGAAGTGCTCGGAATAATTTCATTTCTGGGCACGGTCCAGTGTCCTTAGAAGGTCGGGGACATAACGGGCCGAAACCTTCCTTGATGGGGCACACGTCTTCCTGATGATTCTGGTTGAATATGTGACAGGTTCTGAACCCTAGGCTTTGAGGGTCGTCATCACATGGTAAGTCTTAATTAGTTTGATTAATCTTAATTAATTCTGAATAAATTAATAGGATATTACGATTCCCACAACCTATCACACTATAGACCCGGGACTATAATCCCCTCCCGACCTCCCTTATAGTACTACTAACCCCCTGCCTTGCACTTCACGCTGTGCTGACAGATGCCCACGACCTTGCAGTCGCACCCATATAGGTTATTTTATGTTAAAGACTCACTTAACGGACGGATATGTCCTATCAGTCCATTCCCCACCCCCACCACACACTATTTGGAATGTCGGCCACCCCATTTTTCTCCCACATCACAGCCACCCCTGAAGCTGCTTGTCAGTTCTTCTGATGAAGACTTAGAAATGCTCCTCTCCTCCCCGCCCCGAACCAATCCCTTCACCTCCCCCACAACCACAACCTTCCCCATACAATCTACACCCTCTTCAACCATCCAAATAGGGACCAACTTTGACCCTACCATTCACTGCACCCCCACACTGAACACCACATCATTGACTAATAACTACCCACTCCCCAAACAAAATCAAAGCCAATCACCACTGACGCTACCCCTCCCCCTCCCACAAACTCATGGACCGAAATAACTGTTATACCAGACACACCCTTCACCTCCACACCCGGTGACACACCCACAGACACTTTCAACCTTCTACCGACATCCCCAACCCCCCTACCTCTGTCCCTTACACATTCCCTGACAGATTGACGAACCCACCTCCCCAAGAGCCACACATGAACCCACCTCCCCAACTGCCACACACGAACCCACCTCCCCAACTGCCACACACGAACCCACCTCCCCAACTGCCACACACGAACCCACCTCCCCAACTGCCACACACGAACCCACCTCCCCAACTGCCACACACGAACCCACCTCCCCAACTGCCACACACGAACCCACCTCCCCAACTGCCACACACGAACCCACCTCCCCAACTGCCACACACGAACCCACCTCCCCAACTGCCACACACGAACCCACCTCCCCAACTGCCACACACGAACCCACCTCCCCAACTGCCACACACGAACCCACCTCCCCAACTGCCACACACGAACCCACCTCCCCAACTGCCACACACGAACCCACCTCCCCAACTGCCACACACGAACCCACCTCCCCAACTGCCACACACGAACCCACCTCCCCAACTGCCACACACGAACCCACCTCCCCAACTGCCACACACGAACCCACCTCCCCAACTGCCACACACGAACCCACCTCCCCAACTGCCACACACGAACCCACCTCCCCAACTGCCACACACGAACCCACCTCCCCAACTGCCACACACGAACCCACCTCCCCAACTGCCACACACGAACCCACCTCCCCAACTGCCACACACGAACCCACCTCCCCAACTGCCACACACGAACCCACCTCCCCAACTGCCACACACGAACCCACCTCCCCAACTGCCACACACGAACCCACCTCTCCAACTGCCACACACGAACACACCTCCCCAACTGCCACACACGAACACACCTCCCCAACTGCCACACACGAACACACCTCCCCAACTGCCACACACGAACACACCTCCCCAACTGCCACACAAGAACACACCTCCCCAACTGCCACACGCGAACACACCTCCCCAACTGCCACACACGAACACACCTCCCCAACTGCCACACACGAACACACCTCCCCAACTGCCACACACGAAC
>CM065687.1:34192364-34224864 GCA_017654935.2 Phymorhynchus buccinoides | reverse complement strand
ATTCTGTTTTTGATGTGTTTTTCATGGTTTCATGGTTCTTAAAAGATTTCTTTGTTTGCGGGCATCATGTAAGTCCCCATTAGCAAAAAGATATTCTCTCAAATCGATCGCATCTTGAACACTTTTGAGTTGAACAGGGTTGTTTGGGGTTATCTTTAACACGTATAATTTTGAAAAGTGCGTGTTTGTTATAAATATTTTAAAAGGTGTGATAAAAGATTTAAAAGGCTTCATCTGGGTTGGTAAATTGGTAAACTAGAGACAATGGTGCGTTAGTAAGATCAAAGAGAGAGAGAGAGAGATAGAGAGAGAGAGAGAGAGAGAGAGAGAGAGAGAGAGAGAGAGAGAGAGAGAGAGAGAGAGAGAGAGAGAGAGAGAGAGAGAGAGAGAGAGAGAGAGAGAAGAGAGAGAGAGAGAGAGAGAGAGAGAGAGAGAGAGAGAGAGAGAGAGAGAGAGAGAGAGAGAGAGAGAGAGAGAGAGAGAGAGAGTGTGTGTGTGTGTGTGTGTGTGTGTGTGTGTGTGTGTGTGTGTGTGTGTGTGTGTGTGTGTGTGTGTGCACGCACACACACACACACACACACACACACACACACACACACACACACACACACACACACACAACACACACACACACACACACACACACACAAAAAAGATGTACATAAATTGATGGCATTAGTAGTACCGTAGATCGATACATGAAAATTACTGATGAGCAAGATTGTCCATAGGCCATAAAAGTAAAATGCACAAAGAAGCACTGGGATATAATTGCCTTTAAAATAACACATAAATTGCATACCACTTCCAGTGTCATTCGCGGTTTTCTTTGCTCTTCCTCACACATCTACACAGGGCCTTGATGAGCATGTAGAACAAACCAACAACCAATGCCAGAACAATCGCCATGAACAGGAACACGTCCAGCAGAACATACTGATAGAACGGCATTTGCTGCCCGGGTGTTCGCATGTAGTCGCCGCCATATTGCATCACGTGATCCAACCAGTAGGCCGCGGTCTCCATGGGCAGTTTGTACAGATCTTTGAACAGAAGGGAACGTTGAACGACCGCCTGTTTGTACCTGGGTTCACTGGCCACGGTCAGAATTGTGGACTTCATCTCTTCAGCCGTGCATGTGTTGAGATCCAGCACTTCAGCGAACCCTTTGACTCGGACACGCTCTGCGTTGTAGAACTGATCCAGGAAAAGAGGGGTGCCCACGATAGGAACAGCGTGGTAAAGAGCTTCATACTGTCCATTTTGCCCACAGTGACTGACGAACACCTTGGTGTGGGGGTGACCCAGCAGGTCGTTCTGGGGTATCCATGGTGCCGCCAGGATCTTCTCGGGGTCTGGTGAAGGCAGGTTGGACCTGAACACTGATTTGAAGGGCAGCTGCTGCAGCACCTGGAAGACCTTGTCACTGATGTGCTTTGGAACGTGGAGCACGTAGCTGCCGAAGGACACGATGACCACACCTTCCTTGGCACTGTCCATGAAGGACTGGAACTCAGGGGGCATGACTTTGGCCGGTCCTGGGGCCATTCCACCGATCAGTTTGACATTGGGCAGCGTAGGTTTAGGATAGTCCAGTACATGATCTGATTCTACAATAAATAGTTCGGCTTGGTTCATCAAAGCATCCAAGGATAAATATTTCATTTCTGGAGCATATGTGGCCACAACATCAATAGGAAATGCGGGGTTGTAGACTGAAAGTAGCATGTAGAAAAGAGTGTTGTGCAATCTTTGTAGAAAGGTCATTCGGTTACTGTATGGCACAAGGACTAAGGGTATATCAGCGGGGGAAAAGGGGATTCTCGTCTTCGGTGCATAATACGTGGACCCCATAAAAGCGAACGGTATTCCTAGTTTGTAAGGAATGATGCTCATGGCGTAAAATATGGGGATGTTGTCGATCACAATCAAATCAGGATTCAACTTTTCAATTGTGTGGGTGAAGGAGCCATTTTTCAACAAGGCATCAAAAACACTCTTGCATTGTCTTAAAAACTCAAACAACTGGTCTTGATTGTTTTCAAAATAGTTATTGCTTAATAGAGATTGTAGCGTTTGTTCTATGTTTGGCAGAGTCTCAAATGGCATGACGTGGAACCCCGATGTGTTCAGGTAACCCTTGTCCATGATGTAAGTGGGCAGGGCAACCCACGCCTGATGTCCCATCTTGGTCAAGACCCGTGCCACGTTGGTGTGGTACCGGCAGTGGCTGGTGAAGGGGAATGGGATGCTGAGCACTGTCTTGGTTTCTGCAGCTGGTACTATGCACAACATCAGCACCAGAACCAGCAGGCTTGTCACGACAGATGAGGCCTGAGACATCTTTTGAGTTGAAGGTCCGTTCACCTGTTTAAAACATAATTGTCCAAAAAATAACAATGATTCTTTTGAAATAGTCGTACACAAGTTTTCTGGTCTCCTCTGCTGTGTCTGTCTTTGCATTGCACCCTGAACTTTCCAAAGCTGACGCCCATCCCATCTTCCTCACTCCAAATGTGTTCAGAACGAACCAAGCATCTATCATCGGTGAAAATAACAAACCAGAGTTAACCTCTTATTCAATTGTACAGCACAGTCCTGTTCTAGAAAGGAAACTACAATTTGAAGAGCGTGTAAATGCATTACACATTCTGAACTATTTTACTGGCTCTCCGTTTCTTTCTACAGACAGCACTTCTTCTTCTTCTTCTTCTTCTTCTTCTTCTTCTTCTTCTTCTTCTTCTTCTTTCTTCTTCTTCTTCTTCTTCTTCTTCTTCTTCTTCTTCTTCTTCTTCTTCTTCTTCTTCTTCTTCTTCTTCTGCGTTCCCAGGCCATATGACCATAATGGGTAAGGTACGTATGTGTCCGGTTTTCAGTTTTCACTGGTCTCCCCGCTGCGTACAGCCAACACATTCTGATTTCAGGGGAGCTCAAAGGAGAACAATTATTTGATTTTGTTTAAAGGCAAGAGAATGGGCCAATAAATACAAAAGCCCCCACCCCCCACCCGGTATCCCCACGGGGGGAACAGACAGTACAAAACTACGTCTCTTGCATAACGTTATTTCGGTGGCTTTTTGTTTGTGGCACAAGGCACAAACCTATAACTCACTTTGTCGGTCGGTCTGTCGGTCGGTCCAAAATTGTCGCACTTCAAAGTGAGGCTCCAAAATTGTTGCACTTCAAAGTGAGGCTGCACTTCAAATTGAGGCTGCTCTTTAAAATGATGTTTCGTTTTCAATTGTCGCACGCCACAAACGATTGCGAATCCGCGCTTGTTTTCACCATGTATCTCAAGGTCATATTTATCCTCCTCCCCACGGGTACCCTCTGTCCCTCGTATGTGAAACTATAGAACAGACAGAGACAGAGGGACAGGACAGAGAGACTGACTGATGGATATATATATATAGTGATGCAAAGAGACAGAGATATAGAGATGGTCCGAGAGGGGAGAGAGAGAGAGAGAGAGAGAGAGAGAGAGAGAGAGAGAGAGAGAGAGAGAGAGAGAGAGAGAGAGAGAGAGAGAGAGAGAGAGAGAGAGAGAGAGAGAGAGAGAGAGAGAGAGACTTGACACTTGACACTTGACGTTTTTATTGTCATTACCTGAAATGGTCTAATGACAAGGGGGGTAATCATAACATTTTTTCTCTCTCTTATATATAGGGTTATAAACAAAGTTAAGGAATGAACATGACTAAATCCAGTACAGTATACATCTTTTGTCACATTCAAGAATGCTAGAGAGAGAGAGAGAGAGAGAGAGAGAGAGAGAGAGAGAGAGAGAGAGAGAGAGAGAGAGAGAGAGAGAGAGAGAGAGAGAGAGAGAGAGAGAGAGAGAGAGAGAGAGAGAGAGAGAGAGAGAGAGAGAGAGAGAGAGAGAGAGAGAGAGAGAGAGAGAGAGAGAGAGAGAGAGAGAGAGAGAGAGAGAGAGAGAGAGAGTCACAATGAAAAAAGAAAGAGAGAGAGACATGCACGCACTGACAGACACAGGGACATTGTAGTTCTTTCTTTTGAAAAATGGCAGTGAACTCGAAATGTTGTGTTATTGACTGATAACTCGACAATAAATAAATAAGTCGAATTTAAATCGTTTTCCCATGGAAATTCAAACTGTTCAGGTTGTGCATTTTGTATTCGATTTAACCCTTTCACCGCCAGCCATTTTCTAGCCAAAATATACCATGAAACTTAACCTGGGTAGAGACAAAACAATCTGCAATATTAGGAATTCCTCTGTGACATGTATAACATTAGGCCTATCCTTACCTCCCCAAATTAAGAAAATAGGGTCTTCAGATAACAGGCCCTGATTTGATGCCTTTTAGTGACATGGGTGTTAAACCATTGTGGTGCATAAATGCGACATTGGCGGTGAAAGGGTTAAAACGGCTTTTTAAAGCAGAAAGACTTTTTTTTTATATTCAGTCAGCGTATAAATAGTATATAAATAGTTTCTTCTGATCAAAACATTATGATAAATAAAATAAAAAATTAAATGCAATATCCAACAGACAATTCTAATTTCCTCTAAATTTATAAAGAACAACTGCTCATAGGCTACAATGCAAGATTTATTGAAACCCTACTTGTAAGATTTCGCGTTTTGATTTATGCCATGTGGAGACAAACAAACAGACAGACAGACAGACAGACAGACAGACAGACAGACAGACAGACAGACAGACAGACGGTCAGACAGAGACAAAAACTAAATCATCTTAGAATGGGTAACAGTGTCTTTAACTGAGGTAACAAAGTAACAAACAAGCGTGTCTCCGAGCGGCAGACTTGTCCTTTGCCCGTTTCGCCCCCTTACATCCACCCCACCCACCCACCCTCCCCATCTTAGCCGCCACACTCTTTGCATCCTGTGGATGATGCTCATCCTGCATAGGTCATTTTAGCGATGTTCCCTTTACAGTCTGTGACCTACGGCCACCACTATTAACCTTGACCTTGACCTTTGTCATGAGGCTTCAAATATCTGCCACTGCATTTCATTTAGGACAGTCTGACTGGTCATACCGATCAAGAGTATGCAAGATTACCTGGGTGCACACCCACTAAACTACAGCCACAGCTGAAAAGAGATGATGCCAAAAGCCAAGGTCAAGGTCATCAAGGCAATCAATACTTTGCACCACAGTCTAGGGGTCGGCCAAAATTGGAAGCCTGTAACTGCAAAAACGTAAAAGATATGGCTAAAACAACAATTTCAAACCTCCAAGGCCTACGCGTATATACGACCTTGACCTTCATCAGTACCCAATAATTTATTCAGACTCACCATAAGCCAATGCATCCACATACCAAGTTTGAACATTGAAAGTCTAACGATGCCAAAGATATGGCCACACGAAGAAATTTCTGTTTTCAAGGTCAAACTCCAAGGTCAAGGTTATCACCGCTACATTTTTTTTTAATTGAGCTATTCCTGCATGGTGATACACCACCACCACAAAAAATAATAAAGCGATTTTATCCAGAGGTTTACGAGTTACAGTCCAGAGAGACAAACAAAACTAAAAAATAAATAAAAAACAGACAAACAAACCGCGACAAACATATCGTCGGTGACATTCACAAACCTCGTATCTCGATTTGGGGGGGGGGGGGGGGGGGGGGGGGTGTTGAGTTAGATACATAGTCAGTTCTTTTAATTTTTCCCGCCACCTTCCACCAAAAGCTCGTATCTCTAACGACTTTCTATCTGGGGTAAACGAGATTGTGAACATAGAAGAAAAACTCGTAAGTCCCAAATTCAGATCTAGTTAAGGACAAAACCTCGTATCTTCGTTCTTTTCAAGTCTAAAAAAACCATTTTCAGTAATTTTAACAGAATGCAGGACTTAACTCGCAATATCTCAAACAACATATTCATCATAGTTAATCAATTGTGGCCAGCGCAGTTACTTTTTAAAACAGTTAAATTCATTTTTCTCAAAACTACCAACATTGAGATATGAGGTTTGTGAATGTCACTGACGATATATATGCTCCTTTACCGACAATAGTCAAGCAAAGGGCAACATTGTAAGCATCTGAACAGTGATGTTACCTGTGAATGTTGATGAAAGGAAGACATGGAAGACAACTACAGCTGTACGTACGTACGCCTTAACCCGTGTTTCAAATAAATGCACTTTTCGCCAGTTTTCAGAACAGTCTTCATGACATGTTTGAGGGCAAAACTAATAAGGGGGTACAGTCGATAACGCAACTGCTGAGTCACTCTGTGCATTAAGAAAGGCATAGCAAGATGGTAAGCCATATTAAACCTGCTCCTATATTCATGTGTGTGTGTGTGTGTGTGTGTGTGTGTGTGTGTGTGTGTGTGTGTGTGTGTGTGTGTCTCTCTCTCTCTCTCTCTCTCTCTCTCTCTCTCTCTCTCTCTCTCTCTCTCTCTCTCTCTCTCTCTCTCTCTCTCTCTCTCTCTCTCTCTCTCTCTCTCTCTGTGTCTCTGTGTGTCTGTCTGTATGTGTGTGTGTGTGTGTCTGTGCACGCGCGCATGTGTGCAAGCTTTTATGTGTATCACTATGTCACAAAATATAACCATATATTTCATAATTTGCAATGGAAATTAAAAAAGACAAAGGAAAATAAATGTATGCTCCTGTGTAAACTTCAAGTTACCTCCCTTCACTTTCATCGCATATTATTTTATTATAAGACCTACTGATGAAATCAAAGGGGGGGCCTTATTAATTTTGCTCTTTGGTCATGGTGGGTTTTTCTTTCTTTCTGTTTTTCTTTCTTTCTTTTTTCTTCTTTTTTTTGGCATTAAAACACTCCTGTGTCGGCATGACAATACTGAATAATTAAATATATTACGAACAAGAACTTTGTAAGTGACATTTGTTCACACTAAAACCTACTTTTGTTTAAATCCATCCATTATCTTCAAAATAACCAGTACCTTTGTAATATTCCAATCTAATTCACTAGGATTGTTGCAATGGCTCTCTCGTTTCTGATTATTACATATAACCAGATTATATACATCTGTATCGTTAAAAATTCGGGACTTTCCTGGAGTTGCACTGCCTCCGGGCAATGCCTCCAGGATCGTTCCCACCATCTTTATGTCTACTAATGTCCCATATGTGTCTGTTTCAGACCGGAGGACGTTAAACTGATTTTCATTCATGGCTCTCAACTTGGTAAATTTAATACCGCAATTACACATCTGTATTGTTAACAGTTCGGGACTTTCCTGGTGTTGCACTGCCTCCAGGATCGTTCCCACCATCTTTACATCTACTAATGTCCCGTATGTGTCTGTTCCAGACCGGAGGACGTTAAGCAGAATTTCATTCATTCTTGGTAAATCTGACACCACGATTGTATCTTGATTACCTAAAGAAACGTACTGCCAAGATTCCTTAAGATTGGGTTAGTGATTTAGGCGCTGTGACGATGACCATTATGTTCATACGAACGCTCACGCGCGCGCACATACACACACACACACACACACACACACACACACACACACACACACACACACACACACACACACACACACACACACAGAGCAACGCGCATGCCCTCGTTCCCAGCGCACTATACTCTCGCTCTTATAATTGGTAGTACAAACAAAACAAAACGAAACAGAATTCTGCAAAATGTCATCGCAGTGCTAGTTATGGGAACGGCAGGGAGTTTACAATTCATCAATAATCTGTGACCAGAGATTTCTTACGCAAATGCATCCATTCTTGGAGGGGAAATGGTGGGGTCTTTAAAACTTGCCAAAAAACACAAGAACATTCCGTCACGTAGCATCGAACAATATTGACGTCACTCCTCGGCGTTCCGTCCGACGTGTTGCACTTTTTAACTCTAGATGACAATCAGTACACATTTTTCTTGAACAACAAACTATAACACCCCTTGTAGAGCCAATACGAAGACAACATAGAGTGATGTATATAAACTAGTCTACTTCTTTTCTTCTTCGCCTTAGGCAGCCAATCTCATCACGCTGATGATTCTGCTGCACTTTAGGGGGTAGTACGAAAAAGAAAGAAAATAAAATAAGTTCAGCAAAGATACTAGATAGGGTAGATACTAGATAGTGAGATAGGATGAAATATTATTGGGAAAAGAGAGAGCCAAGATAGTCAGGAATTTAGTCTAAGTCTGATTCACTTATTCCTGGCGTTGTAACAGTTTGTAAAGATTATGATCTTTGTGATATATCCATTTTTCGGCCTAACTCGTTTAGACTAGACTAGTAATTCAAATTTTACATCTTTTTTTTAAGCATTCGGAGCTGGCCTGTCATCCGCAGGTGCTGAGTCCGTCCGTGTGGTTCTTGCGGTGTATGTAGTAAGCCTGCTTTCTCGTCCAATGTTATTGTTATCCGCGTTGATGGAAAGATTGACTGATGTTCAGGAAAACGACTCAGCGGTGTGACAGAGCGATGAGCTCTGAGCTGTGCGGGGGGGCCATCGACCAGGACAGCGACATCGACAACGTCAGCGTGTTCCTCCGCTACAGCAGATCCACAGACATCAAGAGAATCGTCGCTTTGGCTGTGGACGAAGGCGCCCACTCAGAATACGCCTTTGATTGTAAGTAGCAGGGGCGGATCTGAGGGGGGTTTCCTGGGTTTCTGAACCCCCTCCACCCCCCACCCCCCTCTTTCCCAAGACGTACCTTATGCAATGTTGAAAAGTAAGAAAATGACTCACTAAATTGCAAAATGTTCTTGGGGCTTAGCCCTCTGGGCCCCCCGAAAAGCATTGCCCCTTAAGTTAACCCCAGGGCTCCCAGGGACCCTCATTTGGGGGTCTATGAAGTACTAAAATTCTAAAGGACCCTCTAAAAGAATGTGCAGGGGGTCCCACGGATGCACTAGAAAAATTCTTTTTACCATTCGCAATGCCACTGGGACCCTCTATCCCGCCTCTAGGACCCTCTGTACTGTAAGTGAAGGAGCCCCTGGGACCCCTTGTTTTGAGGGACGATTGGGAGTCCTGAACCCGGAACCTATATGCAGCTCCCTGGACCCCCGGCGGACCCCCCCCCCCCCCCCCCCCTCCCCCTTACGAATCATTTGGTCCGCCCTGAGTAGGGCAGTATTCGTATTTCTGCCCCTAGCAGGAGATAGTCTTTCGACTGAAAAAGCAAAACATCGACTGTGCTCTTATCTTCTCTGTCGTAAATTATCTCCCCTAGTAGAGGCGGACAACGTGAATAATTATTGCTGTAAGAAGACCTATTTTCCGTACTTTGTAATTAGCAATTATTTGGGTTAATTTATATGGACGAAAACACTTTGTCTATGAGAAGGCTCTCTGCATTTAAGAGAGAGAGAAGAGAGAGAGAGGGGGAGAGAGAGAGAGAGAGAGGGAGAGAGAGAGGGAGATGCATGCACCATCTTTATATCTACTAATGTCCCATATGCAGGGCTCCCAATCGTCCCGCAAAACAAGGGGTCCCAGGGACTCCTTCACTTACAGCATAGAGGGTCCTAGAGGCATGATAGAGGGTCCCAGTGGCATTGCGAATGCTAAAAAGAATTTTTCTAGTGCATCCCTGGGATCACCTGCACATTCTTTTAGAGGGTCTTTTAGAATTGTAGTGCTTCATAGACCCCTAAATGGTGGTCCCTGGGAGCCCTGCACATGTGTCTGTTCCAGACCGGAGGACGTTAAACAGATTTTCAGTTCAGATGCATGCGCGCGCGCGCGTTTGTGTGTGTGAGAAAGAGAGAGAGAGAGAGAGAGAGAGAGAGAGAGAGAGAGAGAGAGAGAGAGAGAGAGAGAGAACAATGAACATTATTGTATCTTTGCTCTCTCTCTCTCTCTCTCCTCTCTCTATTCTTCTCTCTCTCTCTCTCTGTGTGTGGTGTGACTCTCTCTCTCTCCGCTCCCCCTGTCTCTCTCTTTCTCTCTCTCTCTCTCTCTCTCTCTCTCTCTCTCAATCTCTCTCTCTCCTCTCCCTCTCTCTCCCCCCCTCTCTCTCTCTCTCTCTCTCTCTCTCTCATGCTGAGTACAGATTATTGTGAGAAGATACAGAAGGACGGGGACAAGCTGGTTATGATTCACGTGCCGGAAGAACAGAGCTTTTTCAAAGGTCAGTCACTGCACTTACCCCTCTCTCTCTCTCTCTCTCTCTCTCTCTCTCTCTCTCTCTCTCTCTCTCTCTCTCTCTCTCTCTCTCTCTCTCTCTCTCTCTCTTCTCTCTCTCTCTCTCTCTCTCTCTCTCTCTCTCGCTGACAATATTTTTATAGGCACAGGGCTCCCAATCGTCCCGCAAAACAAGGGGTCCCAGGGACTCTTTGACTTACAGTATAGAGGGTCCTAGAGGCGGGATAGAGGGTCGCAGTGGCGGGATAGAGGGTCCCAGTGGCATAGCGAATATTAAAAAGAATGTTTCTAGTGCATCCCTGGGACCCCCTGCACATTCTTTTAGAGGGTCCTTGAGAATTGTAGTGCTTCATAGACCCCCCAAATGGGGGTCCCTGGGAGCCCTGACTGGCAGAGGACGAGCGCTAGAGGGCTAACGCAGGAAGAAAGCAAAAACAGTTTAGTCTTAGAGGGTGGGAAATAGAAACCGATTGCTCCTGTGATCTGGAATCATACCAGTGTGTTGTGGTCTAGTCACAAAGAAGTTCTTTTCACGGACTTTTTAAAAGAAGAAATCTAAGAAAGAGGAGAAGGGGGTGTTGGAAAGAGAGAAAGAAAGGGGAGGAGGAGGAAAAGGATATGAAAATAAAGAAGGAGGAGGAAACGAAGGCGTGACAGAAAAAAACGTATTATTATGCTGTTCAACTGTCGTTTTAGTACAATGTGCATGGCCCATCAGGGCTCCCAGGGACCCTCATTTGGGGGTCTATGATGAAGTACTAAAATTCTAAAGGACCCTCTTAAGAATGTGCAGGGGGTCCCAGGGATGCGCTAGAAACATTCTTTTTAGCATTCGCAATGCCACTGGGACCCTCTATCATGCCTCTAGGACCCTCTATACTGTAAGTGAAGGAGTCCCTGGGACCCCTTCTTTTGAGGGACGATTGGGAGCCCTGTCCATTTACTGCGGTTGTGCGTAATAATTTTGTAATGCTGTTATCAATTTCACGCATTACGCAAAATCTCTGCACAGTAGGCGGTAAAGGTAATGATGTGCCACCCCCCCCCCCCCCCCCCCCCCCCCCCCCCCCCCCCCCCTGCATTTCTCGGTTAATTGTATTTTTCCCTTTTTGCCTTTCTTACCATACATAAAGCCGTATTTTATGAACATTTTTAGCTAATAACCTTTTTTGGAATACTAACCCTAGCCCTAAACCTAACCCTACCCCCCACTATGTACTGCAGTACACCGCGATTTGTCACAGTTGTGGTTCGTTGCGTGTTTCCGTCTTATAGGGTGGGGGGTAGGGTTAGGGTTAGGGTTAGGGATAGGGTTAGTATTCCAAAAAGGTTATTAGCTAAAAATGTTCCTAAAATACAGCTTTATGTATGGTAAGAAAGGCAAAAACGGAAAAATACAATTAACCGAGAAATGTAGGGGGGGTGGCACATCTTGACCTTTAAATCTAGGGGAGAGCACTTCGTGAAAATTACAGTTGTTTACCTTACTTACTCGGTCAAATACCATAGCAAACAACAACAAAAAAGAATGGCGTCGACGAGTGAAGCGAAGCGAGTGAACGATTTGCAAACATTTTAAATTTAAAAAAGGGGTTACAAACTGCAAAACGTCGAGAACTCGCAAAGAAATAAATAACATTGAGAGTGACCCAGATAGCTTAGATGACGAGAAACACAAACCGAGTGTGTCTAAATCTCGATCTGCTCAAACGCAGCATGTTCGGAGGGTGATTGTTACCATCTGAGGGGGCAATTGCTATCATACAGTCTTGACAACTGTTGGGCCCCCCTTACCAAAAATACCGCACGTTAAGGTGCACCATTATAAATGACATGTTAACGGACAGAAAGTTACTGCTTTCAGATTGCTATCATGCATGTTTGGAAAGGGGTGACTACAAATGTCAAAAAATATACATGCTAGCAATTGCCCCCCCCCCCCCCACACCCACACACACCCCAGATAGCAATCGTCCCTATTTGGGGAATCTACCTGATGGTAGAGTAACTTCCCCTGTTTCACCGATTGAATGGTCAACTTAGGACGCTGATTTCACCGCCAGGGGGCACTGCAGTCAAACCAGTAGGGGCTTAGCGGGTGATATTCTTAGTTGGGGGTAGTGAGAGAGAGAGAGACGGAGCGCATGATATTCTTAGTATGGGGTAGTGAGAGAGAGGGAGATGAGTCCCTCCGGTCTCTCTCTCTCTCTCACTACCTCCAACTAAGAATATCACGCGCTAAGCCCCCACTGGTTTGACTGCCCCCCTGGCGGTGAAATATGCGTCCTAAGCTGCTCATTAAGGCGAGATCACTCTCTCACACACCATGAGATTACTTCCCCTTAATTTTTGTTTCCCCAGAAACAAGTCCTATTTAAATAACACTTGCTCTCTTTTTCGATGAACGCGATCATCGCGTTATCGTCTTGATCAATCATCAAGCTTGTATTAATTTAAAAAATCGGGACTTTACTGGTTTCGTACTGCCTCCGGGCATTGCCTCCAGTATTGTTCCCACCATATTTGTATTTACAAATGTCCCATATGTGTCTGGTTCAGACCAAGAGGACGTAAAACTCCATTTTCTCTCTCTTTTTCGATGAACAGGGGCGGAGGAGAAAGTTCGCCAGATGAAGATGCAGGCCACCAAGATGGACGCCCTGGAGAAAAAGTACATGGACAGGCACTTACTTCCACCGGTGAGTCTTCTCCCAGAGAATGGGCTGTCTAGGTGGAGTTGGGATCCTTAGCCCTTGACGCCAGGGGGCGTCCCTTTTTTTTTAAGGCGTTTTGCCGGCGATGGCAGGTTCACTATTTCTCACTGTCTCTCACGTGAATGATATGCAAAAAATGGACAATGCCGTCTGTTTGATCAAGGGGAATAAAATAAACCACGAGCGTTGTCTCCCGTGTGGCAACCAGAAGAGGTCGTTGCTGGAGTGTGTCGTCGAGTACGGCAGCAAGCTCCCCAGGCCATATTTTATTTGGTTTTAATCATTTCAAGGAATGATGTTTTGGGTGGTAGCCTAACCCTCCATAAATGATTCACCGATAGATGGATGGATGGATGGACTGATTGATTGGTTGATTTGTTGGTGGATTGATTGACAGATAGATGGATGGGTTGATGGATGGATGGATGGATGGACTGATTGATTGGTTGATTTGTTTGTGGATTGATTGACAGATAGATGGATGGGTTGATGGACAGATGGATGGATGGACTGATTGATTGGTTGATTTGTTGGTGGATTGATTGACAGATAGATGGATGGGTTGATGGACAGATGGATGGATGGACTGATTGATTGGTTGATTTGTTGGTGGATTGATTGACATATAGATGGATGGGTTGATGGACAGATGGATGGTTTGATGATTCCTTCCTTCCTTCCTTCCCCCCTTCCTTCCTTCCTTCCCCCCTTCCTTCCTTCCTTCCCCCCTTCCTTCCTCCATTCGTTGGAGAGAGAGATATATAGATGGATAAATGAATTATTATTAGCACTTCCATTTTGACTAGTACAAATATTGTCATGGTATCATCATTGTTTTTATTAAAAAAAATGTTGAATTTTAATCATTCTACATGTACATGCATTTTAAATGTGACTCTTTCTGGCAGGAGACAGGCATGGTCAAAGGGCAGTAACCCGAAATATTTGCCGAATATATTGACGCCACAGTCTTCCCACTTGTTGTTTTTCCTATTGTTTTGAATGCAAAATAGTAACAGGAGAGAGGAGACAGGCATGGTCAAAGGGCAGTAACCGGAAATATTTGCCGAATATATTTACGCCACAGTCTTCCCACTTGTTTTTCCTATTGTTTCGAATGCTATTTATGGATAAATGAATGGATATATTTTTTGTTTGTGGCTCAAGCCACACCCTATAACTCACTTTGTCGGTCGGTCTGTCTGTCTGTCTGTCTGTCTGTCGGTCGGTCTGTCAGTCCAAAATTGTCGCACATTTTGACAAAATTGTCGCACTTGAAATCAATAATAAAGTTTAACGCCCTCTTGCACTTGAAATCGAGGCTACACTTCTGGCCGCTCTTTAAAATGATGTATTTTAAAAGCGTACAAAATAATAAACATACGTAATACAGATACTACGACAGACACGACGAGTATGCGGTGCTTCTTTCGATGAGTATAAGTAGGATACATAGTTTTAAATGTTTTCCAAAAGATATAAAAAGTTACGAAATGGTGCAGAGATAACATTCTGGTTTACAGATTAAAATTATTGAAAAGCCAGGGGAGGTAACTCATGATTGGAGTGGTAAAAATAGACCGCGTGCCACAAACTATTGCGATTTCGCGCTTGTCTCTTTTATATTGTTCACGTTCGTTCTGTTGTTTCGATGATGATGATGATTATTATTATTATTGTTATTATTATGATACTTGTGGCGGTGCCATAGCCGATTAGGTTTAACCGAGGCTTGGTTACCGCTACACCTATCTGTATTAAAAAAAAATCGGGTTTTTACTGGTTTCGTACTGCCTCCGGGCATTGCCTCCAGTATTGTTCCCACCATATTTGTATTTACAAATGTCCCATATGTGTCTGATTCAGACCAAGAGGACTTAAAACACCATTTCGTCGATGAGGTTTAACCGAGGCGTGGTTACCGCTACACCTATCTGTATTTTTATTTTTATTAATCGGGACTTTACTGGTTTCGTACTGCCTCCGGGCATTGCCTCCAGTATCGTTCCCACCATATTTGTATTTACATGTGTCTGATTCAGACCAAGAGGACGTAAATATTATTTTATTTTTATTTTTATTATTATTGTTATTAGTATTGACTTATGTGGTGGTACCATAGCCGATGAGGTTTAACCGAGGCGTGGCTACCGCTACACCTATCTATATTGTTAAAAACTCGGGACTTTACTGGTGTTGCACTACCTCCGGGCATTGCACCCAGTATTGTTCCCACCATCTTTGTATTTACAAATGTCCCATGCGTGTCTATGACCGAGAGGACGTAAAACATCATTTTCACCTCATCACTGTTATTATTATTGTTGTTATTTTTACCAACCATGATCGTAGAGAGCGGATTGGTAATGTTTTCACTCGTGTCTGAGATGGTGTTTGTATGTATGTTTGTATGTATCCTCTCTAGCGTTTGAACGGATGGACTTGGGGTGCTCAAATTTTGCATGCGGGTAGGTAGTAGGAAGATCTAGGCCAAGTTCGATAATGAAGGGTATGGGTCAAAGGTCAAGGTCACTGGAGCCGAATAACGCTGCCGCGCGGAATCCTCTCTAGCGTTTGAACGGATGGACTTAGGGTGCTCAAATTTTGCATGCGGGTAGGTAGTAAGAATATCTAGGCCAAGGTCGATAATGAAATGGGTCAAAGGAAGGTCATGGAGCCGGCTGCCGCGCAAAGCGTTTGAACGGATGGACTTAGGTGCACGGGTAGGAGTTCCAAAGGTCAAGGTCACTGGAGCCGAATAACGCTGCCGCGCGGTTGGTGATTTAGCGTCTTAACGCTCTAGTTATTATTATTGTTATTATATTACTATTGCTCTAATTCTCGTAACCCCTGTTGCGGTTGACGTTTCCATATTACTACATACTACAATAATATCTGCATTGCTAAAAAAAAAAAACATTCTTGACTTTCCTGGTGTCGCACTGCCTCCGGGCATTGTCTTCAGGATCGTTCCCACCTATCTTTATAGTATCTACTATCTTTATAGTATCTTTATGGTATCTAACTATCTTTATAGTATCCACCTATCTTTATAGTATCTACTAATGTCCCATACGTGTCTGTTTCAAAGACCCGGAAGGACGTTAAACAGATTTTTCTTCTTCCTGTTGCGGTTCACGGTCCCACAGATCGACCGGGTGTTCCGGATCGGGGTGGGCCGCAAGCCGGGCCCGGTGATCGTGCGGGTGTCCCGGGAGGAGAGGGCGGACCTGCTGATCGTGGGCACGCGGGGATTCTGCCCGGCCAAGCAGCTCATCCTGGGCAGCATCAGCAAGTACGTGCTCTGCAACAGCTCCATCCCCGTCCTGCTGTGCCGGAGGGACGAGGGCGAGGACGTTCTTCAGGGGCCCACGTCCCCTTCCTCCGACAGAGGTTTCTCCCCCAGTCCGTCGTCGACCCTTCCTCCGATCCCTCCCACGATTCCCAGCCCGCGCGCCACTGTCACCTTCTCCTCCTCCCCCCCTCCTGCCAACCACAATCCGCCGGTCCCTTCCTCCTCCTCCCCTCCTGATAACCGCGGACAGTCTTCTGTCGGGGGTGCCACACAGCGGAGTCGTTGTGAAGAGCTGGAAGGCGACGACATCCGGGGGTCCTGCAGCGACACCACCTCTGAGAGGGCAACGGCCACAGCGTCGAATGATGTGTTGTAGACGTGATTATGGTCTTCTTCGTCCCTTCTTGCGTGTGACGTGGTTGTTGTTTTTCTATTTTCCAACACACACTATCACACACATACACACACGCGCGCGTGAGTGCGCACACGCGCACACACATACACGCACATACACACACACACACACACACACACACACACACACACACATGCGCGAGTGCGCATACTCATGCACGTGCATAAGCACGCGGTGCGTACGCAAGACACACACACACACAATTTCACAGCCTGACACACACTCACACACACAGAGTTTCACAGATTCACACACACACACACACACACACACACATACGCGTACACGCGCGCACACACACACACACACACACAAGCTCGCACCTTTACACACTCACGTGACAGTGTGGTGTTATGATAAATAAGTACCTGTCATTAAATATCTACCTCTCGCATGCGAACTGTACCCATCTAACCCTAACCCTATCCCTAACCCTAACCCTAACCCTAACCCTATCCCTAACCACGAAAGAACCAAGAAATAGAGCAGGAGGGTGTAAATCTACATCTTTGCCGAGAAATCGATGTACAAATCCATGCACTTAGTTTCGTAAAATTCACAATGGCGGACAAACAAACGATTCTGATTGGCTACGCTAGGACTACTTCCGGCTAGGACTACTTATCTCATAGAGGTAAAAATACACCGCCACAGTGGGATTCGAACATCTGCACCCTCAGGGACACAAAACTGCCAAGAACAAAAACAAAGCAAAACAAACACAAACAACAACACAACGAGCAAACAAAATGCAATCCTACGTGCATGGTTTCTACACAATATCGATTGACTTTTGGTGCGTACTGCTGTGATTATGTTTGTAATCTGTTTTGTCGTTGATCATGGTTTTACATAATAAAGTGTACATTTCAAAATAAAATACAAACAAAAACGGACCGTTCTCTTTTGCGTAGACAGTTTTTGTTTTGTTGTTGAGTTTCTTGTGGGTGTTGAAACGCTTGTTTGTTTTTTTCAATAAGAAAAATATTTTCATAAGTATCGGGTAGCCTAGTAGTAATTAGAGGTGGAGGAAAAAACCGGTTTGAACCGAAAAACCGGTGCTAAACTTTCGTGGTTCGAAAAACCGGTTCGAGTTGCTGTGAACCGTTTTTTTAACTTGAAAGTAATTTTTTCTTAGAATAACGCATTCTTTTTGAAAAACAACACTGATTCTCAGCGCAGATTGGGTGTTTGTAAACCAAGAGTAGCTGTTTCTAGTTTGTGGTGGTGTATGGCTTTGACTTTGACTGGTGTTGAGTTGAATGTGTCACAAGTCATAAGTTTCTTTATTGTGTGTGTGTGGGTATGTGTGTGTGCGTGCGTGCATGTGTGTGAATATTCTGACAAATAAATATGTGTTTGCATAGGTGAAACTAGTGATGCGAGTACTTGTTAATAAAACCGGTTCGGTAAACCCGGTTCGAAGAGGGAAAACCGGTTTAAAACCGGTTCGGATTTTTGAACCGGTTCTCAACTCTAGTAGTAATCACACTCGAAAAGCCATTGAATGAACGTTTCCTGTATCTTTCTAAGGAATGTTAGCTGTAGGCCTATCTTCTGAAACAAGGATCTCAATTTATTCGGCAAATGTTAACAACAGCCCCCTCCTCTGCACCCTTCCATTCATTTCAGGCTGTTCCGTCGACGGCTGTCGCATTCTCAGATTACCGCTGACACTAAACTGACCCTAGCCCTAACCCTAACCCTATCCCAAACCCTATTCCTAACCCTATCCCAAACCCTATTCTAAACCTTATCCCTAACCCTATCCCAAACCCTATTCCTAACCCTAACCCTAACCTGAAACCGCTGTCGCCTTCCCTTAGGGTTAGGGGTAGGTTTAGGGTCAGTTTAGCATCAAATACACACAAAAATAAAAGTGGATGGTACTTTATGATTATGTGCACGTAAATTCACAACACAGGAATCTGAGAATACGACATCGGTGGACGGAACAGCCTGAAATGTTTGGAAGGGTGCTGAGGAGAGGGCTGTTCTTAACATTTGCCATTGATGCCAAGCTTCCATCATGTCTCGTTTTCTTATCAACCATTTCAACGGATGCACTTGGTGACTACAAGGGGCGCGATTGAGCGTAGGGGTCATTGATTAATAGGCGCAATTTGGGATGCACCGATTCGTTCCTAACTTCCGTTAATCAATGACCCGTTCATTAATTATTTTGTTCTACCAGTGTCTCGGTCCTAATTTAAGACCGTGCTCTACTCCCGGAGAGCACTGATCCGTAGCAAAGAAGTAAGATTAATGAACTAACGTGACTCGTTTACAGTCGAAACTATGCCATGAAGTGTGTCGGTTGTAGGTCGTCGATAAGCTTTGCTAATGTGCTGCGGTTTGACTTTTGAAACGTTTAGTTTTGTTTATCGCCTTATAAACCTTTTTTTTTTGCCTGCATGTAATCAAGGAGATTTTGTTATTGATTGATGGAAGTGAGCTTCGAACGTATTACAGGTAAGACAGGTGTAGACACGTTGGTTTTTCTTTTGCAATGAAAACTCATGGTACAGCGCGTATAGGGAGAAAGGTGGCAGAGTGGTTAAGACGTTCACCTGCCAAATGTAATGCGTGACTGCAACGTGAGTGACCCGGGTTCGAATCCCGGCCTTCCCCTTTCTTTCTAGTTTGACAGGAAAATCGAACTGAACGTCGAGTCCTTCAGATGGGGACTTAAAGCTAGTCTGACAACGTGCGCTTTACGCTCGTAAAAATCCCACGGCAGTTGAAAGTCGGTAACAGCAGGAAGAAATCCCGCTGCCTGGTATGACCAAATTGATAGCTAGGTTTTCCAAGTGTGCCCACACCCCCTCCACACCCTGTGCCCCCACCCCCCAAAAAAAAAAAATTAATTGGGTAGGAGCTGTTCCTCGAGAAATTGTGAGTGCGTATGTGAGTGCATGCGTGTGGAACAGGAGGAATGGGTAGGGGTGGGGGTCTGTTTGTTCATGCCTTGATCCTTTCCCCCTGATGCTATGATGTGAGTGTCTATTATATATATGTGTGTATGTGAAACAAAGGGAAGGTGGGTGGGGGTTGGAAAGACTGACTCGATAATTTTTTAATTTTTTCTATAAATTATGTAATCTATATTATGAATATTTTTTATGCTCTAAATGTTTTTTGTAATGGTGTCTATAGTGTGTATGTACAAGAAAGGGGTGGGGGTGGGGACGACCGGCGAGAGCATTCTTAATTTTAAAAACAAAAACGCTTCTTTTTTAATGTTTTGTAATAATGTTCCTCCTTCTTGATTGTTTTTATCTCCTAATAATTGTTAAACGCTCTGAGGATGATTTTTCATCGAAGAGCGCGACAGAAGCTTTATTTAGTAGTAGTAGTAGTAGTAGTAGTAGTAGTAGTAGTAGTAGTAGTAGTATATACAGCTTTGTCTTGGGTGAATAATAACTGTGGGTGAAAAAGGAGACATCTGTTTTCGCGGTGTAGCTTAGAACGGATTCGTACGTCTTTGTGGCCTTTGGGAATAATAAGTGAGAGAAAAGGTAATGATTAGTGGGGGGGGGGGGGGGGGGGGGGGGGGGGGGGGGGTGTGGTTATTAACATGTTAAGTAGGCAACGTGTCACATGTTGGTTGTGTTTGTGACTGGGTGAGCGTACGTGCATATATATATGCCGGGAGTATGTTGGTGTTTACTACGATTTCTATGACCTCCCTTATTGAATCCTTCACTGGATCCACCAACATGGCATCCCATCTCTTCTACTCTCTTCGAGGGATTGTAATTTTAGAACATTATTATTTTTGTTATTTTACACAAGATTTTTACCATTTCTTTTGAATTAAGTGCTGGTTTGCTTTTATTGTGGACTTTCAATCTGGTGCAAAGAGGACAACCTTTCTCTTGTAGAAAGTCTTCTATCTCAGTTTGAATGTTCACTGTGGACATTCTTTGCAGGCCGATATGCAGACTGAAGAGTCTTTATCAAAGACGAAACAGCTGTCTTTGCATAGGCATTGTCTATCTCCCCCATTGGGAGAAAAGGTAAATCAGCACATTATTTTCTTTTTTCTTTTCAGAACACAGAATAAATTGTAAAGTTAAAATTAAAGTTATTCAGTTTCTTTCTTAGGTTCACAAACTTAAATATTGGACACAAAAAAAGTTTTATTCAAGCGAACTATATATATATAAGAGGAAAGTTTAATGGTGTGGTTGTTTTTTCTTCTTCAATTCTTGTACATATATATATATATATATATATAAAAAGAATAAAAACACGGCACTCTCTGTCCACTCGTTTCGATAAAAGTACCAATAAAAATTCCAATAAAAAGATTTATTGCCACCAGGCCAAATTTTCGCCTAATTCAGGCTTCATCATGGGCTGAAACAAATACAACATATATACCCTTAGTTCCCACATATTTATATATATAAAGAATAAAATCACGGCACTCTCTGTCCACTCGTTTCGATAAAAGTTCCAATAAAAAGATTTATTGACACCAGGCCAAATTTTCGCCTAATTCAGGCTTCATCATGGGCTGAAACAAATACAACAACACACAACCTTAGTTCCCACACAAAACCAGACGATCGAAACAACGCAGCAGAAATAAAAGAAACCATTAATAACAGATAAAATATGTTTGTAAACGTACTGTAACCATTAATGTGACGAAGCCTATGCCGTTAGGTTCCTGGTAAGACATCTGACCAGTGGGGTAGGTGGTAGCTAAAACTCCAACAGAATGTGTTCATATAAAGCATTTAGTGGGGAGTTTAGGAAGGGACGAAGAGGAGGGGAGGGAAGGGGGGGCGGAGAGAAAATAGGAAGAGTCCGGGAACTAAACACTGCATTATTACACACACACACATACACACAGAGACACACATATACACACAACCATCCCCCCCACGCACACGCACGCACGCACGCATACACACACACACACACACACACACACACACATACAAGCACACACACACACACACATTCGTTAACCTTCCAAATATCTCCTATTTCCTAGTCACAATCTGTACAATGCTATACCCCAAAATTACAGCAATGTACCAATAACTAATTTCCTTTTGAAGCTAAAAGAAAATGTCATCCATTACTATACTTAGGTAAAATCATCACTATAAATTTACATTTTAAATGTAAGCAAGTTGGGAGTTATATGTTATCAAGCACAACACACAAAAACAATACCTCATGCAAACTCGCATATATGTGTGTGTGTGCGCGCGCGTACGTGCGTGCGTGTGTTGGAACGCTTCGTTGTTTAGTCGCTGTTGTGACACGGTATCCAAGATGGATCTCCGGCTTGGCATTTAACCCTTTCAACGCCAGCCATTTTTCAGCTAAAACTTTCCATTAAACTTACCTGGGTAGAGAAAAGATTTTGTCTGCAATATTGGGAATTCCTATGTGGCATGCCTAAAATAGGGCCCATCCTTACCTCCCAAAATGAAGAACATAAGGCCATTGGATACCAGACCCTCATTTGATGCTTTTCAGTGACATGGGTGTTAAGTCATTGTGGTGCCAAGGGGCGACATTGGCGATGATAGGGTTAAATTAATTAAGGCTGTGTCAGACCAATTTGGCATGAGCTAGAACACCAAGGATACAACAAAATGTTGCTACGTTCTGCACAGTTATGCAGGGGTTGTCTTTAGCCATGGCAAGCTCCTAGCATAACATCATCAGTCCAAAGTCGGAGTGTGGCTGCCCACGTACGTGGCGGGGTAATAAAAAAAAACGGTCGCACACATACTGTTCTCATCCCTAGCTGGTGCATTTGTACCATAGTGTTCAAATGCTTCGGCTGTTGGGATGATCCCTGGAGTCTTTAAGCCAGGGTACGACAGCAACAAGATGGACTAAGGGCCTGTTATCAATGAAAAGGTAGAGTGCTAAACAAGAACAGTAACCATGATCGAGCCGGCATTCAGTGTCGAGTAAGGACTACTTCCCTTGACTGGAAAACAAAATGAAGGGAAATAAAAGTCGAACAACAAGCATTATAATACGGTAATACTAAGCATTGAAAAACGTTGTTGTTAATACGCTATTGTGTATTCTTTATTCCAAAAAAACGAATCTTTCCTGGAACTACACTCCCTAGCGGTATAATAATGGCGAGCGGAATAGAGTTGGAGCGAGTACAGATCTGTGACATTAGGACACTGTCCAAGCCTCAGGAAGTGGTCAAGGCTGCACTGACCGCCACTGCCCTCCTCTTGGGACACTCGGAGGAAGAGACAAAGGTGTGTGTGGGATTGGGGGGTTGTTTATTCTTCTTCTTTTTTTTACTATGCCTATAATAGTAATGTTCATACATAATCTGGTTGGATGATAGTTGGTTGACTGAAGAACGAGTGTGCAAAGTGGGTGAGTGATCGACTGGCTAATAGGAATTGTTCGGAAATAATTAAGGGGAGTAATTTAATGGTGTGTGGGAGTGATCTTGCCTAATTCAATCGGTCAAACAGGGGACATCACTCTACCATCAGCTCTCTTAGCCTATCGACTCGTGTGTTTGAGCAGACATACAGCACTTTAGGACACCGTGCGTCATTCTAAAAATGTATGTCATTTATATTTTTACGTCACATTTTGCAAGTTTTATCAGTTTGTGGCCACTGGTCACCCTTAATTTTTCTACAAAAAAATGCTTGCAAGTCGCTGACTCGCATCCTGCGGTTTCAAGCTTCGACGCCATTGTTGCATTGTCGCTATGGCATTTGACCGAGTAATGGAGGTAAACAACTCTAATTTTCACGAAGTGCTCTCCCTTAGGGTTTTTTTCCGAAAATCGTCTATTGACTGACGCTATGATTGGCCGACTGGCTAACTATACTGACTGACTGACGTACTAAAATGATTAGCTGTTTGCATAATTATGAGTGGGTATAGGTCTGTGTACACGTTTACATTATTCACGAGATATTTCTATTTCCCCATAGCAACACAGTGATAGCCCACTCTTAAAGATCTGTGTACACGTTTACATTATTCACGAGATATTTCTATTTCCCCATAGCAACACAGCGATAGCCCACTCTTCTTAATATGACTTATCAGCCCACTGTGTTGCCATGGGGAGATAGAAATATCTTGTGAATAGTGTTAACGTGTACACAGACCTTAATATGACTTGCAGCTCACTGTGTTGCCATGGGGAAATATAAATATCTTGTGAATAGTGTTAACGTGTACACAGACCTTAAAGATCTCAGTACATGTTAACATTATTCATAGGATATTTTTATTTCCCCATGGAAACACAGGGATAGCACACTCTTAATATGACTTACAGCTCACTGTGTTGCCATGGGGAAATATAAATATATCGTGAATAGTGTTAACGTGTACACAGACCTTAAGTAAACCAATACGCGATAAATTGCTTGGCATACACTTTGTTTTTAGGTCACATCCCCGTGGGAAAATCGGGTGACGTTTCAGTATTTAAAAAATGGAAATAGTTTCCCATCCTTCTGGAAGTTGTATACTAACTTTTGCTCTCTGCATATTCCCCGTGGACAAATCGGGTGACGTTTCAGTAAAAACAAAAATGTTTCTGAAATAGTTTCCCTTCCTTCTGGAAGTTGTATACTAACTTTTGTTCTCTGCATATTCCCCGTGGACAAATCGGGTGACGTTTCAGTAAAAACAAAAATGTTTCTGAAATAGTTTCCCTTCCTTCTGGAAGTTGTATACTAACTTTTGTTCTCTGCATATTCCCCGTGGGAAAATCGGGTGACGTTTCAGTATAAAAAAAAGTTTCTGAAATAGTTTCCCTTCCTTCTGGAAGTTGCATACTAACTTTTGTTCTCTGCATATTCCCCGTGAGAAAATCAGGTGACGTTTCATTAAAAAAAAAAATTGAAATAGTTTCCCTTCCTTCTGGAAGTTTTATACTAACTTTCGCTCTCTGCATATTATATTCTCGTTTCACAAGGTGTGGAGGACGCTGATGTTGCTGCTGTTCGGAGCGAAGAAGCAGCACATCACAGAGACAACCGGGGCCGTGGACCCAGACACTGTGCCCCTGGAAGTCTCCCTGGCTGCACGTGCCTTGATGCAGCCCTACACAGAGAGGGACCTCTATGTGGCCATCTCCTCTGGCAAGGCTTTCTGGCAGTGGGTCAGTCTGTCTGTCTGTATGTCTGTCTGTTTGCCAGTCTGCCTGTTTGGGCGCACGTGCATTGATGTAGGGCTACACAGAGAGGGACCTTCTCCTCTGGCAAGGCTTCTGACAGTGGGTCAGTCTGTCTGTCTGTCTGTATGTCATACTGTCTGTTTGGGCGCACGTGCCTTGATGTAGGGCTACACAGAGAGGGATCTCTATGTGGCCGTCTCCTCTGACAATGCTTTTTGGCAGTGGGGCAGTCTGTCTGTCTCTGTCTGTATGTCTGTTTGCCAATCTACCTATTTGGGCGCAAGTGCATTGATGTAGGGCTACACAGAGATGGACCTCTATGCGACCGTCTCCTCTGGCAAGGTTTTTGGGCAGTGGGTCAGTCTGTCTGTCTGTCTGTTTGCCAGTCTGCCTGTTTGGGCGCAAGTGCATTGATGTAGGGCTACACAGAGAGGGACCATCTCCTCTGGCAAGGCTTCTGGGAGTGGGTCTGTGTGTGTGTGTGTGTGTGTGTGTGTGTGTGTGTGTGTGTGTCTATTTCTGTGTGACTGTGTCTGTGCGTTCGTGTGAGCAACCGTGCGTGCTTGTGTGTGTGTGTGTGTGTGTGTGTGTGTGTGTGTGTGTGTGTGTGTGTGTGTGCGTGCGTGCGCGCGCGCGTCTGCGTACGTGTATTTGCAGATTAGTTAGTTCTCTACAAAGAGTATTAATTTTGAACAAGAAAAATATAATGAAAACTTTGGTTTAATGTTGTTGTTGTTGTTGTTATTGTTGTTGTTTTTGTTTTTGTTTAACATTCGGCTGTTGCGTGTCTTGTCGTTTCGCCGTGTGTGCAGATCACCCGTACGGTAGACGCCGTGCTGGCACGATATCCGGAGGAAGAGATCAACAAAGCCCAGACCGCAATGAAACAAAAAGTAGATTCGTCGTGAAAAGTAAGAAGACAATCATAACAATCATTCCCTCCCTGATTTTTCACTTGCTCGGTATAGAGTAAATACTTTTTTGTTCCCTTTTTTTTTTTACTGACAATGTTCTTTTTTTATTTTAAATAAAGTGGTTGATATTGGGGGGGTTTTAAAAAGTAAATAAGCTATGAAATTGCTGCTTTTGTGGGGTGCTGGGAAGACGATTGGGTTTTTGTTATTGTTTTTTTTTGGGGGGGGGTTGAAGGAAGAGGATTGTTAGTGCTTGGTTGCCATTTCTGTGTGCAGATTTTCTAATTTGGAGGGTTCGTCTAATATTTTTAGGAGGTTTTTTTTGGGGGGTCTATGGTCGATAGGTGTAAGCATCACATTTAAAGCTAACTTTCTGCAGAAGGCTTAGGAACTGGGAACAGGATCTAAAAACCAATAAATAATGTTTTCTTATAAATAAGAAACAAAATCACAAATGAGGGACTCCTCAACAAAGTCAGACAAGCCGTAAGACTATGGTAGGACCATACAGCATGAACGACCAAGCCGTAAGACTACGGTAGGACCACACATCATGAACGACCAAGCCGTTGGACATTGACAGGAAGACCGGCTTGCCATAGCAAAGGGCGAGAAAGTGATTTGGCCATGTTTCCACTTGCAGACCAAACGGTCTTGCATAGCCCATGCCAGCATGCAAACCTCCAGTGCACCACACTTCGCCAAACCACATCTAGCCTAATTACATATCGCCTAATTACACTTGGCCTAATCATTATCGAGTCTCGATCATATTATGTAACACCTCGCCAAATATTTCCAAACCTAGTTTTAAGGTTAGGGTTATGGAGTGTCGTGCAACGTTATCAGCTTCTCCGTTATCTTGAACGGCCTCTTGAAGCACGTCGTTGTATACCCTGTGCAGAGGTGTCTGTGGTTAGGGTTAGGTGTCTGTGGTTAGGGTTAGGTGTCTGTGGTTAGGGTTAGGTGTCTGTGGTTAGGGTTAGGTGTCTGTGGTTAGGGTTAGGTGTCTGTGGTTAGGGTTAGGTGTCTGTACGTGGTTGCTGAGTGACTCGTTGCTTCGTGTCAGCAACGATGCCATAACCCATGTTTAGGCTGATTAGGCGAGTCGTGCTCATGTTTTTAGGCGGAATGTTACGCTTGGGGTTTTCGTGACATCGGGAAGTTAATGCCGGCACGGAAGGTCGAGATCAAAGGATTAGGCGAAGTGAGGCGCACCCCAAACCTCAATAATAGAATATGAAGAAGAAGCAGAAAAAACATAGGAGGACAACATAAAAACAGTGCACACAGGTATGTCTTACCTTAGACGACAAAACGGTTGCAGTGGATCACATTAAGGAAAGTGGATGGATACAGTTACTGTATGGAATCGTCAGCCGTGCACCGGTGAACATGCGCGAGGTGTGTGTGTGTGTGTGTGTGTGTGTGTCAAGTCAAGTTAAGTCAAAATGATCTTTATTGACGATCAAAGAATAAGCTTGATAAAGCTTGTTTACATCCTGTATGTGTATATATGTGTGTGTGTGTGTGTGTGTGTGTGTGTGTGTGTGTGTGTGTGTGTGTGTGTGAGTGTGTCTGTGTGAGTGTGGGGGAGGGGGGCTGCGCGCACGCACGCATGTGTTCATGTTCACGCAAGCAGTTGCAAATGTGTCGGCATTAGTGTGTGTGTGTGTGTGTGCGCGCGTGCGTGTGCGTGTGGGTTCGTGTGAAACAAAAGAAGATTATACATAATGACACTAATAATACATAGTAGTAGTAGTATTTTAACTGGTGCCATGTTGCTAAGTACAATTTTAAAAAATAAAGTGAACAAAATGAAAACTGACAGGAGGCTCATTGTCTTTTTGAGGATGTGAACACTTCTGAATGCCTTTAATACAATAATGTTATCTTTGACGCGTTAAGCTGTACATATCATTTCATTAAAATTGAGAATGTTCTTTCTTCGTGTATCATTTTTAAGAATTCGGCTGTCTTGCTACAAATTTTGGTGTGTTAGTATGAAGAAAACCTAAGCAAAATCTCTGAATATGTCGTTTAATATGTCAATTGTTTTTCTCAACTAATGATGAGGAAGCAGAGTGTGTGTGTGTGCGTGTGCGTGTGCGTGTGCGCGTGTGCGTGCGTGTGTGTGTGTATGTGTGTGTGTGTGTGCGCGTGTGTGTGTGCTTTTGGAAGAAGTTGTCATACCAGGAACAGACCGTGCAGTAAATTATTGTTGCAAAATTATTTATATGAACAACAGCGAAAGAAGTCATATACTAATTAGTATCATCAAGCGCAAAATTGCCTCTGCTGTAAGCTACTATTCAACGTCTGTACGATGTTGCTGCGGTGGTGGTTGTTCTTGTTGCAGAAATTGTTGAAAAAAATGCTATGCTTGG
This sequence comes from Phymorhynchus buccinoides, assembly GCA_017654935.2. Taxonomy (NCBI): domain Eukaryota; kingdom Metazoa; phylum Mollusca; class Gastropoda; order Neogastropoda; family Raphitomidae; genus Phymorhynchus; species Phymorhynchus buccinoides. The sequence goes on along the minus strand of CM065687.1, from coordinate 34,196,887 downwards.
TCTTATAACTGATACTTCGAGATGACTATGTCATATCTCATAATTTTAGGTTTTATATGAAAACGAACAAAAAAGCCATCAAGTTTAGACCAACCCTCACTTCAACTAAGCTCTCAAACAAGAACACTCACACGAGCTACACAACACTTTAATATGAATTGTACAAACCGTACCAAAATAAGCAAAGAGGTTTGACAACATTTTGGGGTTATGGACATGCAATGTGCAACTAACTATGGTTTCATACAAGGTACAACTAACTACTAACTTCATCTTTCTTCGTAAGCATGTTACACATTTTAAGCCAGGTTTCACAGTTTGTAATATGTATCAGAACCCAGGTAACACCCCCACCCCCATCCCACCACCCGTGGGTCCGATCCTGTATATGTACACTTCCTACCGATTGTCAGCCCACAGCATAGGCTACAGCTATTTTCTAAACAAAGTCACATTTCAATAAACATTTCAGATCACAGCCTTTTGTCAACATCTGATTTTCTTTTCTCTTTCTGTCTTGTGAGCGGGAATCATGCATCTGAAAACAAATGCACTCTCGACTGATCTGAAAATGATGTTTTACGTCCTTTCGGTCATAGACACATATGGGACATTTGTAAATACAAAGATGGTGGGAACAATACTGGTTGCAATGCCTGGAGGCAGTGCAACACCAGTAAAGTCCCGAGTTTTTAACAATATAGATAGGTGTAACGGTAGGTAGGTGTAGCGGTAACCACGCCTCGGTTAAACCTCATCGGCTATGGTACCGCCACATTTGCACCGTTCTCTTTTCTTTATATACTGGTCAAAACTACAACCTTATGTTTTAAATCTGAAAGATTTGATAAGCGAAAGACCTACAAGTATACTACAAGGCTGTAAATGGTAAAAAGTCCTAATAGTTAATCGCGTGAATATCAGGTAAATGGTAACCATGCACAAGTTTGCTCTCAATGGAAGGGAAAAAACCATCAAGTTATCAAATTCGTATATCAAATATCAAATGTCGTTTATGTCTTGTTAAGCTTAGTTTTGTATATAACTGCCCCCCAAAATTGTTTTTAGAAACTTTCACCACACACCGCTTATTCTCGTCCCACATAACTGAATTCCTACCCCAGAGTTCTTCTTCTGCATAATCACCATTGCATATTTCCATCCATGCGTCTGAAGGCAACCTACGCAAGGAGACACTGCTAAATAGACGATTTTCGGAAGGAAAAAAAAATAGGGGAGAGCACTTCGTGAAAATTAGAGTTGATTACCTCGACTTACTCGGTCAAAACCATAGCAACCATGGCAGCATAGCGTCGAAGCTTGAAACTGCAGGAAGCGAGTCAGCGATTTGCAAACATTTTTGTAGAGAAAAAGAAAGGGGCGGCCAGTAGCCACAAACTGAAAGAAATTGCAAAATGTGACGTAAAATTATAAATTACATCAATTTTAGAATGACGCAGGGTGTTCTAAGTGATGTAAGTCTGCTAAAACACACGAGGTGAGAGCTGAGGATCTACCTGATGGTAGAGTAGCTTCCCCTGTTTGACCGATTGAATTAGGCAAGATCACTCCCACACACCATGAAATTACTCCCCTTAATTATTTCCGAACAATTCCTATTTGAGTGGCTTTACTATGCAACATCAAATCTGTTGGTAAAAATTGTCATTCCTCAGTTTCCTCTAGCCCACTCATTCAAATTCGAAAATCCATGACAACGACATCCTGTACAACTGTACAGCAATACAATACCTTAAGGTCTCATCAGACTGTTCAAGTTAGTCGAGCAAAACGAGTTGTGAGTTTCGCTCAAATAAATTCAATTCAGTATATTTCAGTTGAATGAAAATCATAACCTGTTTCTCTCGACAAAACTGGATAATGTGAGAGAGCCTTTAGCGATGACTTCACTATTTCGCAAGACTAAACACTACCACTATCGCACAATTAAAATACAGTCTACAAACTACATACACTACTATCAAATACTGAGTACTGAAATACAACTCAAGGACGATTCTTCGCATTATTTTCTTACACAAAAAGTCTCTCCGAGCAACAAGATTACATTCCTAATTGACAATATACAAAATGACTTCACCCCCACCATACTCCGTTTTGGCTCTGTGCCATTGTAAGAAAATGATGTCCATAAAAACACCTTTACATATAAAATGTAAAATGTTGATAACAAAAAGCAATCATCTTCATAAAGTGAAAGATCAACTGTGCCAAGAGTCGAGAATTCTGATCGCTTCTCGGCCTTTTGGCTAAGACAGTGATTCAGGAACATAATTTTTTGTTTATACCCTGGTTGGTTTGTTCAGCCCGTCGTACATGGCGAAAGCCGATACGCGACGTTAAACTGAACTTCCATCCAACAAACAAAATCCAACGAAGTTTTCAACACAGAAATAAAAGCAAGCGTTTATGTTTACAAGTGGGCCCAATGAAAAGGACAGATGAACGTAAAGTTGTGATAATAAAGTCACCAAATAGGGTGTTTTCCTGGTGATCTTGACGTGTTTCTGACAACAACAAAACATCCTTCAGGGTGCCCCTTTAAGAAAACTTTGAAGGAACTAAAAAGAAAGGTAGAGGACAGGCATTGGACACCGTTGCTGCTTGTTTTATCTGAAGTCACTGACTTTTGAATTCGACGGACTAGTGAATTGATGACCAGAAGGATCGATGGATACGTGGATAATGAATGAAATGGACATCTAGGTCTAATTATGGACTTGATGGCAAATGCTAAGAATAGCTCCTTCCTCTGTCCCTTCCATTCATTGTAGACGGTTTCAGGTTAGGGTTAGGGTTATGAATAGGGTTTGGGATCGGGTTAGGGATAGGTTTAGGGTCAGCTTAGTCATCAACTTTTATTTTCTTGTGTATTTGACACTAAACTGACCCTAAACCTATCCCTAACCCTATTCCAAACCCTAACCCTAACCTGAAACCGTCTAATCCACAACAACAATAAAAACAATTATGGTATGTTATGATTATGAACCTTCACTGACCCTAAACCTATCCCTAATCCTATCCCAAACCCTATTCCTAACCCTAACTGAAACCGTCTGAAATGAATGGAAGGGGCAGAGGAGGGAGCTTTTCCTTAACAGAGATTTTAATACTCACTTTGCTCTGGTTTCCTAGAAATCAAACCGTCAAATCGGCAATTCCTCCTTGGCGGAGGTGCTGGAAGTCAAATTCTTTCACCCAAAGAGAAGGCTTGTACCGTCTCTTTTTTAATGGCCGCCAAATCGCTTGCACGAAATTTTCGCAATACAAGCCTTTTTATTTTTAAATTTTGTACTGTTTATCTAAAGGAGTTTTGCTCACAACAAAGGAAATAGCTCCATTTTTTTTTTTACTGCACTATAAAAAAAAGAAAACGCTTTAACCACAATGAGTGACCTCCACCCACCCCATCCAAAATGGCTACTCTCTCCAGCATCTCCGCCAAGAAGAAATCGCCGTTTTGACGGTTTAATTTCTAGGAAACCAGCGCAAAGTGAGTGTTCCGATCCTTGAAAAGGCTGTCTTTCTGGTGATCTCGACGTGTTTCTTGAAGAAACTCATCCGTCAGGGTCCACCTTTAAACCTATGTGCGTGTTAAATTATTTCTCTACAAACGGTTTGTGAAAATAATCACAATAATAAATTGTTCACCAAAAAGGGATTCAAATATACAAAATCATTAGAAGTACATATTGATGTATGATGTAGGTACTATGGTAGAAAATGACTTAATATTGTAGGGAAATAGAATCAGTCTTGTTGTTATTACGGTAGTACTATTTCGCATGACTGAATTGTTGTTCTGTCAAGCGTTGCATTATATACTGTTTATCTGTTCATACTATTCTTTTCTTTTTAATTCCACAACCTGTCCTTTCTGTGGCCCCCCTTCTTCTCACATTCACTTATACTATAACATCTTTCTTCTTCTTTGTAATCTCCCTGCTGTGTATCTTTTTTTTCCCATTAAAGTTTTCCTTTCATGCGAATTCCAATTTTCTGTTCATGTATTGCTGTGCTTTATGATCTTCATATCATTTTCATATGTATTTTAATTTTCCTTTTGTGTGCTATTTTGATGTGCATAACCCTAACAACGGACACATCGTCGAACAGCGTGTGTCATCCACTAAAATAGAAGATTAGCTTGCAAAATATTTGCCTTCAAATGTTCGTAACATCGTACCAAAAGGAAAGTATCTCTATAGTAATTTGTATGATTCGCTCTACAGTATAATCTACACATCTGCGTCCAACAGACAAGCGGTCAGACGGTCATGTAAGGTCTAACGTACAGAACCCAATACAGTGGCAAGCTCGACGGCAAGCACATGAACAAACTCCATGAAAGGAAACAAGGCTCGAAAGCTTTTGCAGACTAATGTTTGATGTTAAAGAAAAAGTTAATAATCATTCAAAGAAAAGTGAAATTGCGATGTCTACAGTTGTAAAAATATCGATATCAACACGATGCTACACATTTACAAAATGACTACTTT
>CM065687.1:34177364-34182364 GCA_017654935.2 Phymorhynchus buccinoides | reverse complement strand
AAGCAGCTGCCCCCCTCTACTATCTGGCAGTCATATTCGGAAACGACTGACTGGCATACAAACAAGCTACACATGCTATGGTATGGTACGTTACGGTCCTTCCTTATGGCGTTCAACTTCATCGTTTAGAAGATTATTATGTTGCGCTATGTATATTATGTTCTTCCATGCTGTGCTTATACTATGTCAGACAAAACCTCGTGATTAACGTGTTATAAACTTGGAACAAAGACATTTACAAATCCGTGTTATACAGCGTAATTATTCACGATTATGTACGTAACACAAAGACGCTAATGACATACACACCAACACCCAAACGAGGGAGAGTAAAAGAAAGTAATGCAAGGCAATGGGAAAACTAAACAATGGTCTGTCTCAAAGAACAGCGCAAATGGCCTCATTGTGTTCATAGAGAATGGTGGTGAAATGATTGAAGTATTGGACATCTATGTATATTCACAGTGGTATGGACATTAGGCACATATGCACGTTCACAAAACACACACCACTTTTCATTAGATAGGTGTTAAACAAAACACGTTATTCATACACACTCTAAGACACACGTGCACTGATAATATAATCATTGTTATCCTTGTTAACGTTGTTTTATTTGTTTGTTTTTTTGTTTCTAAGGTTGATGTTTCCGCCATAAAGCGATAGCCCAAACAAGCATCATTGCAGACATTCAATCGATCTGAGCTCTGAGCTTCACTTTGTGGGTGGATATCCACCCAATACCCACACAACTAACAAGCATCATTGCAGACATTCGATCGATCTGAGCTCTGAGCTTCACTTTGTGGGTGGATATCCACCCAATACCCACACAACTAACAAGCATCATTGCAGACATTCGATCGATCTGAGCTCTGAGCTTCACTTTGTGGGTGGATATCCACCCAATACCCACACAACTAACAAGCATCATTGCAGACATTCGATCGATCTGAGCTCTGAACGTCACTTTGTGGGTGGGTATCCACCCATCCACCCAATACCCACACAACTAACAAGCATCATTGCAGACATTCGATCGATCTGAGCTCTGAACGTCACTTTGTGGGTGGGTATCCACCCATCCACCCAATACCCACACAACTAACAAGCATCATTGCAGACATTCGATCGATCTGAGCTCTGAACGTCACTTTGTGGGTGGGTATCCACCCATCCACCCAATACCCACACAACTAACAAGCATCATTGCAGACATTCGATCGATCTGAGCTCTGAGCTTCACTTTGTGGGTGGGTATCCACCCATCCACCCAATACCCACACAACTAACAAGCATCATTGCAGACATTCGATCGATCTGAGCTCTGAACTTCACTTTGTGGGTGGTATCCACCCATCCACCCAATACCCACACAACTAACAAGCATCATTGCAGACATTCGATCGATCTGAGCTCTGAACGTCACTTTGTGGGTGGGTATCCACCCATCCACCCAATACCCACACAACTAACAAGCATCATTGCAGACATTCGATCGATCTGAGCTCTGAACGTCACTTTGTGGGTGGGTATCCACCCATCCACCCAATACCCACACAACTAACAAGCATCATTGCAGACATTCGATCGATCTGAGCTCTGAGCTTCACTTTGTGGGTGGGTATCCACCCAATACCCACACAACTAACAATTGTTCCTATGATTGATATTCAGGAAACCCTGGAAGGACAAAAGTATTATATTGTTCTCAGGGCCGGATGTAGGGGGAGGGGTCCTGTTTTCAGGGGGGTTTTCCGGGGACCCGGACCCCCCCCCCCCCTCCTCCTTAAAAATTACCCCCTAGCATGTACCTTATACCAGATAGAAAAGCAACAATTGTGGACCTGTCATGTCAGAATTTGGCTCCATTCGTGCCTTTAAAATCGCACAATCGCACCCACCCTCCTGGAGCCCCATAAAAAGCTCTATCCCTTGACCTCTGCGGCCCCATGAACCCCCGGCAGAACCCCCCCCCCCCCCCCCCCCCCTCATGAATCTCTTAATCCGGCTCCCTGCATATTGTTTCCCATTCACTCAGTCACTCAGAGAATCATTATAAAGCTGTGTTGTTAGTTTTGTTTTAATGCGTTCATTCTTACTTGAGAACGATATGAATGCACTATTTTTTTTTATATAATAATGATGACAATGACGATGATATTAAAGGCGACGAGGCAACAACGACGACGATGATGATGTTGATAATGACGATGATGCCAAATGAGTAGAACATGATACAACTTACGATTCAAAATGCGTTTCTTGTATGCGCCGAAACTGGGGACTACCAAGCAGAAGAGTGCAAGAATGATTCCCTTCATTTTGATAGCCTGAAAAATGCATCAAAGTAGCACAAAAGATCAGAAAAAATATTCATTTCTAACGCAGTTTTTAATCTGTTTATCTCATTGCTCGTTGCTCGTATAGTGCAACATACTGAAAAACAATTATTCTCTCTTTCTCTCTCGATGGAATAGAATAGAAAATGGGAAATTGTTTTCAAACAAACAAAAATAATGAAGCAAAATACTTTGTAGATTAACCTCAGGTAGTATGGTTTGATTTTTAAAAAAAAGAAATATACATAAATACTTGTGCAAATTCAAAGGAAATTTAAAAAAACAAATTCGCGTAAAATGCCACTCCGTTTTCCAAACAGAAAAAGCATAAAAACTGTCGATTCTAATATTTACTTAGACATTTAACCAGTTGTCAAATAATATCAACGTTCCAATGTCTCCTTTTGTTCTTTATTCAACAGAGCAATAACATTCGATTATTCCTCTGCTGTCAGCAAAGCAAAACTCACGTAGTTTATTTCTTTGGTTTAGAGGAGACAGAATGCTTTGCTAAAAACAATAATCGTTTTCTTGGGAGATATAATCCCCTTTATCAAATGCTGAATAAAACAAATTCCTGATTTCGTGCACACACACACACACACACACACACACACACACACACACACACACATATATATATATATATATATATATATATATATATATATATATATATATATATATATATATACACACACACACACACACACACACACACACACATACACACACACACACACTCATACACACACACATACACACACACACACACACACACACACACACACACACACACACACACACACACACACACACACACACACACACACACACACACACATCACCTGTTGTGACATCCATCCCTAACTCATTATGCAGGTAAAAGGCGAATCTTTTTTTTTTTAAAGGAAAAAAAAGAAAAATGAAACGATCAAACGAAAGAAAGAAACAGAAAATTAACACACAAAATCAATTTTATCTTATCTTTAGCTGTTCATTGTTGTTATTTACTGCTCTACAAGAGAATGCTAATACTACAACCCATTTTATATTTTTATTTCTAGCCTACTTTCTACGAATTTTCTTCCACTTTTAATTACGACATTAGTTCACGAATAATGAAGTTCTTTCAACTTTTTTTTGCTGAAAGTTGTGAGGGAAAAAAACTAAAGAAAACGCGCGCTTTGGTAAATATTTCAAGAAATAAACTTTTCAGCATATAAAAAAAACCTTTAATAAATTGCAATATTTCGGTTTATATTATAAAAACGTTCAACGGTCAAAGCCTCGGGCCAATTAAAACATCCTTTAAAACACAGTGGTACACATTAAAAACTATGATCAGAACTCACAAAAGCAGACACATTCTAACCCCCAAAAAGAAGCGAGTTTTGCATGGTCTCTTTAAAATAAATCACTGTAGTTAGAAGCTAACCCACAAAACCAGAAATTGCATGAGATGCCACCAATATGTTGAGTGCCATGGGAAAAGAGACATTCTCTTTACATAGCAGTTGGTGACAACTGAACGCACAGAACCAAATGACAAGAAAGAGAATGTGACACCGCACCACGAAAGGGACATTACACTGACCATTCTGGGAGAATTACACGTTTGAAACCTTTCAGACAATTCTCTTTCTACTGATACAAGAACCATGCTTGTATCTTTTTCCGTTCCAGAGTTATGAGCACTTAAAGTTAGTAGGATGAGCGTCGGCCATTTAAAGAAAACACAGTCCAAAGTCTAGCCTAGCTGAAGAAAAATCATTAGCCTACTCATTTTAAAGCACTTATAAGACCATTTACAGACTGTATTAAAGATTGTCCTTTATAAAAATGACAGATAAGATGTCAGAGAACTCGAAAATACCCATAACTCAAACTTGACAAAAAATGAGATTTTTGACTTTGCAAGCTTGTTGTGAGAACTAGCCCAGCGACGTAATGTCCCTGTCGTGGTGCTGGATCACAAATACAGTTTTAAAAGAAACCCTTTGAAGAAATGAAGATATTACCTGACTGATGAGCAAACAACTCAAGATCTGCCTCAGTAAAGTTCGAACAATGCACAAAATGGAATCAAGGAAAATCGATCTCAGTTACCTTAGTAATCCTTGCCTTACTTAACTGACTCCCGAGGATGGAGGCGCTTCTTTCCCCTTCAGCTCGTGTACCCTCAATCAGGGGGCAGCACTGTAGCCAGCATCGTCTTGTCATCACAGCGCCGCCAAGCGGTTCGATGCCACGACAGGAACAGCAACTACCTACCCCCTCCGTCAGCCATCACAAGTTCTCCCGCCGTTTGCCAATGGGCGGTTTTCTTGTCATCTGGTTCTGTGCGTTCAGTTATCACGGATTGCTATGTAAAGAGAATGGCTCTTTTCCCGTGCACTCAAGATATTGGTGTCATACCGTGTGCTTAGAAGCATGCGAAAAAGTAAAAAGAATTCGGTATTCCGTTCATTTTCAGAACATAGAATAAAATGGTACCAAAATCAAACAAGAGGTATCGAAAAATAGTTGGGGCCCTACTACTTCTAATGAGAGACTTAGTGCGATTTATTTCACGCCAGAGGGCATGACGCTCGTGTGGGGCTAATCCTCTCTATATTCTTAGTTGGGGATAAAGAAAATGAGAGAGAGAGTGAGTAG
>CM065687.1:34157364-34169864 GCA_017654935.2 Phymorhynchus buccinoides | reverse complement strand
TGATGATGATGATGATGATGATGATGATGATGATGATGATGATGATGATGATGATGATGACGACGACGACGATGATGATAAAGGAGCTCAAAACAAGAGAATGGCATAAACAAAGAGAAAAAGAAGAAATTAACCAGAAGAAAGATGTATGGAAGAGAAAAAAAAGGAAACACTATATAAAAAGTATTGTTATTATAGTTAAATCAATGTAAGATGGATGGAAGAGGAAAAAAGGTGACACGATATAGTTAAGAATTCTATGTAAGATGGATGGAAGAATGAACAAAGGAAACACGATATAAAACGTATTGTTTTTATAGTTAAATCTATAACTCTGACACCTTCGGATTGTCGTTGTTGTTGTTGTCGTACCGTGGCTTAAAGATTCCAGGGATCATCCCAGCAGCCGAAGCACTTGAACAATATGGTACAAATGCACCAGCTAGGGGTGAGAACATTACGCGTGCAACCGTTTTTGATTACCCCGCCACGTGCGCAGCCACACTCCGACTTCGGAGGAGCCTTTGGATTGAACATGCAATGTCTACGCAGCAGTTCCCCAGTGACCAGCGATAACCATTCATTTCTATTCATATCGAGGGATTTGGAGCGACCCCGTCCCTGTAAAGGTGACGAATATCCATCGATAGTAAACCAGAAGGGAGAGGAGGAGGAGGTATAAGAGAAGGGAGGGGGAGAAGAATGCCAAACAAACAAACATACCAAAACAACCGTTGAGCAGAAAAGAGAAGGCAGGATGGACAGAGAGAAAAAGTGCAGTTAAGGAGAAGAAGAACGGGGGTAGCCAAGAAAGAAGACGCATGAAGGCAGCAGGTCTAAGGAATGATGAAGACGAGAAGGATGTAATTTTTAGCCACAATTATTAAAACATTCACGGATGGGTCAGCTTCCCAGTGTAATTTTTGTTTGTGGCACAAGCCACAAACCTATAACTCACTTTGTCGGTCTGTCTGTCGGTCGGTCGGTCTGTCGGTCTGTCGGTCGGTCCAAAATTGTCGCACATATTGCCAAAATTGTCGCACATATTGTAAAAGGGAAAACAATACTTGGGCATAAAGTAACATTTCAGTTGTCATATCTACAGTCCTTAGGTATCGTATCGTAATTTTGAGTTTTACGTCCTCTCGACCCGGGAAGGCACACATGAGACATTAATATAAAATGTATTACTGGGTCCTTAGGTATGGAAAGAATTGTATACTGAACAGAGCACATGAATCTTCATTTTAAAGCGTACAAAATAATAAACATACGTAATACAGACACTGCAACAGACAGTATGCGGTGCTTCTTTCGATGAGCATAAGTAGGATAAATAGTTTTAAATGTTTTCCAAAAGATATAAAAAGTTACGAAATGGTGCAGAGATAACATTCTGCTTTAGGCCTACAGATTAAAATTATTGAAAAGCCAGGGGAGGCGACTCAGTGTATGTAATGATTGGAGTGGTAAAAATAGACCGCTGCCACAAACGATTGCGAATCCGCGCTTGTTAAAGATTGCAGCCAAAGTGTTAACACGTGTCATTTTTATTGTTGTTTTAGTGATTAAACAATATATAATTATTGTAGTTATACAATATGATTTGCTTTCTCTCCCGAATACGTTATCTGTACAATTTCGCAACATTTGGTGTCTCTACTAGGAGAAGACGGGGTAAAAAGCCCATGGGCGGGTAAGAAGCCCATGCCAATTATCTCATGAAATAAAGAAAATTTCAGTCAAATTTGCCCATGAGACGAATGCTAAACATTAACACTCGTCTCATGGGCAAAATGTGTGACTGAAATTTGCTTCATTTCATGAGATAATTGGCATGGGCTTCTTACCCGCCCATGGGCTTTTTACCCCGTCTTCCCCTAGCAATGACAGAATGCTTGGGGTCACAACCATCATCAGAGTTGAGATTCTGGTTCTGGTGCGGTACGTCACTTCTGACGATCAATCGCGACGGAACTAGATTCGAACTTCACGACGCTTACAAAGAGTTTGTAGCCTATGTTTCACTACTAAAGCATGTCGGCCATCTTAGATGACTGTACCAGACAGCGTCGCCAACCACTCCGGCGCAGGTTCCGAGATTGGACTTGCCCTGGCCCGCCATAAAACGTTCCCAGTAATCCCCCTTGTAATTGCCCGGATTTGTTGCCTCCTGACTGGCGCTTTCAGCATTGCTTCCCTTTAAAGCCGAGCGCGTTCAGAAAGGGACTGGAAGCACATAGCTCGCTCTCTCTCTCTCTCTCTCTCTCTCTCTCTCTCTCTCTCTCTCATCTCTCTCTCTCTCTCTCTCTCTCTCTCTCTCTCTCTCTCCTCTCCTATCTCTCTCTCTCTCTCTCTCTCTCTCTCTCTCTCTCTCTCTCTCTCTCTCTCTCTCTCTCTCTCTCTCTCTCTCGATTGTAAGAATAGGCATCGCCTAAAATCTTTATCCTTGTCAAATAAAGTTTCCCAGTGTCCAGTCTCAGTCTCTCTCTCTCTCTCTCTTCTCTCTCTCTCTCTCTCTCTCTCTCTCTCTCTCTCTCTCTGTCTCTCTCTCTCTCTCTCTCTGTCTCTCTCTCTCTCTCTCTCTCTCTCTCTCTCTCTCTCTCTCTCTCTCTCTCTCTCTCTCTCTCTCTCTCTCTCTCTCTCTCTCTCTCTCTCTCTCTCTCTCTCTCTCTCTCTCTCTCTCTCCTCTCTCTCTCTCTCTCTCGATTGTAAGAGAATAGGCATCGCCTAAAAATCTTTATCCTTGTCAAATAAAGTTTTCCAGTGTCCAGTCTCTCTCTCTCTCTCTCTCTCTCTCTCTCTCTCTCTTCTCTCTCTCTCTCTCTCTCTCTCTCTCTCTCTCTCTCTCGATTGTAAGAATAGGCATCGCCTAAAATCTTTATCCTTGTCAAATAAAGTTTTCCAGTCCAGTCCAGTCTCTCTCTCTCTCTCTCTCTCTCTCTCTCTCTCTCTCTCTCTCTCTCTCTCTCTCTCTCTCTGATTGCAAGAATAGGCATCGCCTAAAATCTTTATCCTTGTCAAATAAAGTTTTCCAGTGTCCAGTCTCTCTGTCTCTCTCTCTCTCTCTCTCTCTCTCTCTCTCTCTCTCTCTCTCTCTCTCTCTCTCTCTCTCTCTCTCTCTCTCTCTCCCGTCTCTCTCTCTCTCTCTCTCCTCTCTCTCTCTCTCTCTCTCCGCTATGTGAAGCACATTTTATACAAGTACAGAAATAGACGTCAGTGGAAAGAAACCCGTGGATGGTAGAAACTCTTCAAAGAAGAAAATTAATCCACCTAATTCGACTTTTTCCCCGATCAAAACTCTTAGCACTCTAAGGGCACATAGTCATTGTGGAATCGCTGATTCCTGCTACTCTACACCCTATGCCAACATTTGACTCACCAGAAAGCAAGATGAGCGTCCAGTCACCGTGTGGCATTCTGCTGAGCTCGAGTCACTCTGGCTTGCATGTGCTGTAGCCTACGTTCAAGGGAATGCAGATGGCAGGTGCTCTTGTCCTCACGAAACCTTCATAAAGTCTCCCCTTGCGATTTCAATTGAAGATATATTTCCAGTTGCGTGGCTAAGGCCGCTTGTGAAGTTGAATAGCTGTCCAGAAGACAGGACAGCTACCTTGACGACAAGACAAGCTGCCATCCCGCTACTGAACGGCAATACAACTTCTACTGCCAGACTACCTTCTTGAGACGATACCTGTAGGGTAAGACGGGGTAAAAAGCCCATGGGCGGGTAAGAAACCCATGCCAACTATCTCATGAAATGAAGCCAATTTCATTCAAATCGTGCCCATGAGACGAGTGTTTATGTTTAGCGTTCATCTCATGGGCAACATTTGACTGAAATGTTCTTTATTTCATTAGATAATTGGCATGGGCTTCTTACCCGCCCATGGGCTTTTTACCCCGTCTTCACCTACCTTGGAACAAGTTCCTCATTTCTGGGACCACGCTTTGGTCGACATTCAAGGCCTGTGCCACCTGGTGCTGAGATAACCCAGATTCAAACAGTCTGCCAGCTCAGGCCATCTCAATGTCAGCCCAACCCTTTTAGATCAGTTGCCCGGGCACGGTGAACCAGTCAGTGAGACAAAACTGACGAAGTTCTTCATCCACCACAAGAAACAGGTTTTGACCCGAGCACTGTCCATGTCCATTTTAGGGGTTGGGTCAGAAATCTGCATGCTGCTGTCCAGTCAGCGCTGTTCCCTTGGTCGTCAACGCAGTGACAATGATCAATGACGCCACTGTCAGTATCAAATAGCATCTTATGTTAAAGGGGCACCGGCACCCTGACGGATGAGTTTTTGTAAGAAACACGTCGAGATCACCAGGAAAACACCCTTTACATAGATTGCAACACTCACTTTGCTCTGGTTTCCTAGAAATCAAACCGTCAAATCGGCGATTCCTCCTTGGCGGAGGTGCTAGAAGTCAAATTCTTTCACCCAAAGAGAAGGCGTGTGCCGTCTCTTTTCTAATGGCTGCCAAATCGTTTTTGCACAAAATGTTCGCAATCCAAGCCTTTTTGTCTTTCTTTTTTAAATACAGTTATCTAAAGGAGTTTCGCTCACAACAAAGGAAATAGCTCCAGTTGTTTTTTTACTGCACTACAAAAAAAGAAAAAACTTCAACCACAATGAGTGTCCTCCATCCACCCCATCCAAAATGGATTCTCTCTCCGGCATCTCCGCCAAGGAGGAATCGCCGTTCTGACGGTTTAATTTCTAGGAAACCAGAGCAAAGTGAGTGTTCTGATCTTTGAAAAGGCTGTTTTTCGGGTGATCTGGACGTGTTTCTTACAAAAGCTCATCCGTCAGGGTCCACCTTTGATAAAGCAATGCTTTGCCACAATTTAAAAAAACAAAAAAAGATGCCAAGCAAATGTGGAGTAGTATGCTTCATCAATGGAGCGTACGGATGCTCGGATTGCTCGCTAGCACTGAAAAGCTCTTCAAGAGTAGCCTACATGCAAAAAATGGGCCTGTTTGTATTCTCTGGTATTGAGAGAAGATAGAGAGAGGGCAGAGATGGAGGAACGCAGACGGAGGACAGAGATAGTCCAAGGTTTGGGCAATCCAAAATAGGTAATGGAGAAAAAAACGATCGCCACAAACTGACTCTCTTCGAAAGAGGTATTTAGCTGAACAACTGTGCACTTCTGTAATTTTTATTGATGCAGAATAAAAGATAGTGTTTGTTTTGTTGTTGTCTTACCTAGGCTAAAAGACTCCAGGGGTCATCCCAACAATCGGAAACACTTGAACACTATGGTACACAAATGCATCAGCTAGTGATAAGAACATTACGTGTGTGACCGGGTTTGTTTTTATTACCCCGCAACGTGGGCAGCCACACTTCGACTTCGGGTGGAAATGATATTATATTTTCACATAATGTTTACCCAAAAAATATAAAAATTAATATATGCCTAGGTACGTGTACGAACGTTTCTGCAAAAAAAAGATATTATTACACACGCGCACGCCAGGCCCTGACCTGGAACCCCCAGGGGAAAAGGAAGAGAGGCCGGCCTCGCAACAGCTGGAGGAGGGACACCCTGGCTGAACTGGAGAGGAGGCAGGGAACGAGCATCCAGGCCCTGACCTGGAACCCCCAGGGGAAAAGGAAGAGAGGCCGGCCTCGCAACAGCTGGAGGAGGGACACCCTGGCTGAACTGCATCCAGGCCCTGACCTGGAACCCCCAGGGGGAAAAGGAAGAGAGGCCGGGCAACAGCTGGAGGAGGGACACCCTGGCTGAACTGGAGAGGAGGCAGGGAACGAGCATCCAGGCCCTGACCTGGAACCCCCAGGGGAAAAGGAAGAGAGGCCGGCCTCGCAACAGCTGGAGGAGGGACACCCTGGCTGAACTGGAGAGGCAGGGAACGAGCATCCAGGCCCTGACCTGGAACCCCCAGGGGAAAAGGAAGAGAGGCCGGCCTCGGGAGGAAACCCTGGGAAAAGGAAGAGAGGCCGGCCTCTCAACAGCTGGAGGAGGGACACCCTGGCTGAACTGGAGAGGAGGCAGGGAACGAGCATCCAGGCCCTGACCTGGAACCCCCAGGGGAAAGGAAGAGAGGCCGGCCTCTCAACAGCTGGAGGAGGGACACCCTGGCTGAACTGGAGAGGAGGCAGGGAACGAGCATCCAGGCCCTGACCTGGAACCCCCAGGGGAAAGGAAGAGAGGCCGGCCTCTCAACAGCTGGAGGAGGGACACCCTGGCTGAACTGGAGAGGAGGCAGGGAACGAGCATCCAGGCCCTGACCTGGAACCCCCAGGGGGAAAGGAAGAGAGGCCGGCCTCTCAACAGCTGGAGGAGGGACACCCTGGCTGAACTGGAGAGGAGGCAGGGAACGAGCATCCAGGCCCTGACCTGGAACCCCCAGGGGGAAAGGAAGAGAGGCCGGCCTCTCAACAGCTGGAGGATGGACACCCTGGCTGAACTGGAGGCAGGGATCCAGGCCCTGACCTGGAACCCCCAGGGGAAAGGAAGAGAGGCCGGCCTCTCAACAGCTGGAGGAGGGACACCCTGGCTGAACTGGAGAGGCAGGGAACGAGCTGGAATGGCGTGGAAAGAGCTGCCCAGAACCGGGTGCGATGGCGGGGTGTCGTCAATGGACTATGCTCCTCTTGGAGCAACGGTCTTAAGTAAGAAGGGTAAGACGGGGTAAAAAGCCCATGGGCGGGTAAGAACTCCCTGCCAATTATCTCATGAAATAAAGCAAATTTCAGTCACATTTTGCCCATGAGACGAGTGTTAATGTTTAGCATTCGTCTCATGGGCAAATTTGACTGAAATTTGCTTTATTTCATGAGATAATTGGCATGGGCTTCTTACCCGCCCATGGGCTTTTTACCCCGTATTCACCTAAGTAATTACAAAGACTCGGAGACAGAGAAGTTGACTCACAGACAGACAAGCAGGCAGACACATATACATCCACAGATAGTACGCGAATAAGATGGATGAATTTCAAAAGAGCAAAAATACCCCCCCACAAAAAAAATGACGAAATAATTCTATTTTGCTTCTTTCTTTAAGTCCGCCAATCTTGTCCGCTGTAATATTTCTTTTAACTGAGCACACCTTAAGCTCTGCTCGTTGCTGCTTCAGTTGTCTTGTGTGGTATGTTATTTTGCTTTCGGACAATACAATGTTTAAACCAAATGACGACCACATTTTGGTTTCTTTGTTAAAACTTGCGTATTTCTCTCCTGCGGGCACGTTGTGAATGGTTTAGTCGCACATTATGCAATAGTGTATGTAGCCTTGATTGGCAACGACTCACAACTTTGTGTTGCAACATGTGATCGGCGAGTGGCTGGTAACGTAATGTATTGATTACACGAACAGTACACAAATGATCTTGATCTTGCTGTTATCTGTGTGACATAATACGTGATATTAGGTTAACTAAATTTTTGGGAATATAAACATGCTTGAAACAAGTGTTCACTTGCTATATGTGTTATGCGCGCGCGTGTGTGTGTGTGTGTGTGTGTGTGTGTGTGTGTGTGTGTGTGTGTGTGTATGCGCGTGAGTTTTCCTGTGTGAAACTGTGCGTGCGCGTGCACCAAATCACACGTTAGGCCTACATTGATTTTAAACACGCATGTACACAAGTTATACTCAATCACACACACACGCGCGCGCGCGCGCGCACACACACACACACACACACACACACGCGCGCGCGCGCGCGCGCGCGCGTGCGCGCGCGCGCACGCACACAACACACACACACACACACACGCGCGCGCGCGCGCGCACACAGACACACACACACAAACTCACACACACACATACACACACACACAAACTCACACGCGCGCATAGCAAAAAATAGCAATTGCACATTTGTTACAAGCATTTTTATAATCAAGCACGTTCATCCAGCTTATACAGGCTACACGAACAGAACACTCCATAAATATGGTGGCAGAATGTCATTAACAATACGGCACAACTCTAACTAGCTATGTATAATTATTGTCACAACAATTGCCTGACAGCAACACCCTGTCAGCGGTCACACGGCTAATGACTGACATTTAGGCCTAGGCCTATTTATTGTCCCTTCCTAGTCTTTGAAATGTACAGAGCCTTCGGCATTACCTCTCACACTTTCACCTCTCCATCCTCTCTTCCAACTGCCTTTCATTGGAATCATGAACAAATGGTGTTAATGTGTGTACTTTGAGAAACAACCAAAAATAAAGTGTGTTAGTTTTTAAGTCCGGTGCTATTGCGATTCAGTATAGATAGAGGAGTGTGAACATGAAAGCCTTCTGTGCAGGGTGTAGATATTTCGTTTTCAAGGTAAGGAACGACTGAACACCGAGCATGTTAATTAGTAAGACTATTAGTATGCTAATAAGATTTTTTATTATTGTTGTTTGCTCTGTATTGCTTTTCGAAGTAAACGCGGGTAACGCGGTCAGGTCTGTATTTCTTTTTCACACGCACATGCGCGTACACGATCTCTCGCATGAAGACGCATAAACACACACGCGCGCGACCGCGCACGCACACACACACACACAGAGAAACGTGAGCGCGTGCGCACACACGTACACACACGCGCGCGCGCAAGCACGCACGCACACACACACATACCCACACATACATATGCACACACGCGCGCGCGCGCGCACACACATACTCTCTCTCTCTCTCTCTCTCTCTCTCTCTCTCTCTCTCTCACTCACACACACACACACACACACACACACACACACACACACACTCTGGCAATATTAACATTTCTTCCCCTCACAACACTATCTGAACCATCTTAGACGGAAAAAGTGCTGTCTCTATAGGGGATTTGAATCCCAATATTTTCTGTCCCGGATAGTACACTTGACACTTGGAGCGCAAGTGAAGCTATAGTGCGCGTGCACTACAACTGCACTTGTCGCAAGTGAAGTTATAGTGCGCGTGCACTACAACTGCACTTGTACCGTTTTGGGTTGAGGGGAAGAAATGTTAATATTGCCCGCACACGCACACACACACACACACACACACTCAGACCTTTTGATCGCATAGAATGGGGTAAAACTGTGGAGAGATTAAATAATCATGAAGGAATATTTCATGCAACATTTGTTGGCTTGAACATGTTTCAATGACGAGTTTAGTACAGTGATATGGAAAGTTGATAACTGTTAAAACGTCCGAATGGCAATCCAGATTTACGCCATATTGAAAACAGGATTGGGTGTTTTTGTGTGTGGCTCAAGCCACAAACCTATAACTCACTTTGTCGGTCGGTCGGTCGGTCTGTCGTTCCAAAATTGTCGCACATTTTGACAAAATTGTCGCACTTCAAATCGAGGCTAAACTTCAAAATTAATTGAGGCCGCTCTTTAAAATGATGTATTTTAAAAGCGTACAAAATAATAAACATACGTAATGCAGACACTACAACAGACACGACGAGTATGCGGTGCTTCTTTTGATGAGTATAAGTAGGATGCATAGTTTTAAATGTTTTCCAAAAGATATAAAAAGTTACGAAATGGTGCAGAGATAACATTCTGGTTTACAGATTAAAATTATTGAAAATCCAGGGGAGGTAACTCATGATTGGAGTGGTAAAAATAGACGGCATGCCACAAACTATTGCGATTTCGCGCTTGTTTTCATTGTAGGCCTACCTTATTATATTCAAGTTTGACAAGAACATGTTGGCATTTTAAAATAGACTAAACACTAAACTAACAGCAAAAAGTCTGAATATACAAACAACTCGTACTCCGCAGCTGGCTGAAGCCGTTGTTGTTTTTTTTACTCTCTCCATTTCACCTACACTACAGGTGGGGATCGATGTGAACTCAACTCACTACCTACAACAACACTAATACTCCCCCACCTTCCAGACTGGAAGTGAAACAGTTGGCTTCATTCATTCTTTGCAAAGTTTTGTAGGCTGCGAAGTGATCACTCTTTGTAACATTTAGGCTTTTTGCTAACAGGTAGAAAACAGACAAGGCGAAGACACAGAAACGTGTGCAAAAAGATTAATAGAAATGTATCTATTGGTTTCTTTTCATTGCAATTGTTTTAATGATTTACGTTTCAGTGGTGATGAAGCCAACCATTTGGGACCATGGGGCCAAAGTATTGACCATGTTGACCAAAAATATTGACCATTGACTCACGGTGCCACTAGCTGCCTTCCAGGGAGTCTTTGATGCCAGTTCTGCACACAGTGGCACCATGTCTGCAACCTCCTCTGGCAGTCCCATGGAAGGTAGGGTAGGCTACATGAAAAACAAATATAGAAAGCCCAGACAATGTGCAAACCATTGCTTAACCCTTTCACCGCCAGCCATATTTCAGCCACAAATGCCCATTAAAATTACCTGGGTAGAGAACAAAATCCATCTACAGTATTGGGGATTCTTCTGTGACATATATAAAATAAGGTCTATCCTTACTTCCCAAAACTAAGACAACAGGGATTTAGATAATATACCCCAATTAGTGACATAGGTGTTAAATCACTGTGATGCTAAAATGCGACTTTGGCGGTGAAAGGGTTAAACAGGCAAATCAATTTTAGATTGTGCTAGCTCATTCGAAACAGATAATATGTGGTGGGGAAAAACGGGAGTTACACAGAATAAGAGAAAATGGCGCATACAAGATGTGATTTGGAAGGACAATATGAAAACCTAAAAATATCTCCAGCACGCCATAAACTGTTTCTATGATGCTGAATTACCCCACAAATTGTACTACCTTATACTGTTTTAAAAACCTAATAACGTTTTAAACATTTTACAACCAATCTGCTAAAATGCAAAATGAAGAAGCAAAGTAGAACATTTTCATTTACTTTTATTTATCACTCGGTTCTCTCTCTCAGCAGATTGGTTGTAACAGACATTAATGAAAATGGGTGGACTTAACCCTTTCACCGCCAAAGTCGCATTTTAGCACCACAGTGATTTAACACCTATGTCACTAAAGAGCATCAAATCGAGATCTATTATCCAAAGACCCTATTTCTTAGTTTTGGGAAGTAAGGATAGACCTTATTTTATATCTGTCCCAGAAGAATCCCCAATACTGCAGATGGATTTTGTTCTCTACCCAGGTAATTTCAATGGACATTTTTGGCTGAAATATGGCTGGCGGTGAAAGGGTTAAGGGCAGCCATGCTAATACCGTCCTCTAAATGTTTGCTTTAAATTGAGATTATCATTCGCATAATGCGACTTTTTTTAATTCTTGATGAATTAGAGGGCATTGGGATAGCCTACAGTGATTTCTTTACACCGCAGCCCTTCCATTTAATGTCCTCATACTACGCATTTTCAAGCGCATAACTAAATCAGTCTGACATTTCTTCTGTTTTTGTACGTAATAAAAGTCTCGTGCGTTTCCAGTATCATCAATTGAGCTTTGAATTGAGACCGAGTTGTCTCTCAACGGAGCTTTTACCTCCGTCAGTGTTATCTAGTTTAGCTAGTTTAACTAGTTTATTTCACCCTATAAAGTGCTAATAGAGTGAAGAGTGTTAGGCCTAGAATAACATGACTATTAGATTTATCAAGTGTTGGCATAAGTGCACTTTCTAGCCTATTGGACTCTAATTTTCTCTTTGACCTTGGGTGCACTGTCAAAGTTCAGTTACAACAGCCATTGCTTACCTGCCAGTTTTAGTTTTGTTTCAGAATGTTTGTGCTGGAGTGTGTGAGAGATAGGGGAATGGATTAGGATAAAGGAAACTGTTTGGGGAAGAAGGGGCTGGGTAAAGATAGGAGATACTTTCAATATAGTATTTCAGGAAGTTTATGCGATCCACGCCATCTTGCATTCCAAGCGCTCTCTCTCTCTCTCTCTCTCTCTCTCTCTCTCTCTCTCTCTCTCTCTCTCTCTCTCTCTCTCTCTCTCTCTCTCTCGTCTCTCTCTCTCTCTCTCTCTCTCTCTCCATCTCTCCCCTCTCTCTCTCTCTCTCTCTCTCTCTCTCTCTCTCTCTCTCTCTCTCTCTCTCTCTCTCTCTTCTCTCTCTCTCTCTCTCTCTCTCTCTCTCTCTCTCTCTCTCTCTCTCTCTCTCTCTCTCTCTCTCTCTCTCTCTCTCTCTCTCTCTCTCTCTCTCTCTCGTGTTCTCTCTCTCTCCCTCCCTCTCTCTCTCTCTCTCTCTCTCTCTCTCTCTCTCTCTCTCTCTCTCTCTCTCTCTCTCTCTCTCTCTCTCTCTCTCTCTCTGTCTCTCTCTCTCTTGTTCATGTCTCTCTCTCTCTCCCTCTCTCTCCCTCTCCTCTCTCTCTCTCTCTCTCTCTCTCTCTCTCTCTCTCTCTCTCTCTCTCTCTCTCTCTCTCTCAAAAACAAAGGTATATCAACGACGTTGAACTAAAGGTTTTCGTGAGGCATTGCACATTGTGCAATTTACAAACTACTCCATGCATCGTCATTACCTAATCAGTATGGTACGTAACAGTCTCAGTGTAGGTTTCTTTTGATATATTTCGTGATTTGATGCCAGTACATA
>CM065687.1:34142364-34152364 GCA_017654935.2 Phymorhynchus buccinoides | reverse complement strand
TAATAGATATAATATGATATGATATGCATGATCGTTTTCAAGACACTGCAGCTTATCTTAGCATGATTAAAAATATATAGATAATCTTTAAAACTAAAAGACTTCTGCTTTTTGGTGTTTCATAAAGTTAATGTCAGGATTATGGTGACGGTTTATTTTAGGATTAGGGTCAAATGTTAGGCAGGTGCATTTCCTCAGACATCACTCTTTATGATCTACACAATATATTTTCTTCTCCTCTCTCGTTACCCTGAAAATAATTGTTTTCCTTTTCATATAGGCCTAATGAGGCTTTATACTACTCCTTGCCGACACGAAAGGGCGATAATTTTAGGCCCGAACTGCTGATGCCCCCTGGTGACGAGTCAGGAGCAGATACTTTTTTGTAGCTATATACTACTAGTTCCTGACAGGCAAGGGCAATAATCTTAAGTAGGTGGCGTTCACATATCAGGTCACGAGACAGTGGCAGAGAACTTTCGGTATAAGGCCTCATTTCTCATTATCAAACATCCGTGGCTATTGTGATGCTAGGGCGGTGAGAAACTCAGCAATGTACATGGTCATAGTAACAATAATGCAAGTCGATGTTGTTGTGTGTCACGAGTTTGTGACATTGTTCTTCTGAACAGACCGAGAAAGGCACAGTCTACCACTCGATCGCAAAGGACCCCGAGATCTTTCCTTTTTCTTTTAACCTAATCGAGACAACCTACTTGTGAAATCCGTGCAACCCGTGTTAGCTCTGACCTCTCGCGAGACTCCACATTCAACTGGCGACTTCATGAGTTTTATACCGGTCAAACGTCACTCCATATTTTTCCTTCAGTTAAGCAACATCGCTTCATCGCTTCATCCTTTCTCCTTTTCATCGTTCTGTCCACCTACGGCCGCCCAGTGCTGAGGTGTGGTGAGGGCCACGTCCCTGAAGGATCCTGTTATCAATTGTTTATCCTGCACGAGTCCTAGACGTGAGGATAGCGAAGCTGTTGAGCTTCGGCTGAAATCGTCTCTTCTCTTCATCCTCATCGCCATCTTCACCCCTTTTTATTTTGGTTTCTCATCGTCCTCCCTTCCCCGTCATCGTCCCTGGCGTTCACTGGAGTCCTGGAAGAAAGCTGTGGCCGGTCCGGAACCCCTTCCACCTGCTCGCGCTTACCCCGAGCCCTTGGCGAGACCAGAGCTGCGACTGTCTTGTGGGGAGGATTCTTCTTCTTTCCGCCACGTGGAAGTTTGTCCTGATCCTGATCCTGATCCTGATCCTGATCCTGATCCTGATCCCGATCCTGATCCTGATCCTGATCCCGATCCTGAGCCTGAGCTGAGCCTGATCCTGAGCCTGAACCTGACCTGACCTGACCTGTTGCTGCCTGGTTGACCGCCCGGTCAACCGCTCTTTTCTCCGCTTCCGGCTGTGGGAGGCCGCCCGCCTTTCTGTCTGGCCCACCGTGTTAGGCCCGATCTGTGGGCCTGTCTGTGCGTTCGGGCCAGGCTTCGACGTTCCTGTTGAGGAGTCTGGGGGCGACCTCTGCCGTCTCTCTTCTTTTGTTTCTGCTGCTGTAGCCTGCCCCAGGAGGGGGAGCAGTTTTTCTACTGACTTTTGTTTTCCCCTTTGTCTTCTTCTTCGGACGCTCTGCTGTTTTTGTTGGACTTCTTTTCTTCGTCTGCCCTTTCGTCGTTTTTCCCTTCAATTTTGTGTTTCTGCTTACAAACTCTCTTTTAGTTATTCAGTTAAGTTGCCGGCTTTAGCCTATTCTTTGGACAAACTTTTGAATGCCATGTATATTGTGTAGATAATTTGTTGAACATTGAGTGTATTGAATTGTGTAAGTGTGTGTGTGTGCTTGCTTATAATAAATAGTCTTGTTTTGTATTGTACTTCTGGTGTGCGCGTGTGCCTTCTCCTGTGAGTTTGTCTGTCTGGGCGTGCGAGACTCTCCTCGGGGTTCGCGATTTTCCTCTCCCGATCTCTGATCAGGATCGAGCGGGGGATTTCGTGACATCTTGGGCTCGTCCGGGATTGTCTCGCATCTGTCCCAGGCCGGCAGGTTCGCTGGGATAAGGCAGTGAATGTTTGGGGTGTGAATGTAAGGGTGGTTGGTTGGGAGACCGTGTAGAGGCAAGGCGGTCCGATTTTCCCTCATTGCTTAGGTCTTTTGGCCGGTTGAGTGGAAAATTTGTTGTGTTCGTTTTGTTTACTTGTTTGTCGGAGAGCGTGTGAAATATAGTTATTTAGGACCACTTATAGTTTTCTTTGTGTGTGAGTTTTGAGCGCACACGCGTTTATAAAACAAACTGAGATAAAGTTTGTTTAGGGTTTTTCTTAGTTTGTTTTGGGAATAGGGGGTTAAAAGAGGGGATTAGTTAGGAATAAAGGGGGGAAAGAACTGGGGAAAAGAAATAGTTCTAGTTCCTTAAACAACAAAAAAGATCTCGACTGGTTGAGCTTTGGCTTGTTCAGTCTGAGAAATGATTCCCTCCCTTGACACACTAGTTTGCATGCATTGACTGAGTGCTGGGTGTGTGTTAGTCTTATTTAAAAATTCATTAATGTGTTGTTGTTTTTTTGTGTTCATATATATGTACGCGCATATTTAACTAGCAAACTAAACCCGGACTATTCACTTGGAACTATTATCGTGTCTGTGACTGGTTCTATTTTGCAAGACAATTCTTGGTTTTGATGCATTGTAGTTGATTTGCACTGAATTGCTGTGTTCCGTGCATTGGATTGTGACTTGCATTGAGTTACCATTTTTTTTTTTTATTCCATCGCTTGGTTATTTGTTGAGTTGCATGTGAACCTGTGCGCGCACGCGTTTATGCTTAGTGTAGCTTGTGCTATAGAGCAAACTTGCTGGGATAAACCGGAACGTTTTTGTGCAACACAAACCGTAGTTTTTTATAACGCTTTCAAACACTGGGGTGTGTTCATAGCTACATCGTGTGTTAGTTTTACCGCAGAAAGTTACCGCAGGAAGTTACTGTGCGCTGTTTGGCCGTTGAGGTAGTTCGTGCGACCGCCTCCCGTGGTGCGCAATAGGGTTTTTGTGCAAACGTGGTTGTTGTCCACGCGGGTCGTTTAGTCGCAGAAGCGTTCTACGCTGTGTAAATTAGCGCAATAGTGGTTAGTGTGGTAAAGCTTTATGCGGAGTAGTTTAGTTAGTGTTTGGTTTAGTGTGGTTTAATTCGACGTAGTTTGTGGGATTTCCTGCGCGCGTTAGTGTGTGTTACTGCGATTCATCGTCTTAGTTGCATAACCGTTAGTGTTGAAAGAAAAAATGGCAAGTCACGAGTATGATCTAAGGTCGCGCAGTGGGGCTATGTGGGACCTGTCGACGGATCCTTCTGTACCGACTACGCCCTCAGCTGTTTCTACCTCCGTCGTTACTACCGTTGTGTCCTCACCCCCATCTTCTTCCATGACTTCTGTGGCTACGGCTATGCACACTCCGGTTGTCCATGCTGCAGTTGACCATGGAGGAGCACGGTCTAGGGTTGGACCAGTTTCGACTCCCCTTAGCCTAGGTCGTGGTAGGGGAATCTTTCTTAAGTCAGGTGCCACGACAGAGGAGAAGCCTGGAGAGCACCATCCTTCCTCGAAAGGAAACAGCGAGTTTTCCATGTTCATGGCTGCCATGGCTCAGATGGAGCAGCAAAGAAGGGAAGAGATGGCTGAGATTGAACAGCTTAGGAAGGAGGAAGAGGAAAAGAAAGAACAGCTTAGAAGAGAGGAAAAAGAAGAGCAGGAAAGAGAAGGAAGAGAGGAGCGAGCTGAACAGAAGGAAGAAGAAGAAAAGAAAGAACAGCTTAGAAGAGAGGAAAAAGAAGAGCAGGAAAGACGAAGGAAGGAAGAAGAAGAAAAGAAAGAACAGCGATGGAGAGAGGAAATGAAGCTGGAGAGGGAACTAAGAAGAGAGGAAAGAGAGGAGAAAGAACGCAGGTGGAGAGAAGAGAAAGAGGAACGTGAGGCGATTCGCCAAGAGGAAGTGAGAAGGAGAGAAAAGCTGGAACAAGGACGTGAGTCAGGAAGCAGGTCTAAGGTGTCGACCCCTGTACTCAAGCTTCCAGAACTGAAACCCGGCGAAGATATTGACTTGTTCCTAGAACATTTCGAGAAAATGGCTAAGATCTACCTCTTAACAGATGATGAGAAACTCATCCATCTGTCATCTTCCCTCACCGGCAAAGCCAAGGAAGCCTGTTTCAAGATGGGAGAGGACGAGACCTATGATAATTTACAGAAGGTTCTTCGTCAACAGTTTCGCCTTTCGCCTGAGACCTATCGCCGGAAGTTCCGCAATGGTAAGAAGGAGCCCAGTGAAACTTTCTACCAGTTTGGGACAAGGCTTCGTCAGGCACTGAAGCACTGGGAGGAGCTCTCTGAGGCCGAGCTGAAGGATTTAATCCTCATTGAGCAGCTCTACAACACCGTGTCCCCTGAGCTCCGAATACGGATGAGTGAGAAGAAGCCGACTACATTCGACGCTGCCATCGAGATCGCAGAGACTTACTCGGAGGCTAGGAGAACTGTCGCCTCCAGGGGATCTGCCAAAGATAGTCATACACCTGACTCCACTCCTCTCCAGGAAACTACTCCTCCGTCTCCAACAAAATCACCGACAAAGAACCAAAAGGTGTGTTTCCACTGCCGGACCCTAGGGCATATTAGGAGGTTCTGTCCCGAGTTGCGGAGACCATCTTTCCAGAATAGCGGTTCGCAGGATGGGAAGGCCTCCGGAAGTTGGAAAGCCCTTAGCCAGTTTGCTTCTTCACCATGCAGGGAGGGATGTCCTGTCTTCCCCTCCAGAGTGGCTGGAAAAGTTGTTGACAGCGTCAGAGACACCGGCGCTACGGCCATTTTCGTGGACGAAGAGCTCGTACCATCTGGGGCGCCCAGAGGACCGGTGTGCGAAGTATCAGGAGTTGAAGCCCAATTTGTGTGTCGTCGCCCTACCTACTTGGTCGAGATGTGCACCCCTTACTTCGAAGGCAAGGTATGGGCAGTGGCCCTTAAGCAACCGGCGTGTTCATTGCTGTTGGGGAATACTGTGTGCTTCGAGGATGGGACGGAGCAGACTCTAGCGTCTATTCTGCCCGAGAAGGTCTACGTGGGCGCAGTCACTCGCGCCATGGCCAAGAAGGTGGACGAACTCCAACCCATTGTCCGGCCAGGACTGGAAGTGTTTGTGGAGGAAGTGACACCACAAGTGCCCCGCAGACCTCAGTCGCAGGACAGCCGGCTGGATAGGGTGACGGAGTTAGTGGACGCTGAACCTAGGGCTACCAAGACCAGCTCTATCTCATTTGAGGAAGAGAAAGGGATACTCTGCCGCCACCATCAGAACGACCGCACTGGTGCCAAGCGAGTTGTTGAACCACCACCGGTGCAGAAAGTGGCTCATGACGCACCCATGGCTGGACACATGAGCACCCGCCGGACTCAAGAGAGGGTACAGCAGGGTTTTTATTGGACCCACTTTGCCAGAGACAAGCGCAGGTCCTCCGGCGTATCTCCCGGCGGCTACGTGAAGTCCGTCTGGCGGTCCGATCCAGTAGGTGTGAGACCAGCAAGAGCGAAGTGTCGTCCCTTGGTCACTTCATCAAATGGGGACATGTTTTGCCAGAGGAAGAGAGAGTGCGGAAGGTTGCACAAGCCAAACCTTCAGAGGACAACTTGGCGACGTCCCAGGCTGCGACACGATGAGTGTTTTCACCCAGTACGTGCTTTTCCGGAAGGGGGGTGTGTCACGAGTTTGTGACATTGTTCTTCTGAACAGACAGAGAAAGGCACAGTCTACCACTCGATCGCAAAGGACCCCGAGATCTTTCCTTTTTCTTTTAACCTAATCGAGACAACCTACTTGTGAAATCCGTGCAACCCGTGTTAGCTCTGACCTCTCGCGAGACTCCACATTCAACTGGCGACTTCATGAGTTTTATACCGGTCAAACGTGACTCCATATTTTTCCTTCAGTTAAGCAACATCGCTTCATCGCTTCATCCTTTCTCCTTTTCATCGTTCTGTCCACCTACGGCCGCCCAGTGCTGAGGTGTGGTGAGGGCCACGTCCCTGAAGGATCCTGTTATCAATTGTTTATCCTGCACGAGTCCTAGACGTGGGGATAGCGAAGCTGTAGAGCTTCGGCTGACATCGTTTCTTCTCTTCATCCTCATCGCCATCTTCACCCCCCCTTTTTATTTGGTTTCTCATCGTCCTCCCTTCCCCGTCATCGTCCCTGGCGTTCACTGGAGTCCTGGAAGAAAGCTGTGGCCGGTCCGGAACCCCTTCCACCTGCTCGCGCTTACCCCGAGCCCTTGGCGAGACCAGAGCTGCGACTGTCTTGTGGGGAGGATTCTTCTTCTTTCCGCCACTTGGAAGTTTGTCCTGATCCTGATCCTGATCCTGATCCTGATCCTGATCCTGATCCTGATCCCGATCCTGATCCTGATCCTGATCCCGATCCTGAGCCTGAGCTGAGCCTGAGCCTGAGCCTGAACCTGACCTGACCTGTTGCTGCCTGGTTGACCGCCCGGTCAACCGCTCTTTTCTCCGCTTCCGGCTGTGGGAGGCCGCCCGCCTTTCTGTCTGGCCCCGTGTTAGGCCCGATCTGTGGGCCTGTCTGTGCGTCCGGGCCAGGCTTCGACGTTCCTGTTGAGGAGTCTGGGGGCGACCTCTGCCGTCTCTCTTCTTTTGTTTCTGCTGCTGTAGCCTGCCCCAGGAGGGGGAGCAGTTTTTCTACTGACTTTTGTTTTCCCCTTTGTCTTCTTCTTCGGACGCTCTGCTGTTTTTGTTGGACTTCTTTTCTTCGTCTGCCCTTTCGTCGTTTTTCCCTTCAATTTTGTGTTTCTGCTTACAAACTCTCTTTTAGTTATTCAGTTAAGTTGCCGGCTTTAGCCTATTCTTTGGACAAACTTTTGAATGCCATGTAAATTGTGTAGATAATTTGTTGAACATTGAGTGTATTGAATTGTGTAAGTGTGTGTGTGTGCTTGCTTATAAAATAGTCTTGTTTTGTATTGTACTTCTGGTGTGCGCGTGTGCCTTCTCCTGTGAGTTTGTCTGTCTGGGCGTGCGAGACTCTCCTCGGGGTTCGCGATTTCCCTCTCCCGATCTCTGATCAGGATCGAGCGGGGGATTTCTTGACATCTTGCGTAGGAGGCGAAGTAGGGAGAGGGCAAAAACACACACGACAAACACAGGTGTCACGAAAAGCTTTAACCCTTTCACCGCCAAAGTCGCATTTTAGCACCACACCTATGTCACTAAAAGGCGTCAAATAGGGGTCTATTATCCAAAGACCCTATTGTCTTAGTTTTGGGAAATAAGGATAGACCAATCCCCAATACTGTAGACGGATTTTGTTCTCTATCCAGGTAAATTTAATGGACATTTTTGGCTGAACTATGGCTGGCGGTGAAAGGGCTAATAACGATCTAAATAGGTTGGACAGAACTGTCACGTCACTAACGATAGCGGGATAGATAAAGAGGGCGGAGGGTGAGTGGTGAGGAGACGATGAAGGAGGGGTGGTGGAGAGAATACAAGTAGGTGTAACTGTAGCAAGGTAGCTTTGAAGGCGGCCTGTTATCAGTGGTCTCTCTCTCTGTTGCAGGCTATCATGGAGACCCAGCCACGCCATATAAACCCCAGCAGGGCCCAGGGACCGTCTTCAGCTCTCCCGGCTTTCCCACAGCCTCTGCTCCCTCTGTCCCTGCTCACTCCTGCCCCGCACCTTCCGAGGGTCCGCAAACACATACGCTCACCCTTGAGGATTTTCCTGAAAACTGTCGTTCCGGTATTCTACCAACAGTTCCTCACCAGACAGAGTACAATCATTTTCCGTCGTGGGATAGTCTTTCCCATTGGAATTTACGGCGTGGCTCAACTGGTGACTCGGGACAGCCAAGCGATCGCCTCAACGTTCGGGACCAGCTCAACCAGTTGTCAGTTGTTGCTCAAGCAGAATCAACTCCCAATGTTGATTTAGAACTACGTGAAACTGTTCAACCATACCAGGGTTACACTTCGTCTTTCCCCCTGCCCGTATCTTCGCGGTTGACAGGTGCTCAAGCAAAGGAATTTGTAAACCCCACCAGGAACACTTCTCCACTTCGTAAGACCTCGCCCAGTGATCGTCACCCAGACTCCACCTCTTTCTCCGTCCCTGCAGACACTGCTTGCCTCCTTCCTCCTCCTCCTCCTCCGTCAACTTCTTCTTCATCATCATCCGACTACCAGACTTTCCCTGACAGAAGGCGAACAACAACAACAACAACAACAACCCCAGCCACCATGGAGTCCAGCCCGAAATCTGACAACGGCTGGAACCAGAACCAGAACCGGAACGGGTCCTCTTCTTCTCCAGAAGCGCCCGCGGGCTCTGGCAACACGGTGTTCGTGTGGGTACTGGCCTCCTTCGCCACCATCGGGGGCCTGCTGTTCGGCTACGACACGGGCATCGTGTCCGGCTCCATGCTGCTGATCCAGCCCTACTTCGACCTGACCACGGTGTGGGAGGAGGCCATCGTGTCTGGCACCATAGGGGCCGCTGCTGTGTTCTCCCTGGTGGCCGGCTTCACCTGCGACTGGATGGGCCGCAAGAAGACCATCATGGTGGCCTCCTTCATCTTCGCCGTGGGCGCCGTGGTCATGGCCGTGGCCGACAGCAAGGAGGTGCTGCTGGTGGGAAGGATCGTTGTCGGCATAGGCATCGGTTAGTCGGGTTTGGGTTGTTTTTTGTTGTTGTTGTTTTTTATTTATCCACGAGGCGAATAATTATGGTAATGGTTTCAGGGGGGGTAGGGGTCTGTTCGTTCCTGGCTGGATGACTGATTGACTGTCTATGTCTGTCTGTATGTCTATATATATGTATGTCCCTGTCTGTTTATCTGTCTCTGTCTGTATGTCTCTCTCTCTCTCTCTCTAGGTTTTTATTTTTCCGTGTGTATGAGCTTACTTCACACATTTTGAATGTTAATAATGAGCATAGATAATAATAATAGGTTTTGTTTTGTTATTGATGTGTTACAATATAGGGATGTATTTTGCATGCTTTATGCTTTATACTAACGTCTTTGTATGTGTTTATTTTCGTTTTCCATTTTCTATTTTACATGTATTTGTCCAGAGGGCTGGATGTAAAAAAGCATGTTATTGCTTACTCTATTACCCTCTATAAATAAAATTCATTCATTCATTCATTCTCTCTCTCTCTCTCTCTCTCTCTCTCTCTCTCTCTCTCTCTCTCTCTCTCTCTCTCTCTCTCTCCTCTCTCTCTCTCTCTCATCTCTCTCTCTCTCTCTCTCTCTCTCTCTCCCCCCCCCCCCTTCCTCTCTCTGTTTCTTTTATGTTTGATTTCGACTTAGTACTTTCGTGTCCACCAAAACACGCATCATTGGAAGATTGTCTTTTTTTTCAAATGCACTTTGAGAGCATTTAAACTGAAATAAAGTGCGATTTGGTAATGTTCATTTTATCCCTAGCAATTACAATCTGTGCCTTTCTGTCTCTGACTCTCTCACTGTCTCTCTGTCTCTCTCTCTCTCGTCGTCTCTCTCTCTCTCTCTCTCTCTCTCTTCTCTCTCTCTCTCTCTCTCTCTCTCTCTCTCTCTCTCTCTCTCTCTCTCTCTCTCTCTCTCTCTCTCTCTCTCTCTCTCTCTCTCTCTCTCTCTCTCTCTCTCTCTCTCTCTCTCTCTCTCTCTCTCTCTCTCTCTCTCTCTCCTCTCTCTCGACTAGTGTCTATTTCTCTCTCTCTGTTATTCTCTGTCGTGTCTATTTCGATGTTATTGTCTCTTTGTTTATTTATTTGTTCTTTAGATGTGTTTTTTTAGGGGTTTTGTTTTTTGAGGACATGATGAAAAAAAGCATTATTTAAGCTTAATCTACTATTCTCATTAAAGAAAATTATTCAATTAAATTCAATTAAACTCTCTCTCTCTCTCTCTCTCTCTCTCTCTCTCTCTCTCTCATCTCTCTCTCTCTCTCTCTCTCTCTCTC
>CM065687.1:34122364-34134864 GCA_017654935.2 Phymorhynchus buccinoides | reverse complement strand
TTATACGTTGTTGCTTTTCAGGGCCTGTATTCACGTTGAGATAGCATGAGACTTAGCATCATGCTAACTTGGAAGAGCTTCTAAGTTAGCATGATGCTAAGTCTCATGCTATCTCAACGTGAATACAGGCCCTGGCGTCTACTTCTTTCTGCCTTATTGATCCATTCTCCTGCATTTTTTTCTATAAAACCCTTCCACGTTTTTCCTTTTTTAAATTTATGACATGCCAGTTGTTTTTGTATTGTACACTGGCGTCCACACGTGATACTTGCGCACTTGAGTGGGCACCTGTTGTCCATTCTGCAGTGCATATTTGCTTATATAGCCCTTTTTTATGTATTTTAGCTTACTATTATGTATTTGTTATCCTTTTTTCTGTTCTTTTTTAACCTGGATCCGATAAATAGAGCAGAGTGGCTCAACGTTTCCAGCACTGGGTGGACTTATGTGCTATAGGGTGCAATGATGGAGGTGTCACGTTATGAATTGTACTGTATGTTTTGTTGTTTACAGGTTGTTGAACGTTGGTAAGATACACTGATGAGTGTTTTGTACTAAGTGGTCGAACTTTACGCGGTGACAGTCCTGAGATGACCGTAGCTGTTGACGGGACTATAATGGAAAAAATAAAATAAAAAATAAAAGAAGGTGGAGTCCTGTTTGATTTAGATCAGAGCAGGTTCCACTGAACACCACCGAATTGACTCAGCAGCAGTGCAGTGTCCTATCTGGTGGGTTGTTTCTCGAAGACCTAACAATGATTACTCCCTATGGAGTGTTGGGTTGGATGGAAGTTCAGTTTAACGTCGCGTATCGGCTTTCGCCATGTACAACGGGCTGAACAAACAAACCATGGTATAAACAAATATTTATGTTCCTGAATCACTGTCTTAGCCAAAAGGCCGAGAAGCGATCAGGATTCGATAAGAAATAAGTGTTGGGTTGGGGGAGGGGGGTGTTTTTTATGGGATTCTTTTTTTTGGGGGGTGAGGCAGGAGGGTTTGGGTTTCGGAATAAGTGGCGTAGGAGTAACGCCACTCAGAAATGTATCCTCTCTGCGCCACACTGGATGACTCTGAAGAACTGGTAGACAAATGTGATGCTGTTACAATGTCCGGGGGTAGGTAGTGTTCTCCAGAGTTCACCTCAATGTCGGTCTACGTATTGGGAAATAATTATGTTTATGAATTATGAAGATAATAAGTCTACGTATTGGGAAATAATTATGTTTATGAATTATGAAGATAATAAGGGGTGCTTGCAAGAACTGCTTATCTCAAAAGGAATAAAGAAGACAGATAGACAGTTCTTGCAGGCACCACTCGAATTCTGCCATATTTTATTATCATATGTATGGGTTTGTGCTTTGGGTTTTGTTCAGGGTCCTTTTCTACGTCAGTGCCAATCTATGCATTGTAAAATAAAGGTATCTGTGCTCATGAAAACATTTCTCCCTCTTTCCCCATTCATGGCAACACAGTGGTATAGGCCAGACATAATATGACTTGCATATCACTGTGTTGCTTTGTGAAAAAGAGTGAAAAATATTCACGTGTACAGAGACCTTAATTATGAGTATAAATGATAGAGATTTACGATATTTTAGCATCAGGATAAATGATGGAGATTTACGACATTTTAGTATCAAGATATTTACATCATCCGGGAGTATCATGCACCCCCCCCCCCCCCCCCAACCACCTCCCCCCACCCCCCAGGTTCGCCTCCATGTCGGCGCCCCGCTATAAATGATGGAGATTTACACTATTTTCTCATTATATTTTGAATTATCCAGGGGGGGGGGGGATGCATTTTCCTCCAGGGTTCGCCCGCCTAATACGTTCTCATTATGTTTTGAATTATCCAAGGGGCGGGGGGGTATGATTTTCCCCAGGGTTCGCCTCCATGTCGGCGCCAATCTATATGTTGTGAGTCGCTATAAATGATGGAGATTTACACTATTTTCTCATTATATTTTGAATTATCCAGGGGGGGGGGGGATGCATTGTTTTCCTCCAGGGTTCGCCTCCATGTTCGCCAGGGTTCGCCAATCTATATGTTATGAATCGCTATAAATGATGGAGTGAAGGGTTCGCCTCCATGTTCGCCAGGGTTCGCCAATCTATATGTTATGAATCGCTATAAATGATGGAGATTTACACTATTTTCTCATTATATTTTGAATTATCCAGGGGGGGGGGGGTATTGTTTTCCTCCAGGGTTCGCCTCCATGTTCGGGTTCGCCAATCTATATGTTATGAATCGCTATAAATGATGGAGATTTACACTAATACGTTCTCATTATGTTTTGCAGGGGCGGGGGGGTTATTTTCCTCCAGGGTTCGCCTCCATGTTCGCCAGGGTTCGCCAATCTATATGTTATGAATCGCTATAAATGATGGAGAGTTCTCATTATGTTTTTTACAAGGGGCGGGGGTGTAATCCAGGGTTCGCCTCCATGTTCTCATCTATATGTTATGATCGCTATAAATGATGGAATTATCCAGGAGGGGGGGGGGGGGGGGGTATTTTCCTCCAGGGTTCGCCTCCATGTTCGCCAGGGTTCGCCAATCTATATGTTATGAATCGCTATAAATGATGGAGATTTACACTATTTTCTCATTATATTTTGAATTATCCAGGGGGGGGGGGGGGTGTATTGTTTTCCTCCAGGGTTCGCCTCCATGTTCGCCAGGGTTCGCCAATCTATATGTTATGAATCGCTATAAATGATGGAGATTTACACTAATACGTTCTCATTATGTTTTGCATTATCCAAGGGGCGGGGGTGTATGATTTTCCTCCAGGGTTCGCCTCCATGTTCGCCAGGGTTCGCCAATCTATATGTTATGAATCGCTATAAATGATGGAGATTTACACTATTTTCTCATTATATTTTGAATTATCCAGGGGGGGGGGGGTATTGTTTTCCTCCAGGGTTCGCCTCCATGTCGGTGCCGATCTATATGTTGTGAATCGCTATAAATAATGGAGATTTACAATATTTTCTCATTATGACTGAATTATCCAGGAGGGGGGGGGAGCATTATTTTCCTCCAGGGTTCGCCTCCATGTCGGCGCCAATCTATATGTTGTGAGTCGCTATAAATGATGGAGATTTACACTAATACGTTCTCATTATGTTTTGCATTATCCAAGGGGCGGGGGTGTATGATTTTCCTCCAGGGTTCGCCTCCATGTCGGTGCCCATCTACGTGGCGGAGTCGGCGCCCTCTGCCATCCGGGGTCGCCTGGTGACCCTGAACCAGCTGTTCATCACCATCGGCATCCTCCTCTCCAGCATCATCGCCGGGGCCTTCAGCGACATGAAGGACGATGGGTGGAGGTGAGGGGAATGTCGGTCACACGGACAGACAGACAGACAGACAGACGGACAGACAATCATTATAGATGAGAAGCACACACATGTACGCCTGTTAAGTCCTCTCGCGGACGTTTTGTCCTTATGTGCATATTAGTCTAAAATGACCCTGTTTCTGCTTCTTTTTTGTGTGTGTATTTATTGCAAGTATTTATTTCATTACTCGCCATGTTACATTACAACACAACATTTGAAGCCATTCTACCCACTGGTTCATGAGATACAGCTCGGACATGAAGGAAGGAAATTTCGGTTTTGCGAGTCTTCATTGGCGGAGGTTTGCACTGGCGGTTCAAACTTCAGGATCTCAATAGGTTGTGGCATGATGATCAAGAATATAATTATATGGCTATGGGAGACCCTAGGCTTATTGTAGATCATGGTATCCGCGAGAGGACAAATGGCCGCGAAAGGACTTAACACACGCCTTTGTGACGCTTTTGTGTGTGTGTGTGTGTGTGTGTGTGTGTGTGTGTGTGTGTGTGTGTGTGTGTGTGTGTGTGTGTGTTGTGTGTGTCTGTGTGTGTGTGTCTGTGTGTGTGTGTGTGTGTGTGTGTGTGTGTGTGTCTGTGTGTGTCTGTGTGTGTGTGTGTCGTGGTGGCAGGTACATGCTGGGCATAGCGGCAGTTCCAGGGGTGGTCCAGTTCCTGGGGTTCATCTACCTGCCAGAGTCCCCGCGATGGCTGGTCTCCAAGGGCAGAGACGTCAGTGCCACGTCTGTCTGTCCGTCTGTCTGTCTGTGTCTGTCTGTCTGTCTGTCTGTCCGTCTGTCTGCCTTTCTGTCCGTCTGTCTGTGTTTTAAGTTCCCGAGTTTCATATCAGTGAAACAGGGAACTGTTACTTTAGTTACGTCTGTCTATTTCTGTCTGTCCGTCTGTCCGCCTTTCTGTCTGTCTGTGTTTTAAGTTCCCGAGCTTCATATCAGTGATGCGGGGAACTATTACTTTTGTTTCATCCGTGCGTACGTCTGTCTATTTATATCTGTCTGTCTGACTGACTCACTGCTTGGCTGTCTGTTTGTCTGTGTGTCGGTCTGTCAGTCTGCCCTGACTGATCTTTCCTTTCTATCTGTCTGCCTTTTGTGTGCTTTTCCAAGGAATGAAGTGAGATATCTGTAAATGTACAGGCTTGGCTCATGAGGAGTCGCAGTGAGCCATAGAAGACGTGTAATGCAAAAAAATAATAGATCTGTTTAAGCTGTGAATCCTTCTGAGAAGTAACACCCATTATTAGTAATTGTCATTTTTATGGGGAGAATATTCCCCCAAAACAAATCTGGCTTTGTAAACGCCTGCATTCTTACGAGTGTGTCGAGAGAGTGTAAGGAGTATACTTAGTGGGACAATCGTATTACAACGGTATTGTATGTTGCAAAACGAAGCTCCTAACACCTCCACCGCAGATAGGCCACGTCGTAGCGTAGCGTAGTGTATTCGGGCGTAATGCAATAAGGGAGTGGTGGGGTGTGGCATTCTCAAAATGGATTTGTTCTCAACATGTCTGCGCATGTGCGAAATCGATCATGACGTACCATCACATTTGATCTTTTGTGTATTCGACACTAAATTGACCCTAAACCTATCCCTAACCCTATCACTAAGCCTATCCCTAACCCTATTCCTAACCCTAACCCTAACCCTAAGCCTATCCCTAACTCTTCGCACATGCGCAGACATTTTGAGAGCAAATCCATTTTGAGAATGCCACAGGGGTCTTGGTAGGAGCGTGGAGAATGTGGTAGCTTGTTGTTGACCGAGCGCTGCATTCTCGCGACGCGCATTCTGAACCAGCCCAAAGCACACGTAGCAAAGACGTGGTGGAATAGGAAGCGTGGCGGGATCGTAGTGAGAACGGGGGCAACCTAGTGGCAGCCGACAGCCGAAATAGTTGACAGAGTGGACAGCCGAAATAGTTGACAGAGTGGACAGCCGAAATAGTTGACAGAGTGGACAGCCGAAATAGGAGTGGACAGCCGAAATAGTTGACAGAGTGGACAGCCGAAATAGTTGACAGAGTGGACAGCCGAAATAGTTGACAGAGTGGACAGCCGAAATAGTTCAAGGAGTGGACAGCCGAAATAGTTGACAGAGTACCGAGGACATAGCGGCAGCGTAGGGCCCCACACCAAAGAGCGTGACTCGATCTTCAAGTTTTCAGGTGTCGATCTCCACCTAAGATAGTAAGTCAGGTCGACGTGGTTGCAGTCACACTTGAAGATTTCTCCGACCTCGATGTTCATGAAACTTCACATAAACACAGAGAAAGGACCTTGGGGCAGATTTGCGTAGATTACACGTGAGAGAGAGTAACGTACAGCAGTAACTGAGTCGGGAAAGAACTAATCTAACATGACAGAAGAAGATGTTTTTATAACATGGATGAAGATACCAAGTTACTATGTTGTTGTTTTCGTTCCCCAGCTTAAACGCTCTGGGGGCACACCCAGTGCCATGTGAACATTTCGCATGGCCTTGGGTGGGAAGATTACGTGTATGGCTGCTTTTAAAGGGCCCCGCCACATGGGCGGCCATACTCCGACTTCAGGAGGCACGTTACTATAATTAGTCTTCATTCTAATGTTCGCTTCTAAAAACAATTGTCCAATTTTTACTATTTTTGGCATTTCAAATGCTTTAACTTTTAAGTCCTATAGATCAGGCGGAACATAAGGCCGTGTACACAGGATATTCCATGCGGAAACCCGTGCGCAATCCATAAATAAGTGAAACAAAGAAGGGAAAAGATTTGCGCACGTGTCCGAATTTCCCCTATATGCGTAAACTTGTATCCTTCTTTCTTCCACTTATTTAGGGTTTTCTGTACGGAACTTACGCGTCTAATGTGAACCCGGCCTAAGGCACCAACAAAGTTCTTCCATCCATGACGGTCCTGGGCAAGCCAGCCGAGCTTGTTTCACGTCTTTCCTGCTGCCCTCATCTCCTCCTATAATACTGAGATTTTTGCTTCAAAACTAAATGATAGAACCTGTATGTTCTGGTTTAGAGTATCATCATATAATAAAAAGGCAAGTATGTGTATGTGTGTGTGTGTGTGTGTGTGTGTGTGTGTGTGTGTGTGTGTGTGTGTGTGTGTGTGTGTGTGTGTGTGTGTCTGTCTGAAACACAAAACGGCCTTATAACTCCGCCGTTTTTCGACCGAATCGCTTCCAATTTGCTGTCAGGCTTGCTGTGGTCGGGGCAAAGCCTGGCAGCAAATTTGAAGAGAATCGGGAGAGCGCGTCACTCTCAAGAGCAGCGCCAACGGGAAACGGGGCCTTATAATAAATATAATTTAGCGCGCAGTGAGGACGAGGTGAGGTCTGTGACAGTGTGTGACGGGGGCCTAACGTGTTGCAGGAAGAGGCACGGAAAGTGTTGCAGCGGATCAGAGGCTGCGAGGACGTGGAGGAGGAACTGAGGGAAGTGAAGGAGGCTGAGGAAAACAGCCAGAAAGGTCGGTTGGTTTGCTTGCTTGTTGGTTTGTGTGTGTGCGTGCGCGCGCGTATGTACATATATATATATATGTGTGTGTGTGTTTGTGTAGCCTATGTGTGTGTGTGTGTGCGCGCGTGCGCGTGTGTGTGTGTATGTGTGTGTGTGTGTGTGTGTATGTTTGTGTGCGTGTGTGCGTGTGTGTGTGTGTTTGTGTGTGTGTGTGTGTGTGTGTGTGTGTGTGTGTGTGTGTGTGTGTGTGTGTGTGTGTGTGTGTGTAACTTGGGCTGGTTTGGCTGGCTGGATGGCGTCAGCTGACTTATCTGTCTATTGGTGGTGTGTGTGTCTTGCATATATGTAACTATCCTGTTGAGTGCAGCGAGTTGTATGACCCGAACTGTCCGTCACAGTGGTAGCGGCACGGACAGACAACACACGCAGTGCGGCAGTCGTTGGTACGATCAAATTTGTGTAGGCATCATAAAAATGTTGCTAGGCACGCTCTGTCTCGCTTCAATCACTCAGGGGACGCAACACACGGCGTGGCTTATCGTCAGCTTAGAGGGTATTACCAGTCGGTTCTTGATGATAAAAGGAAAACATACAAACAAAACTTACGAGATTCTTTGCTACATAACAAGAACAATAGTAGTTCATTCTGGTCTACAATAAAACTAGTCCGACGTAGAAGAAATAAACAGCCTGACATTCCTATAAATGTTTGGAAAGATCGTTTTGAAGGCATTCTCAGTCAACCTAACCATAATAGAGCAAATCAAGCTGATAGGCCTAACTTGCAATCAGAAAATGAAGATGAAGTTAATATCCCCGATTTGGATGATTCGATAACAATTGAAGAAGTAAAACTGGCAATACGCAGACTAAAAAACAACAAGGCCGCAGGATTAGATGATATTAGTGGATAATTTTTGAAAGCGTCTGTAAGTGTAGTTGCTCCTTTCTTAACCAGACTTTTCAATCATCTTTTTGATATCGGTTATTTCCCTTTAGATTGGACTCGTTCTATAATAATTCCACTACTGAAGAAAGGAGATGTAAACAATCCTGAAAACAATAGAGGGATTTCTTTGCTTAGTACTATCAGTAAGGTGTTTACTTCGATTCTAAATAAAAGATTATACAGTTGGGCAGAGAAAGAGGGAAACATTCCTG
Organism: Phymorhynchus buccinoides; assembly: GCA_017654935.2. Classification (NCBI taxonomy): domain Eukaryota; kingdom Metazoa; phylum Mollusca; class Gastropoda; order Neogastropoda; family Raphitomidae; genus Phymorhynchus; species Phymorhynchus buccinoides. The sequence goes on along the minus strand of CM065687.1, from coordinate 34,126,878 downwards.
AAGAACAGGCAGGTTTTAGAAAACGTTATTCAACGATGGATCACATATTTACATTGTGTAGCATGATTCAAAAATGTTTGTATAACACAAAAAAGAGTAAATTATATTTAGCCTTTATTGATTATAGGAAGGCGTTTGATTCGGTCGATCAAAATAGTTTATGGAGAGTTCTTGAAAAGATCAAAGTGTCAACAAAAATGTTACAGATGTTAAAGGGAATGTATAGTTCTGTCCAGTCCTGTGTTCGTTGTGGTCATTATATGTCTGATTTCTTTGATTGTAACACGGGTGTGAAACAAGGTTGTTTGTTATCACCAGTACTTTTTTCACTTTTACTAACAGAGGTTGCTGATGAGGTGAACAGTAAAGGTAAACATGGAATTCAATTTTTACCAGGGCTTCGGGAAATCTTTTTGCTCATGTTCGCTGATGATATTGCTTTTCTGTCATCAACCCCAGCAGGGTTACAAAATCAGCTAAATAATCTCCAAAAAGCATCAAAATATCTTGGTTTAGAAGAAAATTTCAGTAAAACAAAGATAATGATTTGCAGGAAAGGAGGACATATAGCTAAAACAGAAAAATGGTTTTATGATGGTAGAGAAATATAAATTGTGAATAGTTGTAGATATCTAGGTTTTTTGCTTTCGACAAAGCTATCATTTGTTTCTGCTCTAGAAGAATTTGCTGGTAGGGCTAAGGGGAGGGTAGTTGAAATTATGGACACTTGTAACATCCCAGGGGTGCCCTATTCCCTCCCTTTATCCAACCCCCTAACACCCGACAACACAAAAACATAGAATTGGTCACTATATTTTTCAAGTCAAGGTTTTATTCAGAGTACTTTTCAAATCAGTCTATGTTTGCCCAAAATAAACATGAAGATTACACTATGTTATACCTCTATATAATAATAGGTCTATTTGAGTCAGTGTCAAATATGGGGTAGTCACGCAGTAAAAATCGTAGAAAGAACTCAATTTATATTATAAACCAATAATTTTACTATTGTGAGATTAAGGAATATTAGTGCGATGCAGACTTCTACAGCATGGCTTACTGAAATGTGTAAGTACTTCCGGTTTGTTTTGTCTTGAACTTAGACAAATCACAAAAAACAGCAAAAGTTCCATGTCTTTTACTGATAATTTTTAGTCTAAAAAGGCCATTAGTATTTAATAATGTTGATTTGTAAGCAGCCATGGACATCTTTGTTGTATTTCTACAACCTTTTCATGCCCAAAATTGTTCACTTCCGGTATGAACTTTAGTTTTAGACGCCTTTGATTTTGATTGGTTGTTAACTCAGGTCAACAAAGACGACATAATTTACAGTCAGTTTAATAATTACAAAGACGCTTATTAAATTGATTTAATCAATATGATCATTCTTTTGTCCATTCTTCCATTAAAAATATGTCATGTACAAAATTAACGGTTTTAACGGTCACAAAAGAAATTTCCATATTCTGAATATTTCAAGTACTATTTCACAGTAGTTTAGTTAATGTATTTTTGCTCAGACTGTCTCCACAATTATTTGAAGGAGCATTGCAATTTCAGTTAAAACCTAATGTTCCCATCACAGGTTCTCAAATGATCTCCTTCACACAAATCTCATTTAATCTCCCATTCACATCTCAGTAAATTAAAGGATACTAGGCTAAATGATCTTCTGAATAAAAGTCAAAGAAAATATTATTTTCCATCTACGTTCAGCAATGATTCCATTATTAGGCTTTTTAGGCGAATTTATTGTCATTATGCTTGACACAGTGCTTCCCCCTATCCGTTAAAACGGTTATTTACAGCCATATTATACGCTAGCTATTATCGCACACAACGAGCATCATCCTTGATACATTGAACTAGTCACTCCCTGTTTGAATTTTATCATAAGCAGTTGAAGAGTTGTTGCTGAATAGATAAAAAGACGCTTTGCGGTCTCTCGCGACTGGTACAAAAGCCCACACAAGGTTAATCGCCATGACAGCAGTAAAAAGACAAAACTAACCTCCCTTAGTATCACTTGCCACAAGATGAACAAGACACTACTGTGTGAAAAACATCTATAATAACAGCAAACAGAACTTCATGGAGAAGGGGGGAATCAAACCCAAGACTCCCACAAAACCATAAACCCAACAGCACGCCAGCTGGAGTTTTTGAAATTAACCATACGAAGGCCAAATAGTGGTCATCTTAAAACTGCATACAGACTTCAAAGCCGATACAATCTACATTTAACCACTATCTTGCTATTAAAACACGAGATTTTCAAGACAGAAGGGTGACAAAGTACCTTTGTTTGGTGTCTGCTGGTAGTTTGATTCGCCTATTTACACACGGAAGAGAAAAAACGAAAATAAGAAGAAAATCGAAGTTTTACGGTTATCTTTCTCTTTAACAATACCCTCAAAATGAAAATACAGACGACCGAAAGAAGGAAGACTGATAAGTGATAAAAAGGTTTCTAGACATGTGTAGCCCTCAAACAAAAAAAAAGGCAAAGATCAGGCTTTCGATTTTGACATAACACACGCTTCAGCAAATCATAGTGGGCACCCCCCCGACGTCGGGGTGAGGGTTCACTTCTATGGCATTGCGGTGCTAGAAAAGGGAGGGTAGCTTGAAATTAGCCGTGACAACAATGTGGAGCCTTGGTAATATGGAAATGTATTTTTTAAACTTTTTGATGCTCAAATTAAACCCATATTGTTATATGCTTCAGAAGTGTGGGGTAGTTTTCACTTTAAGACAGTAGAATCAGTTCACCTATTTGCATGTAAAAGATTCCTTAGTGTAAGCCCCAAAACCCCAAATACGATGATCTATGGTGACCTTGGGAGATATCCATTGTACATTGATAGTTCAATTAGAGCAATTCGTTACTGGTTTAAATTAAATCAAATGCCATTGTCTAGAATCCCAAAGCAAGCTTATCTTATGAGTGTCAATGGGATGTCAAATAACACAAATGTTGAAACAAATAAATTGAAGAACTGGGCAGACGCGATTAAACGATGTTATGTACGAATTTTCAGAGGTCTGGATATATGGTGGGGTTGGTGACGTAAATGCTTTTGTTGTGTTACTTAAACAGCGTATGATTGATTGCTTTAAACAAGACTGGGTAGCCAAACTCAACAGCAGTGACCTTTTTAAAACATATCGCTCTTTCAAATTTTTACTGCAACCAGAAAAATATTTATCTGATTTAACTATCAGTAAAGTTAGATCAGCTTTTGTACAGTTCCGTTTTGGAATGAATGAACTAAAACTCAACCAGCGATATACAGATATTTCTAAACATTGTCCAGCATGTAACAAATTAGAAGATGAACTACATGTATTGTATGATTGTCCAATATATAACGACTTGAGACGTAAATACTTGTGCAAACATAATGTGACCTAGTAAACTGGGTAGTCTACTCGTCACTAATTATTCAGAGCCTAGTCTACTCGTAACAAATTATTCAAAGCAGACGGAGCAGACGACTCAATTGCAATTACGCTATTTTTGACATCTATTGTTACCGTGTCAGCAGACGACATAATTGCGTGTCTCCTTTTAGTCACGGGACCTTGTTCAAATTCAAATTGAACAGGTCATGCGCCTTCGTTCAAATGGCTGGCCAGTGTGCGTCAGTTGACAAAGCAGAGTAGATAGCGAGAGCCTACCACTAGTACCAGCCACTCGCTCTGCGTGATGTGTGTGTGCCTAACTGTGTGCTGTAGCCTACAATGATTGAGCACTGATCTCTGCTCATAGCTGATGTAATCGCTGCACTGTTTTCATAGTTCAATTTGTGCCTAAATAAACAAAACAAAACAACTGTCTGGTTTCATCTATATGTTCCTGGCCTGCATGGTGTGTACTCATCAACACCCTCCAATCCTTATTATAATCCTTATCCCTCATCAACTCCACTCCTTATCCCTACCTTGCCCTTACCACCCCATTACAATCTGGCGCTGCGAGCAGGATTTTACTTTCAGGAACAAGGGGAAACTCAGACAGTTAGCTAGGAAGACGGTACAGCAGACCTACCTCCGCCCATCACGACATCGACACCATGGCTTACCCCCACATGTACATGCCCCATCTCCCGGAATTCTACGGTGAGGAGGGCAGCACAACACTTGTCGACGACTTCATCCAGGTGGCCTGGATGACAGAGTAGCTGCCCTCTGGCTGATCGCCGCCTTACAAGGCCAGGCCCGCCAGCATATCATCAGGCGACACGTGACGGAGGTGGACTCCCCTGCGAAGATTTTCACCAACCTCGAAGAACGCTGGGGAGAGCAGCACGACGCTGTGAGTCTGGCCGTGGCCTTCTTCACCAGGAGATCGGGGCAGGGCGAAGACATTGGGGCCTGTGCATGCGACCTCCAGCGCCTCTGGGATAAGGTCAACACAGCCAAGGCTAACCTTCTCCCGGCGGACATCCTGCGTGACGTGTTTGCCAGCGGCCTGCAGCCAGCGTCCCTTCAGCGTGAGGTCCAACGCC
>CM065687.1:34109864-34117364 GCA_017654935.2 Phymorhynchus buccinoides | reverse complement strand
TACAGCGCCACCATCCTGAAGCAGGCAGGGTTCCCTCCCTTTCCCTCCCTCCCAGGCCATCTGGCTGGTGTGTGTCCCTTTCTCTTAGTGCACCATGACACCTTGTTTTACAGCTACTACAGCGCCACCATCCTGAAGCAGGCAGGGTTCCCTCCCTTTCCCTCCCTCCCAGGCCATCTGGCTGGTGTGTGTCCCTTTCTCTTAGTGCACCATGACACCTTGTTTTGCAGCTACTACAGCGCCACCATCCTGAAGCAGGCAGGGTTCCCTCCCTTTCCCTCCCTCCCAGGCCATCTGGCTGGTGTGTGTCCCTTTCTCTTAGTGCACCATGACACCTTGTTTTACAGCTACTACAGCGCCACCATCCTGAAGCAGGCAGGGTTCCCTCCCTCCCAGGCCATCTGGCTGGTGTGTGTCCCTTTCGGGGTCAACTTCCTGGCCACCTTCATCGGCCTGTGGGCCGTGGAACGCCTGGGCCGAAAGCTGCTGCTGGTCATCAGCTTCCTGGGTGAGCCCTTTTGACCAGAGATGCTCCTCGGCCTTTTAAGGTCCGGCCACACACATAGGTGAAGACGGGGTAAAAAGGCCCATGGGCGGGTAAGAAGCCCATGCCAATTATCTCATGAAATGAAGCAAATTTCAGTCACATTTTGCCCATGAGACGAGTGTTCAGCGTTCATCTCATGGGCAAAATTTGACTGAAATTTGCTTCATTTTATCAGATGATTGGCATGGGCGTCTTACCCGCCTACGGTTTTTTACCCCGTCTTCCCCTATATGCCAAACACACTGTCGTAATTCATTGGCAATATTATGTGGTTTGTTGGTCTGTGCGTCTCGATCTGTCTTCGTTTCACTGCCTCCCCTGAGGGGAATTCGTGTGCTGTGTCCCCCCACTTTCTGGAAGTTCTGTGCTTGTAACTTCCTCTAATCCATCGCTCTCTTTGACTCTGCCTTTTCCCTTTTGCTTACTGTCATCTGCTATCTTTCTATATATCTATCTTACTGGTCTATTCTCCTGTACTGCCTTTTTTTCTATAAATTCTTACAAAGATTTCGTCAGCCGAAGTCGGACATGCTATTTCTTAGTTAGGCGCATAGCGGCAGCATGACGCATCTACGCTCATATGACAGGAAACTGTCTGAGCGAACGAAGAAGAAGAAGAAGAAGAAGAAGAAGAAAAAGAAGAAGTTTCACTGTATCTCTATCTCAATGTTTTGTTGCCTCTCTCTCTCTCTCTCTCTCTCTCTCTCTCTCTCTCTCTCTCTCTCTCTCTCTCTCTCTCTCTCTCTCTCTCTCTCTCTCTCTCACCCGTGTGGTAATTACAATAAAATTTCCAGTGTTCCAGTGTTATATCTAGCTAGCTAGCTAGCTAGCTAGCTATCCCCCCCCCCCCCCTCCTTCTCTCTTCCTTAGCCAGCCCACACTTTCGATTTCTTTATAATTTGTACACCATGCACTCTGAGGATTATGTTTTCAACCCAATGACAATGTTATCATGGTAGCTTCAAACACCCTACGATGCTCTGCACCCTCACATTAACTTTATGCCAACACACTGATGTTTTCCAGGGGTGATCGTGGCTCTGATAGTGCTGGCCGTGGGATTTTTCCTGTCCATCAAACACTCGCCAGCGGTCAACGGAACCATGACCATCCTGTACGAGAATGGGACGTTAGTCACGGACCAATGTCAACAATACACGTGAGCGGTTGCTTCCCTTTTAAGAAAGTCCTAGACCAAATTTGATATCGGTCGATTTTCGAAGCATTAATAGGGGAGTCCCCGTGTGGATACCGGGGGTTCGTTCACCTCCCACCTTCTGGAAGTTCTGTGCTAGCAACTTCCTCTAATCTATCACTCTCTTTGATGTTGCCTTTTCCTTTTGATACGGTCATCTACCGTACTATTTTTCTGCCTTACATGTATTGGCCCATTCTTCTGTCATCCCCCCCCCCCCCCCAAAAAAAAAACAACCAACCAACAACAACACTTCCAAATAATGTGCTCCTTTGAGCTTCTCCGAAATCGGACGACTATATGGCTACTACTACGATAACAGACAGCACACCACATAAATAAAAACCAACGACAAGCATTATGGTTCCATGATTATTGCATTTTACAGTGTGTGCGAAAACTGTTCTTCCAACGACGACTATAATTATGGTTTCAAGGTTTCAAGGTTTATTTCCGAACGCCACTTGGGGGTACATGGGATAAAAAGAAATATGGCTACCACTACGGTAACAGACAGCACAGCACATAGATAAAAAGTACTCGTCTCATGGGCAAAATGTGACTGAAATTTGCTTTATTTCATGAGATAATTGGCATGGGCCTCTTACCCGCCAGTGGGCTTTTTACCCCGTCTTCCCCTAAGTGCGGCTACTGCTCAGCTGTGGTAACAGACCGCACAGCAGATAGAGAACAAGTAACAGGAATTAATTATGGTTTCATAATCATACTGCTGCGGTAACAGACCGCACACCACATAGATAAAGACTAACAGGAATCATTATGGTTCAATAATCATGCCTTTTTTCACAGAGTCTGCGAGGACTGTTCCTCCAACGACAAGTGCGGCTACTGCTACGACGACAACGCCCCCGAGGGGTCCTCCGCATCCTGCCTGCTGGCCCTGGACGATGACGAGGACCTGTACTCCAGCTACGGGCGGTGCAGGAAGGGCTACCAGGCCCCGGCCACACAGAGCATGCAGTGGACCTACGGCTACTGCCCCACGGACTACACCTGGATGGCCGTGCTGGGACTGGCCCTGTTTGTGCTCAGCTTCGCTCCGGGTGAGATTTGATGAATTGGGATGTGCATACACGCATTATGTATGTGTGAGAGTGAAGATGCATGTAGACACAAACGAGCGTGCGCATGCACGCACACATAAACACACTGCACACACACACACACACGCGCGCAAATACACACACACTCCACACATATATATATATATATATATATAAACGTACAAGAATTGAAGAAGAAAAAACAACCACACCATTAAACTTTCCTCTTATATATATAGTTTGCTTTAATAAAACTTTGTTTGTGTCCAATGTATAAGTTTATGAACCTAACAAAGAAACTCAATAAATTTAATTTTAACTTTACGATTTGTTCTGTGTTCTGAAAAGAATAAAATAAAATAATGTGCTGATTTACTTTTTCTTCCAATAGATAGACAAAGCCTATGCAAAGACAGCTGTTTCGTCTTTGAGAAAGACTTGTCTTTCTCCAGTCTGCATATCAGCCTGCAAAGAATGTCCACAGTGAACATTCAAACTGAGCTAGAAGACTTTCTCCAAGAGAAAGGTTGTCCTCTTTGCACCAGATTGAAAGTCCACAATAAAAGCAAACCAGCACTTAATTCAAAAGAAATGATAAAAATCTTGTGTAAAATAACAAAAATAATAATGTTCTAAAATTACAATCCCTCGAAGAGAGTAGAAGAGATGGGATGCCATGTTGGTGGATCCAGTGAAGGATTCAATAGGGGAGGTAATAGAAATCGTAGTAAACACCAACATACTCCCGGTGAGGAGGAATGTATACACACACACACACACAACAAAAACAACAACAACTGCAACAACAACCCTTGTCTTGTCTTTCTACGCAATTATTCATTCTTCCTCAAAATCTTTTTTCTATCACACTTTTTTCTTGCATATTTGATTACCGTAATAATTGTCTTCTCGAATGAAATCTGATGCTTTACGTCCTCTCGACCAGGGAAGGCACATATGGGACATATTATTGTCTTCTCGTTTCCTCGACGTCCTTTTGATCTTTTCTGTTTTGATTAATAATAAAATTAAAAATGAATTGGACCTACCAGGAGCTTAGAAGAAGTCTTACGTTTTCCAATGTTTGGTGTGTTTTTCTTTTTCTATGGCCCCCTAAAGGCCTGGGCCCGATGCCGTGGATCATCAACTCTGAAGAAGTCTTACGTTTTCCAATGGGTTTTTTTTCTTTTTTTATGGCCCCCCTAAAGGCCTGGGCCCGATGCCGTGGACCATCAACTCTGAAGAAGCCCTACGTTTTCCAATGTGTTGTTTTCTTTTTTTATGGCCCCCCTAAACGCCTGGGCCCGATGCCGTGGACCATCAACTCTGAAGAAGTCCTACGTTTTCCAATGGTTTTTTTTCTTTTTTTCTATGGCTCCCTAAAGGCCTGGGCTCGATGCCGTGGACCATCAACTCTGAAGAAGTCCTACGTTTTCCAATGTTTTTTTTTTCTTTTTCTATGGCCCCCCTAAAGGCCTGGGCCCGATGCCGTGGACCATCAACTCTGAAGAAGTCCTACGTTTTCCAATGTTTGGTTGTTTTTTTCTTTTTCTATGGCCCCCTAAAGGCCTGGGCCCGATGCCGTGGACCCACGAACTTACATGTAGGTCCGTGCGTGGACCATCAACTCTGAAGAAGTCCTACGTTTTCCAATGTGGTTTTTTTCTTTTGTTATGGCCCCCCTAAAGGCCTGGGCCCGATGCCGTGGACCATCAACTCTGAAGAAGTCTTACGTTTTCCAATGTGGTTTTTTTCCTTTTCTATGGCCCCCTAAAGGCCTGGGTCCGATGCCGTGGACCATCAACTCTGAGATCTACCCCATGTGGGCCCGAGGCACCGGGGTGTCCATCGCCACCATGACCAACTGGGCCTTCAACCTGGTCGTCTCCTTCTCCTTCCTCACCATGCTGGAAAACATCACCAAATATGGTCAGTATGGGTTTATGAAACATCACCAAATATGGTCAGTTGGGTGTATGCAATATTACCAAATATGGTCAGTATGGGTTTATGAAAATCACCAAATATGGTCAGTTGGGTGTATGTATGCAATATCACCAAATATGGTCAGTATGGGTTTATGAAACATCACCAAATATGGTCAGTATGGGTTTATGAAACATCACCAAATATGGTCAGCATGGGTTTATGAAACATCACCAAATATGGTCAGTATGGGTTTATGAAACATCACCAAATATGATCAGTATGGGTTTGTGAAACCACCAAATATGGTCAGTATGGGTTTATGAAACATCACCAAATATGGTCAGTTGGGTGTATGAAACATCACCAAATATGGTCAGTGTGGGTTTATGAAACATCACCAAATATGGTCAGTTGGGTGTATGCAATATCACCAAATATGGTCGGTGTGGGTTTATGAAACAAAACCGAATATAGTCAGTATGGGTTTACCATGCGTAACCAAATATGGTCAGTATGGGTTTATGAAACATCGCCAAATATGGTCAGTATGGGTTTATGAAGCATCACCAAATATGGTCAGTTGGGTTTATGAAACATCACCAAATATGGTCAGTATGGGTTTATGAAACATCACCAAATATGGTCAGTATGGGTTTATGAAACATCACTGAATATGGTCAGTATGGGTTTATGAAACATCACCAAATATGGTCAGTATGGGTTTATGAAACATCACCAAATATGGTCAGTTGGATGTATGCAATATCACCAAATATGGTCAGTGTGGTTTACCATACATCACCAAATATGGTCAGTATGGGTTTATGAAACATCACCAAATATGGTCAGTATGGGTTTATGAAACATCACCAAATATGGTCAGTTGGGTGTATGCAATATCACCAAATATGGTCAGTGTCGTTTACCATGCATCACCAAATATGGTCAGTATGGTTTGTGAAATATCACCAAATATGGTCAAGAGGTTCAAGAAACATGACCGAATATGGTTAGTTGGGTTTGTGAAACCTTACCAAATGCGGTCAGTATGGGTTACAAAATATTACCAAATATGAACAATGAGGTTTGGCACATCACCAAATATGTATTTGGTGTTGTAAAACATAACAATACCAAGCATGGTCATTGGGGTATGTGAAACACAATCAAATGCGATCAGTCGCCTTCGCCTTGGTATCAGCGATCTAAACTATGACCTATTCACGCGACATTTAACAGACAACCCAAGTTGTACCTGTGGATTTGAATGTGAAACTGCTGAACATTAGGGGAAGACGGGGTAAAAAGCGCATGGGCGGGTAAGAAGCTCACCCCAATTATCTCATGAAATAAAGACATTTTCAGTCAAATTTGCCCATGAGACGAATGCTAGACATTAACGCTCTCGTCTCATGGGCAAAATGAGACTGAAATTTGCTTCATTTCATGAGATAATTGGGGTGGGCTTCTTACCCGCCCATGCGCTTTTTACCCCGTCTTCCCCTACTTGTTGTATTGCCCACTGTTTAATGTTTCTCGTGTCAATACTATATTTAATCTTCCTCCTGAACTTGTGCATATTGATACTCTCTTGAATGGCAGACACGATCTTAGTTATGATATTAACGTTTCCGTATTTGAAGCTGTTCATCAGTTTATTCGTAGCTCCAAACGGTTTAATGAATGTTACCTGAGTTTACTGTTGGTGTTATTTATTTATTTTCCTTCACAATTAACGGAATTCTGATTGATTGGTCATTTCATTTCAGCCCTATAATCTGTATACAGAAAATGTGCAGGTATGCTCCTTTGTCTGACGCCAGATGGAGATTGGCTATGTTTCTATTATGTATTACTATTAATACAAATATGTTTGTTATTATGCGTAATTATGCTGACAGGTTTCATAAATTGTCTTTCTATTTTATTACACAGATTATTCACGTCTCTCATTCTTTATCTTGTCTTTTAAATTATTTTATTCCCCCCCCTCTCTCTCTCTCTCTCTCTCTCTCTCTCTCTCTCTCTCTCTCTCTCTCTCTCTCTCTCCATCTCTCTGTCTCTCTCTCTCTCTCTCTCTCTCTCTCTCTCTCTCTCTCTCTCTCTCTCTCTCTCTCTCTCTCTCTCTCTTTTTTTTTGTTAATTTGCTTACAGCATCACTGTATTTTTGCATTGTTCATTTTCATTTTAATCACCGTTCTCCTTTAGTATATAAAAGTTGAAACAATTTATAAATGTGTGTATGTATTTGTCTGTTTTGGTTAAAATTGATTTCCTCCTGCCATATTGTTAATTATTCTTTATGAAAGGGTGCGTTATAAGCATTTGCTTGTTGTCACCCTCATTACCTCATCATTGTTTGATTTTGTATGATATTTGAATAAAGTTGTCTAAACCAAATGCGGTCAGAGGCAGTTGAGCTCTCGCTCTCTCTCCCCCTTCCTCTGTCCTTTCTCCCCTTCCCTCTCTCCTTCTCTCTCTCTCTCTCTCTCTCTCTCTCTCTCTCTCTCTCTCTCTCTCTCTCTCTCTCTCTCTCTGTGCCTGAAAGAAGGATGGGGCAGACAATTATTTTGTTTAAGATTGTATTTTCTTCACTCATTTGTTTTCTTTTGGTTGTTCTTTGTATTTATATTTGGCTTCATTTTCTTCGTGTTCTATTTTTCTGCATGAGGATTGGGTGGAAGAAAAAAAGCAATGTTGCTTGATCTATCATCCTCAATAAAGAACAAGAAAAGAAGTCCCCCCTCTCTCTCTCTCTCTTCTCT
>CM065687.1:34087364-34092364 GCA_017654935.2 Phymorhynchus buccinoides | reverse complement strand
GGCACCTTTCTAGAATGGGTTAACCAGTGACATAATTATAAGCCTTTTACTACTTGCCTTATATGCAAATTCCTTGATGTTGACTAACTCTACTTTTAAGTTGCGATGGAGGAAGCCAAGGGTCTTATTGACTTTGCTGCGCACATTTGAGATGTGGGTGTCCCATCTAAGGTCTTGTGATATTGTAAAGCCCAGACATTTATTTTCATCTCTATCCAATCCAGGTCCTGGCCATATAGTTGGTAGTTCTTTATCAGGGGATTTTTCTTCCTGATCACATGGAGGCTCTTGCATTTGTCGGGATGGAAGGACATCCATTTGTTTTCCCATGATGCTAATTCATTTAGGTCTGGTTGGAGATCATTGAGGTCTCTGGGAGGGTCCACAGCTCGGTGACAGAGTCGTCCACAAAGAGAAAGGAAGTTGGAAGATAGTTGCCTCGAAAGACCATTGATGCCAACAGGAAAAGGGTCGGCCCAAGCACAGATCCTTGGGGGACTCCTGATTCTACAGGGATAGCTTCGGATGCAGCTCAATCAACAACTATTTTTTCCTGCCTGCCTGCAAGGAAGCTCTCAATTAATCTATTGACTGAACTTCTGATCCCATAGTGGCGAAATTATTCATAAGGAGATAGTGATAAATCTTATCAAAGGCCTTTTTAAAATCCACGACTAGGACGTTGGTCCTTCCAGATAAAAATTTTTTTTAAAAAGCGACAAAAATGTGCTTGATAGTGGTGGTGAGAAATACTGGGTCACCAACTCACTCACACACACACACACACCACAACTCACATACACACACACACACACAACACACACACACACACGCATGCACACACACACACACACACAGAGGCACGTGAAGGTCGAGAGGGTATACAGTCGTATATTGTAAAGACAAACAATTTATCAGTGTGGTCGTGTGTGTGTGTGTGTGTGTGTCACTGACTGAGTCAGTTGTGTCTGACTATAACTTTTTCATAGCAGATAAAGCGACTGCTATTCTACTTCTACAGGGCTGGACTGAAATTTGTTTTCATTGGTGGTAGGTGATAGAAGCTGTGAAGCAGTGACCGACACCTAGGCATCTATATAAAAAAAAAGACAAACAATGTATCGTGTGTGTGTCACAGTGTGTGTGTGTGTGTGTGTGTGTGTGTGTGTGTGTGTGTGTGTGTGTGTGTGTGTGTGTGTGTCACTGACTGAGTCAGCTGACTATGACTTTCACATAGCAGATAAAGCTACTGCTATTCTACTTAGAACTACAGGGCTGGACTGAAATTTGTTTTCAGTGGTGGTAGGTGATAGAAGCTGTAAAACAGTGACAGACACCTAGGCATCCATTGTTTCAGAAGGCGTAAAATCTCTATTTTTCTCTCTCTCTAGGCATCCATAAAATAAGTTTTTAAAAAAAGGACCTAGAATACTACCTTGAGGAACACTACTGCTAACATGTGCAGCCTACAGACTGATTTCACATCTTTACTATTACAATACTGAGTTCTGTTACATGAAAAGTCTTCTATCCATATTAAGTAAATTGTTGTGGATTCCATAACCATGTAATTTAATTGTATGTTGTAGGCCTACTTACAACAGTTGTGTTGTAATGGAAAGAGTGACTTGTTTTGGGCTTAAAAGCTGATTAAGTTCTTTTAAAACACATTTATTATTTATTTTGTTATTATTTGTTTTTAAATAAATAGATCTAGCGCAGGCCAAACAATGTCTTAGCGTGTACTATTTCACTTCTGAGTACTGGGTGCACTATCCCAGGTTGTTGGGGTGATGGCTTATGCACACTTTCTTATTTCAAGCACTGGGAGAGGGGTGGAAGTAAAGTACATTTTCTTACTACACATTTCATAATTTGCACACCATTTCAACGCCCCAGGAGAAATATCAGTATGCAGTACACTTTCTTGTTACAAACTTGCTGTTTGTATACCCTTTGAAAATCCAAAATAAACCTTTTTTTTTTAAAAGCGTGAATAGCAAATTTCTCCTTTACATCCTGCAGTCCTGAAGATTACAGGCACATGGGAGGGAACATGACAATCAGTGAACAATTGACATCATTGGTAGTGCAACATACTGGGAATGAGATTGAATCATACAAATTATTTTTAAATTTTGTCTGAAATTGAGAGGATGTGGGGATACCCGGATAGTGTTGGTTAAAATAATGTGAGTATGTCTTTCTTTGTTGTGTCAGTGTATTTGTATTTAATGCTGTTATAAAGTAAAGTACACCTGTGCATGCGCATTAATTTTGAATAAAATCATACCAGCCCCGAAAGTCTCAAAACCTTTTCGTACGAACCTCCCCCCTTCCTCACTCTTTTTCTTTAATTGAAGAGTGTTTACTAGGCAAACGTGTTTTGAATAGGCAAACGTGTATGTAATTTTTTTGGGCGTGGTTTCATGATCACAATAGCAGGCAAATGTATTTCACTTTTACCAAAACCGTTTTGAAAAAAAAAATGTAACGAAGCCTACCTAACTGCCCCCTTCCCTCCCCTTTTTGGGGGGAAGATTTACTAACTATCCTGGGATAAACACTGATTTTAAGCACTGAGAGAAAGAGCATCATCACCCTAAGCTAAGTGACCCAGCCAGTCAGGATCCTTTCAGCGGACACCCAACGTGATGCTGAATGGAGCAGCTACCTTCACTCTAAGCTAAGTGACCCAGCCAGTCAGGTCCCGATCAGCGGACACCCAACATTATGAAACATAATAGAAAAGGAACCGCCTAAGCTAATGAAAAAAGTTATGTTCTGTGGCTTTTTCGTGCAAGACAGTATGAGTTTGCTCAGTTGCAGGGTTTGTGATCGAATACATAATCACAACTGAGCCAAACAAATAAGATCGTGATCTGTGATGAGAAACACACAGTGTTGTGTAAAAGTAGAGCTGATTAATTAAAAAAAATCAGTGACAAAATTGTGTGTCAGAGATTCAATGCGAGATCTGCAAGCTGCACGCACATCTTTGGTTGTTCCTTGCCCATTACTTGTCGTCAGGCAAACATTCAGCCCCATCGGCTCGGAAGTGAGTAGATCACTTTTCGCGACTCCGCGCGCTAGAGATAAACAAGCGCATTCACTCTTGCAAACCGGCTTCGATAAAACGGCTAATACTGGAGCTAGTTAAGTTTGGCCGTGCTAAGAACGTCAGCCCTTCCGCTGTATTCGCCCTTCCCAGGTTACAAACAAATCGTAAAAAATTAGAACAAACATACATATAAAAAAACCCATGGCACACCGTAAACCACACAGACGTTAATCACATAATCAATAAATCACATTGCAATATCTGTCTATTATTATATAATTATTGTAAACAACACTATTACCAAAATACGCCAACAAATCAATCCAAAATCACGCCTGCGCACTCACGCACGTACGCGCACACAAATATAAACACACATGCGCGCGCGCGCGCACGCACGCACACGCACGCACACACACACACACACACACACACACACACAAACACACACACACACACGAGCGCGCGCGCGCGCGCTCACGAACGCACGCGCGTTAGCACACACACCGAGGCACACAAACCATTAAGTGTACATTACATACCGTACATGTATATATGTACACCTGCAAACACTAAAGCACACATTGACATTGGGCCTACATATTTACAGTGACACACGCGTCGAGGTTGTGACTAGATCAGCTGCTAGTCGTTTAGAAGAGAGAGGGGGGGGGGGGGGGGGGGAGAGACAGAGGGTAGAACATTCTAAGTTCGGAAGGGATACGTTCGGGCATTTAGGGGGTGTAGTGGGGGAGGGGAGAGTGAAGAAGGTTTCGAGGTGGAGGTGGATGGGAGGAGGGGGGGGGGGGGGGTAGTTGAAACAGAAGATAGAGTGCGAAATCAGTAGGCAAACATCGAAGAGAGACCAAAAAAATAACGAAGGAAAATTAATGCTATAAATGATCTTAAGGCCCTTCGTGGTTGTATGAAACAACTACTATAATGCCGAGGACTAAAATGCCTAATGATGATAACAACCCTTAACACGATATAAAAAAAAGTAATAACTTCATGTGAATGAAATAAAAGTTAAGTTATTATTATTATGTATAGCCGTGTCGACAACTAAGGTCACGTCGGGGCTGTCACTGCATTAAAATCTGACCACGTAAATGAACGAAATAAAAGAGAAAGTGTGCATCAACATAAAATAAATTCATTCGTTTATTTCTCTATTACAACTGTCAATTTTCTGCTATTTCTAAGTATTTCTGTATTTAAATTTTCAGCAGCCCAATGACTGCGATTTTACAGCAAAAGCTCTACAGTTCAGAATGATGGCAAAGCAAAAGTTAGAAAACAGGGACGGTATTCATGTCGAGATAGCATGAGACTTAGCATGATGCTAACTTAGAAGCTCTTCCAATGTCCTATAGGATTTAATAGGACTTTTGGAAGAGCTTCTAAGTTAGCATCATGCTAAGTCTCATGCTATCTCGACATGAATACCGTCCCAGGACCTTTTTTTTTTTTAAACGATTTATAAAATAGAAAAAGAAAATTAGTCGATGATACCCAAGACGTAATCTTTAAGGACAAATTCCTATGATTTTTGAAGGACTAAAAGGCTGTTGATTCTGCTCCTAGACTCTCATCTGGGCGTCTATGAAGCACTATAAGCAAAAAGGACCCTATATGAGAATGTGTAGGGGGTCCCAAGGATGCACTATAAAAATGGGCAAAGTTACTAACCGAGGTCTTGCTATTCCAACTTAATAAGTTATGACCTCCAATCAAAGGCCTTTCACTGTCAGTTGTTTTCGCTACTGCTAGGCCTAATTCACTGGACTGATTCTCTCACATTTGTCATCATCTATTCTCTCCGAGTCTCTCCCAGAATGTCACTGGCCAACTCTTTGCCTACCCTCTGTGTGCATGTCTGTGTACGCATAGACATGCTGAAATATGTCAAGCTACTCATCACATGCATTTGGAATGT
>CM065687.1:34007364-34082364 GCA_017654935.2 Phymorhynchus buccinoides | reverse complement strand
CCACGGCCTCTGGGGTCAGGGACCAGTGCAGGCCCAGCTTGTCGGCGAACACGAACAGGTGGGAGGGCATCCACAGCAAGGCCCAGGCTGCAGTCACCGTCAGCAGGGAGGTGACCTGGCGGGGGGAAATAAAGGCACGTGCATACAGAATGATCCTCACTAAACATTATGTTTTGCTTTTGGCTTAAAACCGTCCTTGCCTTATCCAAAACTACTGATCCCGGACTATGGAGAGAAAGAGCACGAGCGAAAGCATCAACCTTTATCAGTCCCGTAACAAAGATAATTCAATCATGGAAAGAAGCCTGACAATGCTCTTTTGGGTTTCTGACAAAGCCTCTGTTGGCCTTCTATCTGATCTGACGTCAATGAATTATAATTGTTACAGGGATAACGGGGACATTGCTGTACATACGTACAGATTGGTGTGCACCAACAACATGCCATGCTTCTGGTTTTAATCGTCCTTTTCCTATCCAAACCTCTGACACCGAAACATTGGCTACTGCAAAGAACACCTTTTGCAAGAGCGAATGCCCTTGGTGGGTGGGGGAAGATGGTTGAGTACTGACCAAACAAGGGAATAACTCTCGCCACTAACCCTATTTGATGCCACTTAATGGCTGCCTTTTGCAAAAGTGAATGCCCTTTTGGATACTGATCAACAAGGGCTTAACTCTTGCCGTCAAGGGCGTTAATAACCCTAGTTGCAGTGGCCAATAGCCCGCAGACGTTCACGACCGTGTTGGACAATGAGTGCTGAGCCACAGTTTGGTGCAGTGGGTTAGACCAAAAATCCTGACTATACATTTAGGCTTTTGGGTTAGAACTACTTGATTAAATTTTGACTGATTGAGAACAAGCCAAATTGAAATAGCAAGTTACAAAAGCTGAAATGAATGAACGTTGGATTTAACGTCCGTTTGGCTACGAATTGACAAAAGCTGAAATGTGTCACTATTGAATAGATGAGAGAGTGGCGGGAGATGAGAGAGTGAAAACAAAAAACATTAACAAGAAATAAAAGGACCCAAGGCCAGCATGAGTCTTCTCTCACCTGCCATTTCCACCGCTCCCTCTCCTCCAGCCTGTCCGTCTTCTTCACGAACAGAAAGCGCGGGAAATCCTCATCATCACCATCCTCTTCCTCCTCGTGGTCCCCTTTCCCAGGCAGCATATCGATGGAATCCTCCGCCTGGATGGGTGTCTTGAGAGGCATGGGCTCCTCCAGGGGAGGCCTGACGACGGACAGAGCCGCCCTCTTCCTCTCCTCCTCCGTCAGCAGATTCCTGTTGCGGACGGTCACCTCGGCGTCGTCTTCGTCGATGGGCAGGAGGTCCCCTCGCCCCAGGCAGGGCAGGATGATGAGCGCCAGGCACAGCCCCGTCCCCAGGCCCGCCCCCACAGCGTACACCACCAGACGGGCCGCCGCCATCCTCTTCCCCTTGTCCGGGCCCCAGTTGCACAGCCCCCTGTTCTGCACCCCCATGCGGGCCCCGACAGCGTCCGTCTCCATGAGGGTCAGGGTCAGGGTCAGGGTCAGGGCCAGCAGCCAGGAGAGGAAGATGAGCAGGAAGCTGAACACGTACTTTCCGCCCTCCTTCACGAAGCGCCAGCAGATCAGATAGATGAACCTGCCCACGTACATGTAAACAACATTGGTCTCCTGTTTTCCTTTCTCCTACTGATGAGTTAATCCGACGTGGACTTCATATCTGATTACTTTTATGGAGCTAAAATATAGAAATTGCTGAAAGGGTTGAAGCACTTAAATAGGCAGCCCATCTTTGCTCGAAGGGTTGGTACTTGGTGCCTGTCAGAGGACGTGACCACTGGCCATCAGAGCGGGACACTGGGTGATTCACAAGTCATGTATCATAGAGGCCATCTGAAAGAAAGGTGGTCCATAGCAAACCGTTGCCATTTCAAGTAATTACAGTAGGCTGACCTGTCGGTAACAGTGACCACCAGAGCCAGAGCGGTGACACTGAAGGTCATGGCCCGTGAGTTAAATATAGGGGAAAGTGAACAAACTGAAGTGAGCTTTGAACGTAGTCTACGGCTTTACATATCATTGTTATATTAATCGTACCGGCCCGAGGCAGTTACCACCAGAGGCAGGGCGGTGACAATGGCAGGCAGGGTCCATAAATTAAAGAGACAAGTGAATGAACTAAAATAACCTTTCAAGGCAGGCTAAGCCATATCATTGTTAATTGTAATCACTTTATACATGTCGGAGGCAGTAACCACCAGAGGCGACAATGGCGGGCAGGGTCCATAGATTAAAGAGGCAAGTGAATGAACTAAAATAACCTTAGAAGGCAGGCTAAGCCATATCATTGTTAATGAGCAACTTAGGACGCGCATTTTACCGCCAGGGGGGCAATCAAACCAGTAGGGGCTTAGCGCGTGATATTCTTAGTTGGGCGTAGTGAGAGAGGGAGAGAGGGAGATACTCACCTCTCTCTCTCTCTCTCTCTCACTACGCCCAACTAAGAATATCACGCGCTAAGTCCCTACTGGTTTGATTGCCCCCCTGGCGGTCAAATCAGCGTCCTAAGTTGACCATTGTAACCACTTTATACCTGTCGGAGGCGGTGACCACCAAAGCCAGGGCGGTGACAGTGGAGGCCATGGTGTCGGCGGACAGCCACCAGCGACACACGGCGTCCCCGTGCAGCCAGGAGCCGTGGATCAGGTAGTGCGTCCACAGCGGCAGCACGCCCCCGCCCTGCAACACCACAGCCAGGAAGGATGGAGGAGGAGGAGGAGATTAGCGTCCAATCGGTCAGAGACCCATATCATGGGTGCATGCGGTGAATAAAGCATTTGCCTGAACTTTCCATCATAATCCTTGTGAAAATGGTCAATGCAAGAGCAAGAAGAGCATGAGAAGAGCCCTATTTTCAGGCAGACTACTGCCTGAACCAGCATCAAATTGCCGGAATTCAGGCTTCAGGCAGACCCACATGTACCCCTGCCTTATGGACGGTGCATATGTTACGCCCAATCCATGAAATTGCCTATTTCATGACATGAGCCAAATGCTTTGCCCAATTTATGAAATGGACAATGTATATCATCATTTTTGAATCCCCGTTCACACAGGTATTGATTAAGATTGATTCAATGCGGGTATCACACTTTTCTACGTCCTATTTGCACCCCTATCCTGCCCCCCTCGACCAACTCGACCAGATGCTAAGCTGGGGCATGCTTGAGCGACATGTTGCATCAAAAGTTTTATCAAATTAAGTCTCAATAAAATAATTTTAATTCATCTACAGATGAGATTTCTCATTCGGTTGAACCAATTCTTGATCCATGTGTGCTAATGAACAAAAACTATTTTTCATTCATATTGCTTTTCTCAATTGCAAGTTATAAATTGGCTATTTCACGAACTGGGCAAACCATTTTGCCCATTTCATGAAATGGGCAATTTCATGGATTGGGCGTAACATAATACACAGCCAGCGCCACACACGGGTAATCAGGCCGAGAATAGTGTAGCCGGTAAACTAGTGAAACTACTTAGTCTGGTCAGGCTCTTTCAGCCTCACGTGCAGCTGCTCGCTGTGGATATTGTTTCCACACACCCGCGCCCGCGCGCTCACGTATACACAAACAAGTGTACAATATACACACGTGCATGTACTCACGTGTGTACATACATGCACGCACAAACGCATACGTACGCACAAAACGCGTGCGCGTTCAGTCAGGTGCCTATACGTGCCTTTCTTTATCATCATCATCACCATCATCGCTGGTTTCCTCACCTGCAGTATATCAGCAACAGCCATGTTGACGAAGTGCAGATGAAAGGAGCAATATTATCATCACCACCATCATCACCATCATCATCATCATCACCATCACCATCATCGCTGGTTTCCTCACCTCACTTGCAGTACAGCAGCAACAGCCATGTTCCATGTTAACGAGGTGTAGATGGAAGGATTATCATCATCATAATCACCATCATCATCATCATCATCATCATCATCATCGCTGGTTTCCTCACCTGCAGTGCAGCAGCAACAGCCATGTTGACGATGCGCAGATGGAAATAGTATTATTATCATCATCATCATCATCATCATCGTCGTCGCTGGTTTCCTCACCTGCAGTACAGCGGCAACAGCCATGTTGACGATGTGCAGGTGGAAGGATTATCATCATCATCATCATCATTATCATCATCACCATCATCGCTGGTTTCATCACCTGCAGTACAGCAGCAACAGCCATGTTGACGAAGTGCAGATGAAAGGAGCATATCATCATCAACATCATCATCATCATCATCATCATTATGACCATTACCATCATCACCATCATCGCTGGTTTCCTCACCTGCAGTACAGCAGTAACAGCCATGTTGACGATGTACAGGTGGAAAGAGTATTATCATCACCATCATCACCATCATCACCATCATCGCGGGTTTCCTCGCCTGCAGTACAGCAGCAACAGCCATGTTGACGATGTGCAGGTGGAAGTATCATCATCATCATCATCATCATCATCACCATCATCATCATCATCATCATCATCATCACCATCATCATCATCATCATCATCATCATCATCATCATCATCATCATCATCATCATCATCATCATCATCATCATCATCATCATCACCATCACCATCATCAACATCATCATCATCAACATCATCATCATCATCACCATCATCAACATCATCATCATCATCATCATCATCATCATCATCATCATCATCATCATCACCATTACCATCATCAACATCATCATCACCATTACCATCATCATCATCATCATCATCATCATCACCATCATCAACATCATCATCATCATCATCATCATCATCATCATCATCATCATCATCATCACCATCATCATCATCATCATCATCATCATCACCATTACCATCATCGCGGGTTTCCCCACCTGCAGCACAGCAGCAACAGCCATGTTGACGATGTGCAGGTGGAAGTATCATCAACATCATCATCATCATCACCATCATCATCATCATCATCATCACCATTACCATCATCAACATCATCATCATCATCATCATCATCATCATCATCATCATCATCATCACCATTACCATCATCGCGGGTTTCCCCACCTGCAGTACAGCAGCAACAGCCATGTTGACGATGTGCAGGTGGAAGGATCGGGAGCGGGCGGGCGGGTGGAGGAGGATGGCGGCCAGGAGGAACAGGTTGAGCACCACCGTCACCACCCCCACCGCCCCCAGCACCGCCCCCACCGCCAACAGCCAAGGGGGCCGGCTCTCCACCCCCTCCCCCATGCCCCGGATGAGGCCCCACGAGGCGTTGTGGGTCCACATGGAGCAGCCTGGCGTCGGTTAGTAAGGTGGGAATCAGGGAGCTGAAAAACAAGCACAAAGTCTCTGAGCAATTCATGAAATGTATGGGCAGTTTCAGCATCCCAGCTTTGCCAATACAGTGGAACCTCCCTTATAAAGACCTTCAAAAATCGACGAAATAGGATTTTACGCCCTCTGCGGTCTTTCGAGGAGGTGGAAGTTCAGTTTAACGTCGCGTATCGGCTTTCGCCATGTACGACGGGCTGAACAAACCAACCAAGGTATAAACAAAAATTTATGTTCCTGAATCACTGTCTTAGCCAAAAGGCCGAAAAGCGATCAGAATTAAACTTTCGACCATGTGGAGCAATTTTAAATACAAAGATGGTGGGAACAATACTGAAGGCAATACCCGGAGGCAGTGCAACACCAGTAAAGTCCCGATTTTTTAACAATACAGATAGGTGTAGCAGTAACCACGCCTCGGTTAAACCTCATCGGCTATGGTACCACCTTCAAAAATCATCCAAAATGAGGTCTTATAAGGGAGGGGTCTTATAGGGAGGTAATTTTAATACTTACAAAGAAGGGCAATACCTCAGAGAAGTAGGTCTTATTGGGAGGGAGTCTTATAATGGGAGGTCTTATAAGGGAGGTTCCACAGTACTGTCTGTTTTATGTTTTGCCGTGTTAAGCTAACGTAGAATATACTTCAGGTTTTTTAAAAAGTACAAACACAAAAACAGTGCAATACTAGCCTAATATATAGCCTATGCAAGACCATAAGTCGTCTGTTAGATACAAAATTTAAAAAACGAAGCTTTTGGTTGTTTTTATTGCTTTACTTTTTTTATTTTAATGAAGTTTGCTCAAGTGTTTTCCCTGACTTTATTTCTAGTGATGTTTCTCTGAATTCAGGAAATGTTCCCACTCCTAGTGCTCTGTGCAGAGTTCTTTTTAAAATAAAACAGACCATGAGACATGTTTGTAATAGATGTTTTTGTTCTGGAGTTTAAATTTTTTTTAAAGCAGCACGTGTGTTGTGAAGTGTACCAGTCCTTGTGTTGTGCTAAAACAGACAAGTCTTTTTTTTCATGAAGTTCCAATCCTTGCGTTTTAATATTTTTTTATTTATTTAATAGACATTTCTGTTCTTGATGTTCCAGTCCTACAGTCTTGTTCTAAAAAACCGTTTTGAATGTGGATGCTTCAGTTCAGTGGATTTCTTCCAGAAAAAATATGTTATACTTACTATTAACAAGAAAAAAAGGCAAGACAAACTTTCTTGTCTTTTTTTCTCCTGTTTTATTCATCTTTATTTACAGATAATCACTGTTTATTATTCATGAATGTTGAATCATACATATGTATGAATGTTATTTGTAAATGTATGAAGAAGGAATAAAATGTTTAATAGGGGAAGACGGGGTAAAAAGCGCATGGGCGGGTAAGAAGCCCACCCCAATTATCTCATGAAATGAAGCAAATTTCAGTCTCATTTTACCCATGAGACGAGCGTTAATGTCTAGTATTCGTCTCATGGGCAAATTTGACTGAAATTTTCTTTATTTCATGAGATAACTGGGGTGGGCTTCTTACCCGCCCATGCGCTTTTTACCCCGTCTTCCCCTACCAAGAAAAAATATTTTATTGATGTTCAAGTTTTCGGGTTTTGCTTTTTTGAAAAAAGAATTACATAATTCGTTTTCCATTTTAGTGTTGTTTTGCTAACAGACGGACACACATGAGAAACAGAAACAGAAACATGACGTCCTCGGCAGAGGTGCCATACACTGATGTAGTCCTCCATTTTTCCCATGGTAAATGAGCGGTATTGATGATGACTGAAGGGATTAACTGACATAACCTGCGGGGAGGGGGGAGAGAGAGAGAGAGAGAGAGAGAGAGAGAGAGAGAGAGAGAGAGAGAGAGAGAGAGAGAGAGAGAGAGAGAGAGAGAGAGAGAGAGAGAGAGAGAGAGAGAGAGAGAGAGAGAGAGAGAGAGAGAGAGAGAGAGAGAGAGAGAGAGAGAGAGAGAGAGAGAGAGGGGGGGGAGGGGAGAGAGAGAGAGAGAGAGAGAGAGAGAGAGAGAGAGAGAGAGAGAGAGAGAGAGGAGAGAGAGAGAGAGAGAGAGAGAGAGAGAGAGAGAGAGAGAGAGAGAGAGAGAGAGAGAGAGAGAGAGAGAGATTGAGAGAGAGAGATTGAGAGATTGAGAGAGAGAGAGAGAGACAGAGAGAGACAGGGAGAGAGAGAGACAGGGAGAGACAGAGAGACAGTCACAGAGAGAGAGAGAGAGAGAGAGAGAGAGAGAGAGAGAGAGAGAGAGAGAGTGTGTGTGTGTGTGTGTGTGTGTGTGTGTGTGTGTGTGTGTGTGTGTGTGTGTGCGTGTGCGTGCGCGTGCGTGCGTGTGTGCGTGCGTGCGTGTGTGTGTGTGTTCTTATGACATGAAATATCTATAAGCTTACTCACGGCCTAATGTCATCCAGGTGACTGAATCATTTCATATTAATTACTGTACTGATGATGCTTGCAGTTGCATGCCCCGTACCGTATGACCTTTACTTCTCACGATTCTTTCTTTTCTAAAACAAAACGGCGAAGGCTGCTCAGCAAAATTCGCTAGAAAATGTATGTGCATGTGTGTGTGGGGGGGAAGGGGGGTAGGTGTGGGGGAGTGGGGGGGGGGGTAGGTGTGTGTGTGTGTGTGTGTGTGTGTGTATGTGCATATTAGTGTATGTGTGTGTGTGTGTGTGTGTGTGTGTGTGTGTGTGTGTGTGTGTGCGTGCGCGCGTGTGCGTGCGTGCGTGTCTAGTGTGTGTGTGTGCGTGTGCGTGCGTGCGTGCGTACGTGCGTGCGTGCGTGCTTGCGTACGTGTGTGTGTGTAAATGTAGACCTACGATGCTAACTAGAAGATAAAATTATCGCCGCAGTAGTTCGTTGGGTTATTAATGGTAAGACGGTGGGGTAATATTCACTATTCTAGCTATTGCGTGTGCAGAATGTTGTTTCAAAAGGCGTGACCAGTATCTTCCCTGAAAGGTTAGTGATTCTGTCGATTAAAAAAGTCCCTGGTTCGGAATGCCTTGACCAATGATCATAGGCCTGCATTTAAACAAAATTGATCTAATTCCATCCAGAAGATTTTGAGAGAGAAAAAAACATCGTATGACAGACCGACAGACGAGCGCGCGTGACACGCACATTCGCGCACGCACACACTTTATTATTAATAGTCACAGCGGAGACACAGCAGTCAAATTCGGAATGCTCCCACCTGGAGAGGGCGTCAGCGCAGTACAGCACCACCCTTGTGTATGCCGTGTGTAAGTGCTGGTGTGTGTTTGTGCGTGAGTGCGCGCGCGCGTTTGTCCGACTGTCAATATGTGTATCACGATGTGTGTGTGTGTGTGTGTGTGTGTGTGTGTGTGTGTGTGTGTGTGTGTGTGTGTGTGTGTGTGTGTGTGTGTGTGTGTGTGTGTGTGTGTGCGTGCGTGCGTGCGTGCGTGCGTGTGCGTCAGAGCGAGCGGCGAGCGACACTGAGAGAGAGAGAGAGAGAGAGAGAGAGAGAGAGAGAGAGAGAGAGAGAGAGAGAGAGAGAGAGAGAGAGAGAGAGAGAGAGAGAGAGAGAGAGAGAGAGAGAGAGAGAGAGAGAGAGAGTCGTGTCAAGTCAAAGTCAAGTCAAAAATACTTTATTATCACGTTAGGTGAAATTACAGTGTGGTCTCGTAAAAGCACAATACAATCAAAGAAACACATTTGCATGCATGAAAAATGGAAACAAAACTAAGGAAAAATGAATGACAAATCATGCTTCGCAAAAACATTGAACATATGTAGGGTCGATACAAGCGACTATCAAAACATTAAGAACTGCCCTCTTTCCCACCATTTCTATTATCGCATTCATTTGTTCACCCCCACCCTACCCCAAACCCCCACCCTCTCCAAGTCACCCCAAGCTTTCACATATTTTGGGTCCCTTCCCGTTCCCAACATTTCATGCACCTCCCTCTTCTCTCTCTGTCTCTTATCTGTCTCTCTCTCTGTCTCTCTGTCTCTCTCTCTCTCACACATACACACACAGGCATTGATACATACGGACATACATACACACACACACGCACGCACGCACGCACGCACGCTCACAAACTCACATACACACACATACAGATACACACACTACTGTACAGATTGACCAAATATACCTCTAGGCCTAAGCTAATATATCATTCCTAATTATTTGGTCTTAGCAGAGATCTTGTTCAGAAGTTCGACTGACTTAGGGACAAAACTAGCTGAATTTCTAATTGTTCTACAACGAATAGTGCGGAACCGTCTATCAGATGGCAATAGTTCATAGCAATGCGACAGAACGTGACTTGGATCCTTAGCGATCTCCCTGGCTTTTCGAACTACACGTTTTTCATACAACACACACAAATTATCTTGTTTACTACCCACGATCTTGCTACCAACATTCACAATCTTATTCAGAACACACTTGGGTTTTACATTCAAGCCACCGTACCAACAAATGAACGAAAATGTTATAATAGATTCAAGAAAGCAACGATAAAAGCTTTGGAGAAGATCTGTGCTAACATCGAAAGATCTGAGCTTTCTCAGGCAGTACATCCTTGTCTGGCATTTCTTGGAAACATGATCAACATGAGAACTAAAAGTAAGCTTATTGTCTATGATTGTTCCCAGTGTGTGTGTGTGTGTGTGTGTGTGTGTGTGTGTGTGTGTGTGTGTGTGTGTGTGTGCGTGCGCGCGCGTGTGTGTGTGTGTGTGTGTGTGTGCATGAACTGTGTATGTGTGTGTGATTCTGCGTGTCAGTGTGTGCATGTGCATGTGTGTGTGTGTGTGTGTGTGTGTGTGTGTGTGTGTGTGTGTGTGTGTGTGTGTGTGTGTGTGTGTGTGTGCATATAAAGTTGTGTGTGCATGTGTATCAGTGTGTGTGTGTGTGTGTGTGTGTGTGTGTTTGTGTTAGAACTTAGTGTGTGTAGTCCCTATGTATGTACTGTGCGTGTGCGTGTGCGTGTGCGTGTGCGCGCACGTGTGTGGGTATGTAGGCTAAAAGGGGGGTGGGGAGTGAAGGGGGGCTAAAGAATAAACCTGGATCCCCAACAACTGAGTGCAACGTGATAAAGCCTACATATGACCAAGAAGAGTAGAATCAAAGTAGTCAAATCAATGACTGAATAAGTTATAGCAAAACTCAAATTGACAGCTTTAGGCCTATTTGCGCTTAAGAAATCGCGACTTAGCAATTCTATATTACCGAACACGCAACGTATTACGCCTATTGTTAATAACAATAGGCCTAACCGCCACCTTCACACAGGTGTATACAATGAACACACCTTAACATCTGAGGTGAAGGCAAACCGTTCTTCTTCAAATTTACCTGTTGAAACAATCATGTCATGTGTAGGCCTACACGTCTAATAAATCCGTCGTCTTTGTAACAAACGTCGTAAGCTACTGTTAATAAAAACACACCCATCGACCATTTGTTATATTTACAATAAGTGGTTTAAAAATACAGGTAACACATATGAAAGAACTTAACTTTTACCTGTACAAATCGCGATTTCTTCCTTACTCAGTTACTGCTTCTTCCGCTCGTACTTGACATGCACTAGACAACTCTCAGTAAATTTACACAGAGAAGCAACAAGACTTTGGCCCAACACAAAATAAGACGAACTAGGCTAACTTATTTCTTCAAGACATATTGGTTGCGCGCAAGAAAGACCGAAATAACACTTCACGACAACAACATCGGCAAAATAAACATGGCTATCTCAGCCCCGTCGTCTGCCTCTAGCCTTCAACCATTTCCGCAAACCGTTCTCTCGGGTTTGTGGGCCAACGTGCTGCTAAAAATAGGCTACCCCTCGAGAACTCGGGTTCTTTCAGTCTGACCAAACGATCGCGGCAGTACAGGGAAAGTGGTCGAGGGCTTACAAATTCACGACTTGACGTCTGCTTCGATCGATGTTTCAGCCCTGCGGTGGGGTAGGGCTTTGGCCAAATTATTGGTCATGATTATTCATCCTTGACACAAGCTTGGGCTGTTATGTGGTTGTATGGGCTGGAGTGGCGCACTCAAGAAACCAGAAACATTTAATAAATCTGAAAACGTGAAGACTGTTTCACTTTGTGTCAATCTTTGTGCATAAAATTTATGATAAATTGCTCACGTTGTAAGACTACACGATTTTGGATTAAAACCTCGACGCATAAATCCCTCCTCTACTGACACACACACGCTCGCACACACTCCACACACACACATGACGCGGCACACGCACGCACGCGCGCACACACACACACACTGGCATACACTGACACACATACACACTGGCATAGGCCCCTACACACACATGTGCGGGCGCACGCACACACACTGATGCGCATGCACTTTCATAATGCCTTGCGTTTGTGTGCACAATACACACACTGATTCATCAGTGCACGCATGCGCATGTGCACACACAGTCAAGCAAATACCCACACTAGTGCAAGCTGAAATACACATGTCTACATACCACCTGTTCTATATTGTGTACAATTTAAATGTAAAAGAATTCAGTACTGCTTAATTGACACCTTTCATTTGAAATTATTTCCAGTATTCAACCTACACATCTATTGCGTTTTGTTGCGTGCAGGACCGGACCTACGGGAGGGGTGGGGGTGGGGGGGGGTGGGGGGGGGAGCTTAGCTTAGTGGGCCGCAGCCCCCACCCTTTTTCCTAAAAAAAAAAAATGTTTAATTATGTCGCCGAGCGGCAACTAAATTTCCTCGCGGGTTATACCTAGCAGTGTGGAAGCAGCATGATGTGTACTTAATGGTTCAAAACATTGTTTCAATAGGGGTATGAACAGTAATGGCATTAGTCCTTCATGCCCAGATTGCACTATTTTGCCGCTTCTCGGATCAATTTTTTGGACGGGGGAGCATGCCCCCACCCCTTAAAAACTTAGGTCCGGCCCTGGCCGCGGCGTGCATGAATGAATGATTCAAAATCAGAGGCCATTTGTTTGTGAGACTTGATTATACTTATGTGTGTATGTATGTAGGGGAAGACGGGGTAAAAAGCGCATGGGCGGGTAAGAAGCCCACCCCAATTATCTCATGAAATAAAGAAAATTTCAGTCAAATTTGCCCATGAGACGAATGCTAGACATTAACGCTCGTCTCATGGGCAAAATGAGATGTATGTATGTATATATGCACACTGGTCAAAACTTGTTAAGGACTATGCTGGACTTTTATAACCGTGATTTTCGCATGCCACCCCCCAAAAAGTGTTATTTCGCTGAAATGGAAAAATGAGTAAAATTGTCAGAATCAATATTTCTTGCTCACATCGTAAACGTCGTATAAGAGAGTTCCATCAGTGTAATGGCCGAAGTGAGATAATGACGTCATTTGACACGCAAAGAGTTGTCTTTCTGTGTTGGCATGCTGGAGAACAGCTGTTCACAGACTCGTGTCATTCATCATCAGTGTTTGGAATATCGAAATGTGGATCTTCCAGAGCTTGGATTCACAGCCATGAGGTTGTTACTGCTGATAGACGTCGTGAAGGTGGCAGAATTTGGGAGACTTGTAATAAAAATGGATGTTTTATGCTTTTTTCAGGCCTGCCAAAATCGTTTCACACATGCTCTCTGGCAGCATTTTGATTTGCTGAATGCCTCAGTGCGGAACATTTCCATCCGAACTGTGAGGAACGGACTCCATGATGCTGCCTTTACACCCCACCCCTGTGTGTTATGTATGCACGCATACGCACGTGTGAGTGTGTGTTCGTGCGCAAACGCATGCATGCATGCATGTGTTTATGTATCCATGCAGGATGAATATGAATGCCTGTGCATTAACATAATTCACAATGCAAAATGGACATGCAAGTCTGTTGTGCTTGTGAGTAAATGCCACGTCCCAGTTAGCATCTAGTGTGGGCAGCATGTCATACAATGTGAATTGTAAAGCTGGAACTGCACAGTGGGTTTTTTCCCCTTCATATATTATATGCGAGGCATACAAGGACAGGCATACAAAGGCATTAAAGGCATGCATGGAAAAGATGTGTGAGCGAGTATGCGCGCGCGCGCGCGCGCGCGCGCGCGCGTGTGTGTGTGTGTGTGCATGCGCATATGTGTGTGTTGACAAACTTTGTGTGGTTTTGTGAGCTCACTGTTGTTTCTTTTCTTAATCATGATCCAGTACTTTCATTTTCTGGATACAACACACACACATGCGTGTGCACGCACACACACACACATACACACACAATGTAGTGGTATGTGAACACACACAAACACAATCACACTTGCATGTATGCATGCACACATTCAGCTCACACACAAGCAACATACACAAATATGCACACACACACACTGAAGGTTACCTTTATAATCAGTAATCTTTTATTAGACAACAGAATAGTTTGTTTCTCTTTATCAAAATCATAGCCCGTAACTTTCAGTCAAACACTCACATATTCATACACACTTAATGATAAAATGAGGCTGCATCCTTTTTCAAGATGGCCATAATACAAGCATGACTATGAGGCAGTTAACAAAATTAATGGCATGTATCATTTCACAAACCTTTTGTATCATCAAAGTACAAGTAATATTTTGTCTTCAACTTTTTAAGTATACACATAGTCAATATGCAAACATTTTGTGCATGTGCCCCAACACGTGAAAGGCTTGTCTGTAAATGTTAACACTGCAGTACTTATAATGCTCCGATCATTTTTATGCGTGCATCAATAACATCTTCAAACTTATAACATACTATTTATATTTTCAGAAAAAATATATATGGATAATCTATCACCAATGAATATCAAAACGTTAGTCTCATATCACTTCCCAATTATCAAAGCAGTATCATCATCACAAGTTTTCAAAGAATCACAATGAAATGAAAAGGTTGTGCATCAATAGTTAAATATAATAATTTGAAGCTATTAAACTTTGATTTTAAAATATGCATAAGACAACAATAGTGTTTGCACGCTTGATAAATCAATTCCAAGGCAAAGGCAATCATCATCAGTGATGGCTATGATTTTTGATTGAAATAGTGTGTAAACTGACTCAAAAACTGGACATAATCGTTATACAGTGGAACCTCCCTGTAGGACCCTCAAACATCACCCAAAATTAGGTCTTATAAGGGAGGTAATATTAACACTTACAAAGAAGGGCACTGTCTCAGAGAAGTAGGTCTTATGTGGGAGGGAGTCTTACAATGGGAGGTCTTATCAGGGAGGTTCCACTGTACTTAACTACAATTCTTGGATTGTGGCAACAAAACAATATAAAAACTTCCAAACAGATTAAGAGATGTTGGCTTATGGGTAATGGCAAGTTTAAAGTAAACACAGCACAAATTAAACTCATCAACAATAAGCCTGTCTTGAAAACCATGATTTCTGGAAATTATAACTTTCTGTAAACAACAATTGCACAGGAAATGTTAAAATAGACTTGGATGCTTGGATGATTTTCCAAAATATATAAATATGTTTAGAAGCTTTAAGAACAAATTTTTTTTATATATTATATAGGAAAATTGACCGTAATACACCTTGAACAAATTTGTGTTGTTATACTTTATGCATACGATGGGACTATATAAAAAGCTTAACGGTTTATTTTGTCCCTACCACTACTACTACTACCAAAGATATTCTAAAAGGGTAAGATGGATTACTTAAGAGCTCGGCGAACCGGACTGATAGAGTTATCGTTAGTGGGGACAGTACATTATTCACAGTGGAGGCTATCCAAAAACTCAGACTGGAATTTGAACGGAGAATTCAACTGGCCTATCGACGTGTAAAATGTGTCCTGTTTAAAAGGGACATAACCAGTGTTTCTGTCCTCACTACTCATATAGGGAAAAGAGACCGGATGCTTATCTTCCCCTATATACAGTCTTTGCTACTACTAGACTGAAGAGAGATGAAAACGGTAAAAACAAGCAGGAAAATAACTCTGCATTCAATGGTGAGAGCAAGTATCGCTATAACACAAGTTTAGAATTTTAACAAAAACTGAATGCCAATAAGTGGAGAAATAAAAAAATAATTATATTTAAACAAATGCAGTAACTATAAGTAGGGGAAAATATCAACTCTATTGTGTGCCCAATTGTATGTTTCAAAGACACACTGACCCACCACGATTAAGTCCCTTGTTTTTTTTTCTGGGTAGCCGTGACCCACATACAAATTCACCCAACTTCAAATTGATGCTGCTCTTTAAAATGATGTTTCGTTTTGAATTTGGGGGCATTTGTATGGGAGTCAAACCTGGTCAAAACAAGATTTCTTACCAGCTATAAGAGGGAAAACATGCGAAACCCGTGATTTTGACACGTGATCTGGTGGGTCTTTAAACGTAATCATTAACTTGAAGTTAAAACACATGCTTTTTTTTTTTTTAAATGAAAGAGTTAAATGCACTTCATGTTTGCAAGCCCCAAAAAGACAATGAAATAGTCCAAATGCTCATACACTCAAGAAAACCAGTGTGAACGAAATGAAAAGTAGGAAGGAGGATAAGAATTGCTTCAATTGTTTTGCTATTTGAAAAAGTGTTATCTGTCAAATGTACGCATTCAGAGAGAGAGAGAGAGAGAGAGAGAGAGGGAGAGAGAGTGGAGGAAGGGGGAGGGGGTGTTGGAAAAGTCAGAACATTTTATCGTTTTATATTTTGCTATTTTCAAAGCACAGGGCTCCCAGGGACCCCCATTTGGGGGTCTATGAAGCACTCAAATTCTAAAGGATGAAGCACTCAAATTCTAAAGGACCCTCTAAAAGAATGTGCAGGGGGTCCCAGGGATGCACTAAAAAAAATATTTTAAGCATTTGCAATGCCACTGGGACTCTCTATCCCACCTCTAGGACTCTCTGTACTGTAAGTGAAGGAGTCCCTGGGACCTCTTGTTTTGCAGGACGATCAAACCCTAAAGCAGTTGTAAGAAAGGAAAGTAGGGAGAAACGAGCAGTGGGGAGAACAGGAGAGAACTGAAAGCTAAGAAATATCCCAAGAAACAAGCATCTGGATAATTCTTTGGAAAAACTGTTCTACTTGAAACTCAGAAGGACAAATGAAAAAAAAGACAAATATTGAGATAGACACAAAGGCTAAAGTGTCTACATATTATTTATAATATGAGCAGCACCAAGTTGTATTTCACAATCTTCAGAACCGGAGCAGATTACAATTTCAAAGGCTTAGGTATCCCCAACACCCCAACTTTCTTTTCTATTCTTCCTCTTTTTTTTATAATATAGGGACATATAGAAATAGATCAGCAAAGTGTGGCAACCATGTATGCATCTTTTAACACATGTTATTTCATTCACGTATATAAATAATCATTGTTTGCCCGATGGCAGCAACTTTATCTATTTACATGGCATTATCAAAGTACAAGTGAAATATCGCAACAGATATGCATCAGAAATAGAGACACGGGGGACAGAAAGAGGCACGGGGACAAGCTAATATACAATAATAATAAATAATATTTTTTAAAAATAATATATAGTATTCATAAACAATAATAATAAGTAATATATAAAAAATAATACATAGTATTTATAATTAATTTAACCCTATAACTCCCGCAAACGCCGGGAGCGGACGAAATTTTTTCGTGACATGGTGATGATCATCCAAAACACAACACTGTTCATTGCAAGCTTTCGTAATTTATTACAATACTTCATCAGGCTTCATGATCAATCGACTGCACTTGCACATCAAATAATCCCTTTGGGTTGAGCTCCTCCTCTAGGCAGGGGTTCAAGAAGGAGCTGTGCGATGATGCAAGAAGAATAGTATCTGGTAAAGGTAAAGATGTGCCACCCCCCCCCTTGCATTTCTCGTTTTTTTCCGTTTTTGCCTTTCTTACCAAACATAGGTGTATTTCATTAACCTTTTCAGCTAATTATCTTTTTGGAATACTAACCCTAACCCTACCCCCCCCTATAAGACGGAAAAACGCAATGAACCACGACTGTGACAAATGCCGCGGTGTACTGCAGTACATAGGGGGGGGGGGGGGGGGGGGGGGGGGGGTCCTATTAGATAATGGCCTTTATCATGACTGCAATTAATTATTGAACAAAGATAATTAGCTGAAAATGTTCATAAAATACAGCTTCATGTTTGGTAAGAAAGGCAAAAACGGAAAAATGGAATTAACTGAGAAATGTAGGGGGGGTGGCACATCTTGACCTATACCTAGTATTTATAAAGCGTATTTCTTGCTAAATGCTACGCAACTCAATGCCACAAAATATTTTAATTTATGAGACATGTATATCCTGGAGTGTTGAGCCACTGAACCTGTGAATGATGTAAACTGTAAAAATGAAGCAACAATGTTTTTGATTAAATCATTCAAGGCTATATATGTCCGGAATTAATAGATAACTGTCAATTTGATGCATTTGCTTCAAGGGAAGTAAATTTGTGTGCACACAATACCTTGGTCACTTCTAAACTCGCTTCGCTCCCTTAGACTACAATTTTGCCTCCAACTTTGCTTTTGTAGTGGTTTGTTGTGGGGTAACCAATCGGTGTAGAGTTTTTCTGTATAAAGTCTATATATATAAAAAAAGTCTGATCTACCACTTACCTATATCTAAACCTGAAGTATAAAATCGTAATCTTCTTTTATTTCTGCTTTTGTTTATTATGTTTTGTTTGTGTGCATAGCTGGAGTGATTTGTGAGGTTTTTTTAATAATTCAAAATCGTTGTAATGCGAACGAGTCAAAGAAGGTTGTTTTCTGCTTAGCATAAGTATAATGTTTTTTGCTTGTCTTTTTTTTTTATATAAATAAAAACGATAATTATAGTATTCAAATAACATATATGGTAAGTAGTCAAGGTCACAGACAGAAAACCAACAGAAACAGATGGTTATTATAGTTTACATCCTTTTAAGTAAAAGTCTTCACAACATGCATACTGTATGATTTCTGGTTACACATGCACACAAATCTAATTCTCTCACGCTAAATTTGGAATTTTCCCGAGATTGGGAAATCAAATCCCAAGCATACAAAGAAGTCATGAATATATCAACAGAGAGAGAGAGAGAGAGAGAGAGAGAGAGAGAGAGAGAGAGAGAGAGATTAAAATGATAAAGGACTTTAGTGGGACACAAATACTGATTAATTAATGTATACAAGTGTACAAGTTCGGAATTTTTCTGGATTCCAAGATTTCCCGTGACAAACATTTTTAACTGTCAAAATGACTTAGTTTACAAATCAATCATTTCATTTTAATTTGCATTAAAATATGATATAAAACGTACATGATTTAGTCATCTACATTTCCACAACGGCTCAGTATATATTACAAAACTGAAATGCATATCATGAAAGACACACTCAATAAAATGTAATCAGCAATGCAACAAATGCAATAGTTAATTCATGCCTTCTGACAAAACAAGGGTACAAATGCTGAACTTCAACAGAAATGACATCTCCCGAAGTCGGAATGTGGCTGCCCACGTGGCGGAATAATACAAAACAGTCACGCACGTAATGTTCTTATCCATAGCCGATACACTTGTACAATAGTGTTCAAGTGCTTCCGCTGTTGGGATGATCCCTGGAGTCTTTTAGCCAAGGTACGACAACAAAAATGACTATTCCATGCCAAATCAATTTTTTCAAACTGCGTCAAAGTGCTATTTTTAACTTGTGATGATAGGGGAGACAGAAAGGTTACTTGTGGGAAAAGGGAGAGGGGGGTACTAAAGGCGGCTTAAAGGTGCACCCGAGCCAATCACGAGACTTGGTCAAAACACTTCTTTTGGTGAATAAACCTTTTCTTACTTACTCTTTAGGAAAAATTCTGCGCTCTTTTCTAACCCTTTCGCCGCCATTAATTTTTCAGCAAAATGTTTCCATTAATCTTACCCGGGTAGAGAAAAAACATTATCTGCAATATAATATTGGAAATTCCTCTATGACATGCATAAAGAAAGGACTATCCTTACCTCCCAAAATTAAGAAAATGAAGACCCTGGTTTTATACCTTTTAGTGACATGGGTGTTAAATCATTGTGGTGCAAAAATGCGACATTGGCGGTGAAAGGGTTAATAATTTGTTGAAAGGTGTGATAATACACCTGAATGACAGGAGACCCGCCATTTTTTAAGGGGTGTGGAGGGGTGGGAAGGGCTGGGGAGGGAGCTATTTCCTTTGTTGTGAGCGAAACTCCTTTTGGCATACTCAAACTGTATAAAATAAAGGCTTGTATTGTGGAAATTTCGTGCAAATGATTTGGCCTAATTGAAGCGACTCAGGCGGCCATTAGCAAAGAGAAGGCACATGCCTTGTCTTTCACTGAAAAATTCTGACTTCCAGCACCTCCGCTAGGGATGAATCGCCGATTTGACGGTTTAATTTCTAGGAAACCAGAGCAAAGTGAGTGTTGTGATCTCTGTAAACGGGATTTTCCTAGTGATCTCGACGTGTTTCTTTCAAAAAACGTATCCATCCGGATGCCCCTTGGAGTTACGGAGACAGGAACGCAGAATGGAGTTTTTGTACCATTTGTCTACAAAATAGTCTCCTTTGTTTCGTACCAAAGTTCCACCAACACTGAAGCACATTGACATACATACTCCCTGAAAGAAGGATAGACTCTGACCACTTACCACCATGATTACAGACAGTGTGAGCACATCTAAAAGAGCAGCTATATCAATGGGACTTGATCAAGGCTGTAGATCAGAGAGCTCAAAGAGAGTCAGAGATTGTACTCTATTAACAAACACACATGCTTGCAAACACAGTGTACACACATGACATACACACACGCTCGCTCACACACACACACACACACATGCTCGCTCACACACACACACACACACATGCTCGCTCACACACACACACACACACACAAATATTAGTCTGTCCCTGTGGGTCTTCCCCCCAAAAAAAAAAAGCAACAACAACAAAAAACAGTAATATTTCTTTCTCACAGGTTGGCCGCTTGCCCTGGCACCCACAAATACCTTTCCGCACTGTCCTTGTTTATCTTGAGCTTTCCGTTTTTTTCATAACAAATCCAGATGTGTCTGAATTTCTGTTAAAAATGGCTGAACGTGAACACTTAGGGATGCTGTATCTCTTTGGCTTGACTTGAACTTTTAGGGATGTTGTAGCTCTAAGTTTTAAGTCCAGCCTTTTCAACAACAAAAATATTTAAATACAAAAAACACTTGTTAACATAAAAAGAAGCCAGGACCTGATGACCGACTGAAAAAGGAAAAAACCCCGATTAAATTAACAATCGTAGAGTGAAAAGAACTGATAGACAAGGTGGGATTTCTGTGTTTACCAAAAATGGATAAATTGCTTGTTATTCTAGCAACAAACGCAGACACTGCCTGGAAAAAAGCACTCCCAAACAGTCTCTCACACACGCACATACACTGATACAGTGAATATTTTAAGCTGTGGTACAATAAAATCATGGCTTTAAAAAAAATGCCAAAAACATTTGATTCATAATATTCTGAACAGAAATTGGCACAGTATTACAACTTTGCCCATCTAATAACAACAGAGTCCACGTTTTCGCCAGTAAGAGAAGAAAGCAACCTGTCCAGTTGTCCTGCTCTTTCCTATCACTAAATTACCCCCCTTATACTAGTCAATAAATGTGCTTATACAATAGCCCTAATAATAAACAAGGACCTCATAAGTCATAAGTTTCTTTATTGTCCATTGGCATTGTACAACGCATAATGGAAACTTGTCTTCCACCGTGTAAAATAAGATGAAATACATCAAACTAAAAATATTAATTAAAAACATGAAACATACATTTAAAGAAGTATGTAACTCTCACACCACACCCAATCATTCATCTGCTCTCCGCTAACTTGCTCACTCATCATGCAACCCACCACCACTTCCACCTTCATTTTTTGTTGTTGTTCTCCTTTTCTTTTTTCCTTTCTCTCTTTCTTTTTTCCCCCTTTTTTTCTTGTTCCCTTTTTTCTTGAAAGCTGACAACATAAGGGAAACGTCTTTGGAAAAAACAAGGAGCAAACCAATACTGCAACACTGACAGACATATTTAAAACACACAAAAAAGTATCAAAAGTAAACCAACAACAAAAAAAGACAAGTGAATGCACTACACCACACACACATATTACAATATGTAATTTCACCTAACGTAATAATAAAGTATTTTTGACTTTTGACTTGACAAACCAGAACTTTAGAGAAACGTAAAGTGAGCACATTCAATACATGTAGTACAAATGTTAAAACAAAATTTGGCCATGTAAATGCCATTCTAAAATATAACATGGTAAAGCAAGAAAATGTAAAGATTTTCCAAAAAACTTATGACCAATGATTCAGCCCCTCCCCCCAAAACAAAACAAAACATACTGTAGTAAAGAACTGATTAATAGAGGCAGATGTATACACAGTATGATAATGTTTTTGTTCAGAGAATGTTGGGGTAGATTTTTACAAAAATTCTGGATTATTACTGAGCCCTTAATATCCAAACAACAAATAAAGTGTGAGGTCTATCAAAAAAACAATACATACATCAATCCTTCGGAGAAAATGATTTTCCAAAAACAAGGTTAAACTTTTCTAGTTTACAGGACTTCAGAATCATAAAGTAGTAGTAGTAGTGATAAGGGCTTGATATGGGCCTCGTGGCCCTTGTATGCCCTATCATTCTTCTTATATCGTGATTTTTGGGGGGTATTTGTATTGGTGGTTTGCAAATTTCCCTATGCTACAAATAAAGAAATCATAGGAATGGCCAATACTTTTATTCATCAAATTCCTTATAAAAAAAAATTCATAAATGGTTCTTTATCCAGAAGATTTTTTAACATATTAGTACTTGGTGCAAACTTAATGTTAGGTGGCAAACAATTCCTGAATCGAACGACTCTGTTAGAAAACAAACATTTTATAAAGCAGAACAAATAAAACAAACAAATTCTGTCTGCAGTTATTCTATTTTTAAAAATAAAGATTAGTGCTTAAAAACATATTTGAGAGCCAAGCTGCTTGTCTACCAAATGAAGAAGAGCTGAAAAAGACCTAAAGAGTGATCATCATGGAAGCTAAGCTGAGAGAGGGAACCGCCACAGGATCCAGACCTTTGGGGATCATTGAGAGCCAAGCTGCTTGTCTACCAAATGAAGAAGAGCTGAAAAAGACCTAAAGAGTGATCATCATGGAAGCTAAGCTGAGAGAGGGAACCGCCACAGGATCCAGACCTTTGGGGGTCATTGAGAGCCAAGCTGCTTGTCTACCAAATGAAGAAGAGCTGAAAAAGACCTAAAGAGTGATCATCATGGAAGCTAAGCTGAGAGAGGGAACCGCCACAGGATCCAGACCTTTGGGGGTCATTGAGAGCCAAGCTGCTTGTCTACCAAATGAAGAGCTGAAAAAGACCTAAAGAGTGATCATCATGGAAGCTAAGCTGAGAGAGGGAACCGCCACAGGATCCAGAC
The DNA here is from genome assembly GCA_017654935.2 of Phymorhynchus buccinoides. Taxonomy (NCBI): domain Eukaryota; kingdom Metazoa; phylum Mollusca; class Gastropoda; order Neogastropoda; family Raphitomidae; genus Phymorhynchus; species Phymorhynchus buccinoides. The sequence continues at coordinate 34,059,457 of CM065687.1, read as the reverse complement.
CTTTGGGGGTCATTGAGAGCCAAGCTGCTTGTCTACCAAATGAAGAACAGCTGAAAAAGACCTAACAGGCATGGGAATTAGAGAAGACAAAAAAGACTGAAAATTGGGGTCTGGAAGCACGCATAGGAACAAGGAATAAAAACAACTGAAAACCGTGTGTTGGGATACAGCCCCCAGAAAATGAAGCTTCTACTGTTATCTAAGCCTTAAAAACAGTATTAGAAATAAGACTGATATATTTAGTTCATTTTGCATTCATTTATAACCAATAACTTAAGTTTTCCTCATTGGGCTTCTTTTTTTTATCATCTCATAAATGTCCTCTTGGACCATCAAAAAAGCTGAAACTTGCAAATAAAGACTGAAGAGGACCATCAAAAAAGCTGAAATCAGCCAAAAGACTGACAATTCCCATGCCTGAGCCTAAAGAGTGATCATCATAGAAGCTAAGCTGAGAGAGGGAACCGCCACATGATCCAGACCTTTGGGGGTCATTTTCCCCGATTCAACCATCACGTCTTGCCATCTAAAAGCAAAAACAAGTCTAGTAATAGCCAGAAAAGTTAAAATATCAATTATTGTGATCAGTAAAGAGAGTGAGCAAAATAACATCACATGAAAAAGAGGAAGGCACAATATATTCACAAAGTCATGACACTTCCCGTTAGTACTAATGGCGTTGTTATCATCACTCAGTCCAATACGTTAGGGTTTTAAAAAAATATTTGAATAGCAGTTAATCCTCTTTATGTTACTTATATATTATATTGATGCTTATTTGGGGCACCCAAAACATTATTTCATAGGTATGAGCAAGCCTAGTGACATTTGGTGGTAATTTTGCAGTGGTTTAACCCTTTCACCGCCAGCCATATTTCGGCCAAATATGTCCATTAAATTTACCTGGGTAAAGAATAAAATCCATCTGCAGGGATTCTTCTGTGAAATATATAAAATAAGGTCTTTCCGTACTTCCCAAAACTAAGACAATATGGTCTTTGGATAATACACCCCAATTTGATGCCTTTTAATGACATAGGTGTTAAGTCACTGTGGTGCTAAAATGCGGCTTTGGCGGTGAAAGGGTTAATACGAAAGTCTTGCTATGCTAGTTTGTAACAGCAAGTTGAATGTGTTGTAGGCCTACAAGTACAACAGAAGACAGAAATATTCTACTGTTAATAAGTAAATTAAAATAACATTAGTAGTTATCCAAAGAAAGAAAGAAAGATGAATAAAATGGGTAGATTCTTATTGATATGTAGCACATGCAATGGCACAAAAGTGTGCGCGTGTGTGTGTGCGTGCGTGCGTGCGTGTGTCCCCATGGAATTTATAAACTCAGGAAATTATAAATCATCATGTCTTCTTACTCATCTGTAGACAGGGCACACTCATATAAGAATCCAGAATGAGGATTTATAAATGATGATCAGGGACGGTATTCACGTTGAGATAGCATGAGACTTAGCATGATGCTAACTTAGAAGCTCTTCCAAAAGTCCTATTAAATCCTATAGGACATTGGAAGAGCTTCTAAGTTAGCATCATGCTAAGTCTCATGCTATCTCGACATGAATACCGTCCCAGTTCACACAAAAAACAGCCATAAATGCCTCTTCTATCAAATGTCACTAAAGAACCAAATAAACAACGTCGCTGTCCGACGCTAACCATGTATTTACACAATCAGTGATTTTACAGGAGCATCAAAAAACATATTGTCGCCTGCTACAAAGTCAATCCCCATTTCATATACGCTTGAGCCTTCTTCTTTACCGATGAGTAAACATGTGACACAATAAAAGTTGCATTAACACCCAAAATTTTCGTGATCATTCAGTTACACGGTTAGTCACAAAGTTAGTGCATTGTTCTCACAATGGGAGATACGACAGCTGCCGGCAGTTACACGATTAGCATGACCAGTTACATGCTTATCGCGTCAAAACCAGCAACAACCCGCCACATACACGATTATTTCCGTGGTATCATGTGACAAATTTGAGCATTTTCATTGGTCGCAGACACAAGATATTTATAGAAGACCTGCGTGAGGTCACTGGAAGGAGTTTCAGTAAACAAAATCTATTTTTGTCAAATTTTGTAGATACACGGTTAGCGTTGGACAGCGACGACAAGAAACATTGTACCTTAACTGAGCACAATCACTGATTTGAATCATATCACAAGTGATACACTAATTTAACAAAAATGAACAATAATCACTTTCATATTTTTTTTAAAAATCAGTCCAGACGATTTGTTTTTCAAACAATGCATTGAAATGAAATGACATGCTTTTTTATATGAATTATATCATTCTTACTTTATTTCCATGATCACATTTTTTTTTTTTATCGATTTCAAAAAGTTTTATATAATAGTTATTATTTATGTGACTGTATTTTTGTTGAAAGGTAATTATGTAAATGCATTTAAAATAGCAAGTGGTTTTGTAACAATATTGAGATATCATTGCAGTAAATATGAAAAACAATGCACACTTCCAAGAAATGTTCAGGATGAACCAAATTTCTGCGGCTATATTTGTATATATGAAACTTACAGACGCAGGCTCTTCTCTCAACGAAACAAACAACAAAAACCATACAAATGCCCCAAGTTTCAATTATAAACATTACAGCAGTGATATTAGAAAATCTGTCGACTGTGTGCAGAAAAGAGTGAGAAGCAGATAGTCAAGGAGGCAGCTCAACTCTTTCCAGCAAAGATAATGATCACGTGAAAGTCCAGTTAACAAGGAAATGAACAACAAAACTCAAAACGCCAGTGGTGACATTTCTCAAGAGTTGCTGCTGGTGGGGTGCGTCGCAGAAAGCTGTGGGCTCTGAGGCTGGCTGTGCTCCTCCAGTTCCACTGCAGACAGTTCCAGCGCCTGGTCACCGTCCCAGCGGATAGGGGAAAAGTCAAAGGTGAACTCCTCGTGGCTGGCCGGCTGCAGAGGGGTCAAGAAGGGCACGGGACGCAGGATGCCCTCAGTGGACGACACCAGGGCGGAAGACGACAGACTGCGAGCGGGGCCCACCCCGAACATGCCGTCGCACAAAGCGCCGTCTGCGTTGTTGTGGAAAATGTGGGGCATGGTGATGGAGCGCAGGTCGCGTTCCAGGGAGTCTGTGCCCGAGTGGCCCTCGGAGAACGAGGACCTGGAAGAATCCGAAGACAAGGACGAGGGGGACACTCGGCCGCAAGGACGCACCGTGGAGTTCCAGTCTCTGGGCGTGTCACACACTTTGCTCAGGTCCCAGACCTTGGGTGCTGGAGGCACGCGGCGATGGTCCAGCTTGGTGGTGACGTCGGTGGGGGGCAGGACCTGTCTGGTGGTGTGTCCCCCCTGCGTGGTCCCCTCCTCCTCTCTGGCCGTGCCCCACTCCTTGTGCACCTCTGCCTGCAGCACCGTGCGCGAGCGGCTGAGGGCGGAGTTGCTTAACCCTTCCACCGCCGTTTGGGACGTGGTGAGCGGGGCCAGGCGGGAAGAGCAGGACGGAGGAGGCAAACCCACGCTGGGCAAAGACTTGCTGCGGGAACACACCAGCTCCGTGTCGGCTTCCATGCCCAGCTCCAGCTCAGAATCCCCATCCGTGTCACTGACACACACCTTGGCCGGTCGCTGAGGGTGCACGGGGCACTGAACTCGTTTGCCCCCCGCCACCCAGCCATCCTTCTGCTGCTGGCACAACAGACAGACGGAGCCCTCACCAAAGTCTGTGCCCAGGGCCTGGGAGGGCGGGAAGCTGTCCACACTGCGCGACACGTTCTGCTGAACGGAGGAGGGGGCCGGGGGGTGGCTGCTGCACAGGGAGGAGGGCAGGGAGTTCTGGCGGCTGTGGGAGAAGCAGGTGCCGGCCCGCTGAGGCAGGCTGTGCATTTCTATGATTGTGTTGGCGCCGGTGTTGACAACATCCCCCGCGCTGAGCCGCGACACGTCCACCTGCACCAGGGGCAGCAGCGGCACGTCGTGGGAATCCTGATCCCGCCTCTGCCGACGGCGCCTGGGCCTGATCCTGGGCCTGGGGGGAGCGGGCTCCAGGCGGTCCTCCAGCCAGTTGGGGTGGGTGTGGAAATACTCCCTGGCCTGTCCAAGCGCCGCCCATAGCTCAGCACCCGCCTCCGTGCCTTGCCAAGACACCCCCTCACCACCCTCCTCCCCCAGCTCCAGGGCTTTATCCTGGCCGTTGGTTGAGGAGCAGGCGGCGCACAGGTGCTGACACAGGCCCTGCAGGTCGCGCATCAGGCTGAAGGCCTTTGACGCCTCCAGCTGGGGCGGGATGTCGCTGAGGCGGGAGTAGTCCATGACCACGCTGACGAACTTGGCCACCCCCAGCCCCTTGCTGCGCTCAACCCGCAGCTTCTCAGCCACGTAGTCCACAGCCACCGCGAAGTAGTCGGGTAGAAGGCGGCCCGCCTCCTCCCGGAAACGCACCCGCTTTTTGCTGCAGCGAAGCCGCGCGCCCAGGGAACACACCACCACGATGAAGTCCGCTTCCTGAAACATATGGATTGACTAGAACCTAGTGTGATATTAATAAAGCATCTCTTACTTGTTTGTTTTTTCGTTTTTTAATCATCATCCAAAAAATGAAACAGACTGCAACGTCACTGGAACATACAACAAACAAACAACTACACGACAAGTGTAAAGCGACGTTATTTTATTCTCAAGAGACACAACAAAAGAACTGGATATTCCGGCGAATGCGCCTTTATCAACATGGACATACAAGAAAACATCACACAGCAAAAATAGCATAAAGGATAAAAAAAAAAGGAACATTAAAAACAATACCTCCCCTCTACACTGAATCCAATCTATGTTGATGAAGGCGCATTCGCCAAAATATCCAGTTGCTTTGTTGTTTCTTGTGAATAAAATAACATCACTTTACACTTGTGTGCTTGTTTGTTTGTTATTTAATCAGCATCAACATCATCATCATCACAGGGGCATTTCCAAAAAAATCCTGGAAAACTGAAAAAGCAGGCTTCCTGGGGCCACCTAGTCACCTAGTTGCTGGTGGCGAACAAGAACAGCATCCCTTTTGAGAGTTCACGGGCAATGGCCTCCTGAATCTGAAGGGAAAATGCTATTTTAAAGAGATTTGACAGGCTCTCTTTGAAGCAAAGTACAAAGCTAGGGCAGGACATGGGCAGTGACGAGTGATGGTTTGAACAAAATATGGAGAGAGAAAAGAGAAAGGGAGGATCCTCCTCAATTTAAAAAAAAAAGGAACAACTGAACAGCACAGGCATACTGATAAAAAAAAATAATTTGGGCACATATCCTGAAGTGAATCATCCATGTGATCACCATCATCATCACTATTCTGGTTCTTCTGGCTCTGGTTTAGTACGTTGAAGGAGCCCATGTAGGCTATATGCTCAAGGGAATGTTACCTGTAGTCTGTCCTCCAGCCAGTCATGGAGCCCCCTCTCCACGATGACGTTCTCCTCCATCACCATCATCATCATCAATCATCATCATCATCGTCACATTTACCTGCAGTCTGTCCTCCAGCCAGTCCTGGAGTCAGTCCTGGAGTCCTGGAGCCCCCTCTCCACGATGACATTCTCCTCTATCATCATCATCATCACCATCATCGTCACCATCACCATCACCATCATCATTGTCACATTTACCTGCAGTCTGTCCTCCAGCCAGTCCTGGAGCCCCATCTCCACGATGGCGTTCTCCTCCATGATCATCATCATCATCGCTGTCATCACCATCATCATCATCGTTGTTACATTTACCTGCAGTCTGTCCTCCAGCCAGTCCTGGAGCCCCCTCTCCACGATGACATTGTCCTCCATCATCATCATCATCACCATCATCGTCACCATCACCATCACCATTATCATTGTCACATTTACCTGCAGTCTGTCCTCCAGCCAGTCCTGGAGCCCCATCTCCACGATGGCGTTCTCCTCCATGATCATCATCATCATCGCTGTCATCACCATCATCATCATCATTGTTACATTTACCTGCAGTCTGTCCTCCAGCCAGTCCTGGAGCCCCCTCTCCACGATGACATTGTCCTCCATCATCATCATCATCATCATCATCATCATCGTCACCATCACCATCACCATTATCATTGTCACATTTACCTGCAGTCTGTCCTCCAGCCAGTCCTGGAGCCCCATCTCCACGATGGCGTTCTCCTCCATGATCATCATCATCATCGCTCTCATCACCATCATCATCATCGTTGTTACATTTACCTGCAGTCTGTCCTCCAGCCAGTCCTGGAGCCCCATCTCCACGATAGCGTTCTCCTCCATCATCATCACCATCATCATCATCGTCATCATCATCGTCACATTTACCTGCAGTCTGTCCTCCAGCCAGTCCTGAAGCCCCATCTCCACGATAGCGTTCTCCTCCAGCACGTCCAGGGACACGGTAACCCCGCACAGCTCCATCAGTAGCCCTGACAGGGCCACCACCACCGCCTCGTGCATGGCGCAGTCGTACGAGTACAGCACCAGCACCGACGGCACAGGCTTGTTGCCCACATCTGACCAAAGAAAAAAGGATAGCATGGGCTATAGGACTGTTTGTGATCTCTGAGTAAGGTCTGCCTCATGCACACTTTTAAGAATTGTTCTGTACATGGGTAGATGTGCCTTGTGCATGGCGCTGTTGTAAGAGAACAGCACCAGTATTGATGATATAGGCTTGCTGCCCACATCTGGCAAGGATAAAGGATAGCACGGGTAAAGGTGTTATTGGATTGTTTGTGATCTCTAACTAAGGTCTGCCTCATGCATGCTTCAGAGCTCCCAGGGACCCCCATTTGGGGGTCTATGAAGCACTAAAATTCTACAGGACCCTCTAAAAGAATGTGCAGGGGGTCCCAGGGATGCACTAGAAAAATTCTTTTTAGCATTCGCTATGCCACTGGGACCCTCTATCCCGCCTCTAGGACCCTCTATACTGTAAGTGAAGGAGTCCCTGGGACCCCTTGCTTTGCGGGACGATTGGGAGCCCTGATGCTTTTAAGAATTGCTCTGTACGTGGATAGGTGTGCCTAGGTACTAGGTGTGCCTTGTGCATGGCGCAGTCGTACGAGTACAGGCTTACTGCCCATGTCTGACCAAAGGAAAAAATAACAAAGGGTAAATGAATGTACTACAGTTGAACCCTGCCTAACAGGCACCCCAACATCGCAGACACCCCGGTAATCAGCCGTATCAGGTCACTTTTATTCAGTCTCTTCTCCACTTCTTTATTACTAAAAGAGTCTCCAGTATAAACAACCACTTTGGAATTACAGAGTTTTTGGCCAGTGGTTGGAATAATGAGATTTGACTGTATTTGGGTTTTTTAACTCTAAATTGATCAGCAAATCAAATCATTTGTTTTCAAGAACTGCTCAGTATGTGAATAGGAGTGCATTCTGTATGAAGATGAGCATGTAATTACAACTATTATCACTAAAACAACTACAAGTACTGCTGCTGCAATACTATTACTCTTACACTATAGTAATGCAGTGGCTGCTGCCACTGCTGCTCTTCTCACGCCATTGGCGGTAGCTACCGACGCGGCAGGCTTGCCACGTGGCTGCCCATGTGCTTTTCTATTTTTAGAGGCTTACATAACTGCATTCCCGCACATGCACGGTAAAAAAATAAATGGCTACTTCCTCCTTGCCGATAACAGTTCTAACGGTTTTCAGTTCAGAGGTAAAAAACTGAATTTTTAAGGATTTGGTGGGATTGGCGGTGGTGACTCGTCACGAGAGTTGATAGGCGATGATGAAAGGATTGATGTACTTTTTTGAGGAATCGCACTTAGAATGTAACTGAATCAAAGCAAAGACAGGCAGTCAAAGTTGAAACTGACTGACTGCCAAAAAAAAAGGGGGGGGGGGGGGGGAGGTAGCAGCAGATTGAGAGAAATTGATCCGATTTCAAAAATGTTTGCATAGTTTTCATGGCGGATGGTGCTGCCATTTTCCAAATGGAATTGATTCTTGTCAATGAAAGAAATGATGAAGATTTTTGGATTAAAACATGATATAATTGTTGAAACGAAGCAAAGAACAGTACTGAAGAGTGCTAGGTGGAAATCAGCCGATCTTTTTTATTCGAAGTCGGACGAAGAGAACAAACTAATCGGTGATCTTGCAAGTCAGAGTCTAGAAAGATTTGACGAAAGTCCGACCCCGACTCGAAAAACGGCCCAATAACAACCGATTTTCGCGGATTTTCAGCCAAGTAAGTCGAACTTTGTCTTTGTTATTGATAGAATAATACATCTATAGCATACACAGTTCCAAACCAACACATGTGTCACAAAGTTTGTATGATTTTGTTTTTATTTTATTTACATAATACATACATACATCAACAATAACAACATCTCCATCAAAAACACAACAACAAATGATTTTGTAAAAAAAATCAAATTAACCTACAATCATTTTAACACCCTCCTACCAAATTTCATGGCTTGTTGATGAGAACTTTATTTTCTGTAATTTTTGTCAATAAAGTAGGTGGTCAAATTCAGAATCCTTGAAATTTACTTGGTGTGAGAAGAGTTAACTACAATTACTACTAACACTACTACTTAAATACAAGTATTAATAATCTACCACTACTGTTTTCTTCTTTATCCTTATCTTTTCTTCTTTAGGCAAAAACATTCCTTGAACAGAGCAGTTCACACACACACAGATGCATGTGCGCACACACACACACATACATGCATGTGCACACACACACACACACACACACACACACACATATGCACGTGCACACACACACACACACACTCACCAACACTGACGGAGCGGGGAATAATTGGAGAATGCTGTTGTGATCCATTGACTGAAACAGAAAACAAAATATTGACAACAATATAATTAACAAAGTATAAACTAATCAAACATTTTGGGGGGAAAATATTTAAAAAAAATGAAAAGCACTAAATTGAATAATTACACACGTTAGCCTAAAAAATAGATTTAAAAAATAAATAAGTAAACAAATAAATATGAAAACTGCAACATTTTGCTATGAAATCAGTTACCACAATTAAAAATATCTGGTATTACAGTGGTACCTGCCTTATAAGACCTCCCATTATAAGACTCCCTCCCACATAAGACCTACTTCTCGGAGACATTGCCCTTCTTTGCAAGTATTAAAATTACCTCCCTTATAAGACCCCTCCCTTATAAGACCTCATTTTGGATGATTTTTGAAGGTCTTATAAGGGAGGTTGTGCTGTATCAGCATTTTCAGTCTTTCTCTGACTGAGTTCCAAACCCTTCCTCTGCAACTTGATTTGAAAGTTAAAATTATGACCTTTTTTTTCCATACAACTACAAGACATAATTATTAATAATAAAAACTGCCAAACATTTTCCATGATCAGTTGAAATATTAAAGCTTGTGGCAAAGGGCAAATTTTTGCTTGCACTCACCCACTGATCATCCAGTCTCTCTCTCTCCTTGTTTCTTTCGGTTTCTCACAAACACACACACACACACACACAAACACAACTAATCTGAAGTGTGTGTATGTGTGTGTGTACATGTGTGTGTGTGTGCGTGTGCGTGCGTGCATGTGTGTGTGTGTGTGTGCGCACGTACATGCGTACGTGTGTGTTTGATCGAACTAATTCGTCCCACTTGCGGCCCATGACTCACTGAGCCTTGCTCTGCGGCGCTGTCGTCTCAGTCGATAGAGGAGGAAGATGAGGGCCACGATGCCGACCAGCAGGATGACGCCCAGCGCCGTCCCCACCACCGTCTGCAGCGCCCTCTGGTACTCCTCCGACTCCTGGGACTCCTTGATGATCGGCCCACCTGTACAAAAACATGACCATATTCTACGGACTACAAGGCGCACCCCCACCACATTTTACACAAAATTCTGATTTTGTTATTATAGTTTCTTACTATCTTATCAGTCGCATTATAATATAAGCAGATCTGTTTACCCCTAATTTGCAAATTTGTAATTTCTGAAACAAAAAATAGTAATTTTGAAGAAAAAAAGTTAATCCAAAGCTCGGATGATTCTTTTTCTTCCCAAAACCCAATTAACAAGAAAACTATTTGTAATTACACAATTATATGCAAGCAATAGTGCACTGGGAGACCTTTAAAAACATTTTTTAAACCATGTATTTGCCTTTTCTTTGGTGTCTTTCCATCAGATTTTGGATCATTTGACCTAGAACTCTCACCACGCGGTCGCTTTGACGCAATCTTGAAACAGAATGAAAACAAATTGACGCACGTTGTATGCTGGGAACCGGAATGGCTTTTCACCGCATTGTTTCAAAAGGCATCGCTTGCCGACGCAACTGTAGTGGTGTGGTTTATTTTAGGTTTTTCTTTTCGGCTTTTTTTTTCCGTCGCCGTAATTCTCGTAATTTGACTTTTGTTTTGTATAAATTACAGCAAAATTGTAAAGGTAAACAGATCTGTATAAGGCGCAGGGGTCTCAGTCTAGGGGAAAAAGTATCGCCTTACAGACCGTATAATATGGTACTTTTCTCCTTTCTTTGTAACCGAAGATCATGTGTTCGCTGAGTCAATTCTTAAATACTGGCCAGAGAAAGGTCCATATTTCATTAAGACTAGCGATGTGATATTGCAGAGGTTGTAGCCGACTACCAGCCTAAAAATAGTTTGTTTATTGTGGAGATGTCTTGCCCACAGAAAGTTCCTTAGAACTCTAATGGGTAATCTGAGGCCTTGTGTGGGCAGCATACACACACACACGCAGAATGAGAGACAAATTGAGAGAAAGGAAGAAAAAAAGAGAAAGCGAGAGAGTGAGAGAGAGAGAAGGGATGTTCTTTTCAAATGTGTCCTGTTACTCACTGACACACACACACACACACACACTGTCTCGGACACACACACACACATTCACACTGTATACACTCTGCACACACACACACACTCTGCTGCACACACACACACACACACACACACACACACACTGTCTCGGACACCCACACACACACACACATTCACACTGCACACACCCACACACACACACTGTCTCGGACACACACACACACACACACTCACACACTGTATACACTCTGCACACACACACACACACACACACACACACACACACACACACACACACACGTACACATGCACTCAGTTAGATTTGTATGAATAGATGTGTAAGGAAAACACATAAATAATACTACCATCCACGCACTCACACACACTCTCACTTCAATAGCTATCTGCTGTAGGATTCATTAATTTCACATACACACACATTTTTATTTTTTTTATTTTTGGGGGGTCTAATATCACTTGTGGGTGATCAGACGTAAAACAAAAGAACGAACGCACGTACGCATGCACGCACACACACACAAAGCCAGTCTTTGGCTTGCTCAACATAAGCAGCCCATCCGCAGGCTATCTACCCATTATCAAGAAAAAGTATGTTAATCATTATCTCTGGTTCATCATTAAGCAACGTGTACACGATTAGTCCTATCCCAGCCTGCAGTGGCTGTGTTTAAAAGCAGACCAGTGTAAAGGACAGGTCAGGATTTCCCTTCAGGGCAGTGGTCCTGTCACTTTCATCGTAGTGACCCCCTGACTCACCCTAAGCTTTCACATTGACTGATCATCTCTCTGTATTATAATATGCACTGACTGACATTGCTCACTTTGGACATGATCAAAGTTTCCGCTTTAAATCTTTGATACATAACCAGTAAACCACCTTTCCCTAAAGAACATTTGTTTCAAGTCAATTAATCTTTGGGGGGTGGGGGGGGGGGGGGTAGAAAGGCACTACAAAGCGGGAAAAAACAAAAACATTAATATTGTTTCCAGGGATGGGAATTGGAAAAGTGACAAAACGGGGGGGTCTGGGGGCTGCAGAAGCCCATCAGTGGGGGTCCAGGGGGCAAGGTTCACAGTGGAGGTCAGGGGGTGAAGCCCCCTTAAGCTGAAGCTTTTTTGGTAACTGAAGCCCTAAAAACAGCATTAGGTTTTTTAGAAATGCTAAATTTAATTAATTTTGCATTCACTCAAAAGAAGTCATTCTAATTTGTTTCTATACTCATAGAATACAGACATACAAAGAGACATAGTGAGAGAGACAGGGACAGTCAGAGAGAGAGAGAGAGAGAGAGAGAGAGAGAGAGAGAGAGAGAGAGAGAGAGAGAGAGAGAGAGAGAGAGAGAGAGAGAGAGAGAGAGAGAGAAGAGAGAGAGAGAGAGAGAGAGAGGGGGGGGGGGGGGGGGGGGGGCAGGCAGACAGGAGAGACACATACCAGACAAGTAGGCATAAGACAAGATAGCAGACAGAGAGACATAGAGAGACGGAGACAGATGCCACACTGACAAGACCGGAAGAAGAAGAAGAAGAAGACAATCATAGAGATGAGAGAGAATCAGAGTCACAGACTGTCAGCTCTAAACAGACATTAAAAAAGAGAGAGAGAGTTACCAACAACAACAAAAATTTGGGGGGGGCACATATTCAGCGAACACTTTTTGAGGGGGCGAAAAAGCAATCTTATTTCAGCAGAAATTTGCTGTTTGGCGGACAATTCCCATCCCTGGTTTCATAATATTAAAAATCTGTCATTAACCCTTTCACCGCCCACGTCGCATTTTTGCACCACAATGATTTAACACTCATGTCACTAAAAGGCATCAAATCAGGGTCTGTTAAGTGTTATCCAAAGACCCTGTTCTCTTCATTTTTGGGAGGTGGGGTGGGGATAGGCCTTACTTTAAAATGTCACAGAGGAATCCCCAATATTACAGACAGATTTTGTTCTCTACCCAGGCAAGCTTAATGGACATTTTTTGCTGAAAAAATGGCTGGCGGCGAAAGGGTTAATGCCAATTTTGTTGTATTTGTTGCCGATGGTTAGTTGGTTGATTGCTATGCATGTTTTGATTGTTGGCAGGGGGAGGAGGAGTAGGGTGGGGGATTTTATTATTTTTAAAGTCCAGGCAATGCTTTGCTTTATATTAATAACAAAATGATTGAAACTTATTATTTCCTTTTCCTATTTTTAGCAAACATACAGTGATACACACAACAAAACGTGTTTTTTTAAAATTCAATCATGTGATCTTATTTCAAACACTCGTCAAAAGTCTCCATTTACAGACTTCATATCCGCAACAAACTTGGCTCTAGTCTAACTAACACAAGCCTATCATAATTCCAGACAACCATTACATACAAATTTATAATCATACTGATAGTGTGATACTGTGCAAATCCATATATCCGAGTGATTCCACTTTCCATAGAAAACCAACCCTTCATAGTGATTGATTTGTAACATCTGAATATCAGATCCAGGCAATTTGAACCAGGAAACAAAAACTCATTTCCTTTAAACACACACACACATACAGTACACACACACACACAGTGACACACACACACACACACACACACACACACACACACACACAAACACACACGCACGCACACACACAACTTCATTTCCTGCCTTCGCTCCCCTCTGCTCCACCCTTTCCTTGACCCCTTGCTAACAGGACTACAGCAAGGAAGAGTGAGAGGGGGTAACGGAGGTGGGCGAGAATAACTGGTGACCATTCCGCACGTTTTTATGGTCACACTGGGAATGACTGAGCGAGGGCGTTGGCACCCCAGTCATTATGGTGGGGTCTGTGTGCATCATGGCAAATCAATAATAATCATTGGGGCTGACATTTTCTGCATGCAGGTTGGAGCTACACGCCGTTGCAAGATGTGTCACGTGTACAGGACATAATCAATCAGGGCTGCTGGGAGTGTCTACTGGTTGATGGTGTCACTTGCCTAAGTTCTCAGTTTCTGCTGATTCTATGGGCTTTCTAATAGAGAAAAAAAAGAAGTCACAACTAAAGAAGTGAATTTAAATGGACAGAAAAAATGGATGTGTGATTGTGTGTGTGAATCATGTTCATGAGAGTGTGTGTATGTGTGTTGTCTGCCTGTGATGTGTGCGTGTGCTGTGTGTGTGTGTGCCTGCATGCGTGCATGTGTGTGTGCGTGCATGTCTCTGTGTGTCTCTGTGTGTCAGTCTGTATATGTGACCTAGCACCACGAAAGTCGCTGGGCTAGTTTCTCACAACAGGCTTGCAAAGTCAAAAATCCCATTTTTGGTCAATTTTGAGTTATGGGTATTTTCGTGTTCTCTAACTTCTTATCTTTCATATCTATAAAGGATAACTCTAAATGCTCCTAAAAGCGCTTTAAAATGAGTAGGTCAAAGCATTTTCTACAGCAAGGCTAGACTTTAGACTGTGTTTTCTCAAAATGGCCAACGTTCACCCCACTAACTTTACATGCTCATAACTCTGAAACAGAAAAAGATACAAGCATGGTTCTTGTATCAGTAGAAAGAGAATTGTCTGAAGTTTTCAACTGTACAATTTTCTATGGTCATTTTAACACTTAATGTCCCTTTCATGGTGCTGGGTCACAGACAGTTGAGACACAACGTTGAAAGACAAACACAAAACGAGACACAGTGACAGAGGCTGAGAAAAAAACAAAAAAGGAAACATCACACTAACAAAACCTTCCAAAAACAGCAATTCAGCGAAAAGTCGAAACACAAAACGCCAGTGATATGAGTTCAACATAAAACGCAAGCTTTTCCGCTCCTGTTAATGACCAGTTTGTTGCTTAGTGAATTATTTATCAAAATGTCTCATTAGTCTTATTGACTGCCTTCTGATGCACATTACCCGTTATACCTGGAGTTTGGGTGGTGGTGGTGGTGGAACTGGGGCCTGACTTCACACCTGCACAGCAAATATATAAGAAATTGGTAAAGAAAATAAAGTTTTATGTTGTTGTTTTTCAAGACGAAGAAAAAGAGAAGACACTGAAGATAAAGCTTTTGGGGGTATAAGGGGGGGGGATACACTTTGCCCCACATGGCCGAGGGGGAAGAGGGGGGGGGGCAAAACACTGTAGCATAAAAACTGAATGGACAACACTACTTTATGAACATTCTGTTCAACAAGAAAACATTATTTACAATATATGCGGTAATGGTGAGTGACAAAGAGTGAACAAAGGGTCCGAGCACGGTCAGCTGTTCAATCAGTACGACCAGTTTTGAGCAGTCATCAAATTGTTACTTAATTGAAATGACTTTTTTCTTTTTTTTTAAATTTGTATGGTCAATAACGTATGTATGTGGTAAAAACTTGTCACAATTCTTTAACATTAGAGATGCACTAGATCTCTTTTTTAATGAACTTTAGTGCAGTTAGCCATTTTCTTGATAAGTTACAATTTGTACAAAGAGTGAAAGACCTTGGCATTTTGTCATGATTCCATTTTCTCTTTTGAATTTTCAACCAAATAACTTATGTGGATTAATGCTTCGGGTACTCTTAATCATTCATAATGTTTTATCCCCTAAAAATCGACAAGGAATAACAGGAAAGGAGAAAGCACACATACAGTGAAAATCGCTTAACTCGAAATTGAAGGGGCTGAAATTTTATTTTGAGTTAAAAAGACCTTTTAGCATAAAGATTATTAAACTGGGTCCAGAAAATTGTTGCGAGTTACCCAGTGTTTTTGAGTTATCAGGAATCCACTGTATAAGAGACTTAACTCTTCAAGCACTATGGGCAAATATATTCGCCCAAGACATCAATCTACACTCCTACCAAATGCAAAGACATTCACCAAGCACCCTGCCATGTGTTTTCTGTTTTAGAGCATTTGTCACTGTTTCTGCCGCTAAAGCACACTAGAGAAAATAGTTACAGTGGATTCCTGATAACTCAAAACGACTGGGTAACTCACAATAATGTTGTGGTCCCACTTGAATAATCCTTATGCTAAAAAGTCTTTTTAACTCAAAATACTGTCTATCTCAAAATAAAATTTCAGTCCCGTCAACAGTGTTCCCGATTACGCAGATCTGTACGTAAATTACGGACAAAGTTTCAAGTTTGACGCATAAATTTTTCAGTCAATACGTCATTGTGACACAGTTTTTCTCTCAGCTGATTGCTTCCTCAAACGTGTTCGCCGCGATCAGAATGTCGAAGCCATTTCGGATGGAGGAAAACGATCAACAAAATATACTGGGCCTATTCTTTCACTACTATACCATGCTTGAAGCAGACGACAAAAACAATCATGAACCACAGAGTAATTTCCTGTTTCTCGCCACCCATGCTGCTCGCACGTGCACTGCTGCCAAGCCTAGCCCGCGCGTTTCTTGGAAGCAAAAAAATGGCGCTGCTTCGCTGGATTGTGAAAACTTCAACGCGAAGTTCTTCCAAAGACTCTGAAGTTTTAAGTTTTAAAGATTTGTCTTTATTTTTGTGAGCATATTGTCCATTTATTATGGCTTTTATTTTCACCCTCAAAATTGTTCAAATGACCCTTAAAATTTGGGGGCAAAGGGTCATGATGACCCTTAAAAATTTGGAAGCATGGGGAACACTGCGTCAATTTTGAGTTAAGCGATTTTCACTGTACTTCCCTCTTGTCGGTTGAGATTCAACGTACAACCAAGAAGGTTAAAAAATACATGGCGCTGGAAGTGGAGTTAGATCAATAGTAACATTCAATTGTGGTTCCAATTGGGAGATGTTCTTGTAGAAAATGTCTATAGCAAACCCATCAAAGATTATCTACAAACATCATAGTTCATACTGAAACATACTAGTAATAAACATGTTCCATTAACCCCTTGACTGCTGAGCCGACTAGGCTGGAAGTCAATCCCCCAGTGCTGGGCTATCAGCACAATCAAAATCTTCACCATCAACACTCGATTCATGCTCAATGTTATCTGGATTGAAATCCTCGTCATCAGAGTCGATATCTTGCAGAATTGTCAAAACTTCATTAGCATTGTACCACTTTTTCGATGCCATCCTACTTTGTCAAACCAGAGAGCGTGTGAACTCAGTGAAGTCTACTTCGCTCAAACTTGATGAAAACAGGTCGTGCACGCGCACGCATTTGCGGAAAGGTATCCCATAATAGGTATCAAACGAAAGGGAAACAACTCTACTTTTCAGCTGTATAATTTGTTTTCTCCAACACCGCGATGCTGGCCCTTTAACCTTGCCAATATAAACGCATGTGACGAGGACGAACGGACTCGTCATCAGCATTGTCAGTCAAGCCGGAAACGCCCGCTCTAGGACGAGCGGATTCGTCCTACGCAGTCAAGAGGTTAAAAAGGAAAGCAAGAGAAAATATTGCCGGAAAAAAAATGTTTACCATTTCCAGAATCAGCCATGGTGAGGTTTGGTGTCAACAATCAACAGACTTCAAATCCAGACTGCATGGCAAAAAATACTGAAACAAAGTATCAAGTTATGATGACGATGATGAAAATTTACCCCCAAAAATCAAAACAAAACAGTTCGAAATTCAAAGATGTTTATCAAAATCACAAATAATGTGACCACAAAAAAAAATACACTCTGCCTTTAAATTAAATCCACGTTTTTTGTGTGCGTTTTTTTAAAAGCTTCTTAAAGTTAAATTTACTTTTGTATAAATATTCAATGACAAAATGAATTGTGCAAAGCATCATTTCTAAACAATCATTGCAATATCTGCTTTATAATTTATTATTTATAAATGAAAACAAACATTAACCAAAAATATTGAAAAAACAAAAAACTTAAGGAGTCCATCACTCCATGTCTACATTGTTGAAGATTTTGAACAGACTGACAATCCTAAATTTTTATCCTGTTTGATCTAACAACAACCTGTCCCGTTTTCCGTAACAAAATCTAACATCAAATGTACCATATTTTTTCTGACTATAACTATAGTATAAGGCGATACTTTTTTTCCTAGATTGAGACTCCTGCACCTTTATAATATGACTAATAATATGCGACCCAGCACCAAGAAAGGGACATTAAGTGTAAAAAGGACCATTCTAAGAAAATTATAGTTTGAATCTTCAGCCCATTTTCTTTCTAATGATACACGAACCATGCTAGAATTAGTCCCGTTCAAGAGCTATGACTATGATCATTTAAAGTTGGTAGGATGATTAGCGGCCATTTTGAGAAAACACAGTCTAAAGTCTAGTCCAGCTGCTGAAAATACATTGACCTACTTGTTTTCAAGCACTTTTAACTAAATTTTAAGAGCATCTAGAGACCATATTAAAGATTATCCTTTATATGTTAGAGAACACAAAAATACCCACAACTCAAAATTGATTTTTTTAAATGAGATTTTTTTAACTTTTCGAGCCTGTTGTGAGAAACTAGCTGGGCGACTTAATGTCTCTTTCATGGTGCTGGGTCACATACAGTAAGAAAAAATAGAAACAAAATCAGAAAAGAAAATTTGTTTTGGGGGGTGCACCTTATAATAAGGTGTGTCTACTAGTCATATTGGTACTGAACACAGCATCACTACACTTGCATAATTATGTGATCTCTCTCTCTCTCTCTCTCTCTCTCTCTCTCTCTCTCTCTCTCTCTCTCTCTCTCTCTCTCTCTCTCTCTCACACACACACACACACACACACACAGTGACACACACACACACACACACACACACACACACAGTGACACACACACACACACAGTGACACACACACACACACACACACACACACACACACACACACACACACACACACACACACACACACACACACACACAATAGCAACATGCCACAAGAGCTGAGTTCACCAATAAAGTATTTAAACTGTGATGTTATACTGTATCCAGGTAAAAATTCCTACACAGTCATTAGTCAATACAAGAGCATCCTCTTCCTTTGCCTAAAGTATGAAAAGAAATCATTACACAGAGTTTTATCAGTCTATGTCAACTTGTCAATAGAACAGCACATATTGTAGAGTTTACACAATAATAACTCTCATTAGGTGGACAGTCCAGAGATACCAGTGACAAGAGCTTTCTCATGGATGAAACAACTGATCAGTACAAGATTACAATGATCAGTCACAATGACTGACATAATGTTGAACAATATCTCTCAGTCGAATAATCAACATTGCATAACCTGACAAACAATCGAACTGAACAGTTAAGGCCAACTGCTGCTCTGGGTGAATTTATACCAACAAATACAGTTGAACTAAGTTTACCGCCAGTCACAGTTTGTTACAGGATATATATATATACTAATTACTATAATATAGGTTAAAAGCATTTCTAAGTACTGAATTCAAACTAAGGATATTATAATCAGCTTTAAAACAAACTCAAACTGAAAGTTTTATTTTAATGATTTTTCTCCCTTGAACTCACACACACACTGAGTGAGTGTGTGTGTGTGTGTGTGTGTGTGTGTGTGTGTGTGTGTGTGTGTGTGTGTGTGTGTGTGTGTGTGTGTGCATATATATTCACAGAAAAGTTTTATCAAAGCAAACCATTCTGCATTTCAAATGCACTAACTTTTCAGTCCTTCAGAGTAGGGGTACGGAGCTGGCTATTCACTGAGATTTTTCTTTCATACTATATATATATATCATACTTCGAAGAAGGAAAGTGCATCAGTCTACCTGATCCAGGCACACCTATGTACATTCCTCCTCACCGGGAGCATGTTGGTGTTTACTACGATTTCTATGACCTCCCTTATTGAATCCTTCACTGGATCCACCAACATGGCATCCCATCTCTTCTACTCTCTTCGAGGGATTGTAATTTTAGAACATTATTATTTTTGTTATTTTACACAAGATTTTTACCATTTCTTTTGAATTAAGTGCTGGTTTGCTTTTATTGTGGACTTTCAATCTGGTGCAAAGAGGACAACCTTTCTCTTGGAGAAAGTTTTCTAGCTCAATTTGAATGTTCACTGTGGACATTCTTTGCAGGCCGATATGCAGACTGAAGTCTTTCTCAAAGACGAAACAGCTGTCTTTGCATAGGCATTGTCTATCTCCCCCATTGGGAGAAAAAGTAAATCAGCACATTATTTTATTTTATTCTTTTCAAAACACAGAACAAATCGTAAAGTTAAAAGTAAAGTTATCGAGTTTCTTTCTTAGGTTCACAAACTTATACATTGAACACAAACAAATTAAAGCAAACTATATATATATAGAGGAAAGTTTAATGGTGTGGTTGTTTTTTCTTCTTCAATTTTTGTACGTTTATATATATATGTGTGTAAGTCAAGTGTGTGGGCATGTGTATGTGCATGTGTTCATGGGAGAGCACATGTGTGTTGTCTGTGCATGTGGTGTTTGTGTGTGTGTGTGTGTGTGTGTGTGTGTGTGTGTGTGGTGTGTGTGTGTGTGTGTGAGACTCCAAACCCCATTCTTGAGTTTGAGCAATTATACAACATGTACTAAGTACTACTAGTCTTGCCTTCATAAAGAATTCACAGTGGCTACGGTTACGGGGTTGTTGCAACAGTCGACCATGTTCAGGGATAATAACTCTTCCTAGTCGAATTTTTTATCAACAAATGCATTTTCTTATTACATGTACGTATATTTTAACGCATCAAGGTTTCGCTAAAATCAAGAATAGGGTTTGGAACAGGTTAGAAGCAATGTTTTTGTTAGTACTTTTTCAAGACACTTGCGGTGTAAGTTGGGCACAATCTTTGCGTCCAGTGATTGAGTCCCGTAACCGTAGCCTGGAGAATGTGGGTTAAGCACCCGTAACCCAAGCCTCTGCCTAAACAATATGTCACAAGTCAAAATACATTGACAAGGGGCGTAAAAGGGCTGAGAGGCCTAGAAATAGCCCTACGCCTACCTACCTGAGTACTACTACTATTAGTATTAATCAACTGTATTTAAAGCAACGAATGCGTTACCATGACATGATGACAATATCCTCTTCTTCTTCTGTGCTGGCAACTAACCTCTAGGTAAATGTGCATTCACACTTTGAGGGTGTGACCATATATAAAAAAAAGCAGAGGGGGGAAATGCACTGAAGGGAGTGAAAACTAATTTTATTATCCCGGTTTTAAATGGGATCAATCATTTGAGCCCAAGGCATAGCTATAAAATTCAATAAAACAACAAAAGGGAATGCGATTTTCTTCCTGGTTCAGCTGCTAATAGATCTAGGCCCCCTACTGTGCATGTCCGTGTTTGTTACTTGTCCTCAAATAAGTCAAAACTACAAAAGAGGGACTGAGTTAACACACTGACACTAGCACTCTGACACTAGCACACTTGACTAGGAAATGATAAACAACTCGAATAATCTGCCTTTATTTTGTCGTTCTTAAGCTTTTTGTTGAGACCGCAATAATGGTTAGAACTTACCATCATACTTCCGTGTGGTGTTCAGCTTGCATGATCATAGCTAGGTCGCACAAAACAAGCGAATTTCTACATTCTTTTGTCGTCTTGCCTCCTTGTTGTTGCCGTTTCCTGTCAAAGTGTTTGGCAGACGAAAGTGATGACTGAGCATGCGCATTACATGACCTACATTTTATTCACTGCAACAATGCGCACAACTTTCATAATGTTAGCAAGAACTAATAAAAAACCCTTGCTAATGGGATATGTCTGCACAATTTTGTTTTAATTTTTTAGCACCATTTATATCCATTTTAAATAGTCTGAGGGCGCTTAGTTTATGTTCAAAGGCAACTCCACTGACATTGCACGATAACTAGGCAAGGGGCGTAACCCCTTGGGTAGACTTCTCATAGAAAGCACATGCACGTGATCCCAGTCCAGATGCTCATAGTCAGTATTGTTCCCACCATCTTTGTATTTACAAATGTCCCATATGTGTCTATGACCGAGAGGACGTAAAACACCATTTTTCATTCATTCCAGTCCAGATGCGCAATGCGCACTTGAATCAGGAAGCGAAAGGTCGTCAGATTTATTTAACCAAATTATACAGTCGACGCCGTGTATAACAAATCCGGATATATAACGAATTTCGGATATAACGAAGCAAAAAGGTTGGTCCCAGCAAAAATTCTTCTTTAAAAATCTTGATTTTAAAAAGGTGTTTGATTCCGTGCCACACGAAAGATTATTAGGGGAAGACGGGGTAAAAAGCGCATGGGCGGGTAAGAAGCCCACCCCAATTATCTCATGAAATAAAGAAAATGTCAGTCAAATTTGTCCATGAGACGAATGCTATACATTAACGCTCGTCTCATGGGCAAAATGAGACTGAAATATGCTTCATTTCATGAGATTATTGGGGTGGGCTTCTTACCCGCCCATGCGCTTTTTACCCCGTCTTCCCCTACTTAAATTGTCAGCATATGGAATTGATGGTAGACTTTAACAATGGATTAGAAGCTTTTTAACAAATAGAAAACAGAAAGTAAGAGTAAGTAAATCATACTCGGAACAAGCAGAAGTAATCAGTGGTATTCCCCAAGGCAGTATTTTAGGCCCAGTCCTATTCACCATATTCATAAATGACTTGCCCGATGAAGTAAATAGTGAATGTAAGATCTTTGCTGATGACACAAAGCTATATAATACATCTGGTAATAAAGACATACTACAGTCAGATTTACACTCTCTACAAGCATGGTCAGATAAATGGAACTTATATCTTTTAATGTCCAAAAATGCAAGGTAATGTACATAGGAAGGAAAAACCCTAAACATGATTATTACATGAAGCCAAACTGCACAACAAGTAAAATAATAATATATGTGAAAACGAGAAAGACTTGGGAATAACTTTTGATCCTTTGAAATTTGATACACATATACAGAAGGTAACCAGTAGGGGAAGACGGGGTAAAAAGCGCATGGGCGGGTAAGAAGCCCACCCCAATTATCTCATGAAATAAAGAAAATTTCAGTTAAATTTGCCCATGAGACGAATGCTAGAAATTAATTGTTAACGCTCGTCTCATGGGCAAAATGAGACTGAAATTTGCTTCATTTCATGAGATAATTGGGGTGGGCTTCTTACCCGCCCATGCGCTTTTTACCCCGTCTTCCCCTAAAGCTAACCGAGTAATGGGATTAATCAAAAGATCATTTGACTATCTTCATAAAGATATATTTACTAAATTATACAAGGCTATGGTTCGACCTCGCATAGAATATGGCAACTGTATATGGCATCCTAACCTAAAAAGACAATCAATAGTAATTGAAAAAGTTCAGAGAAGAGCCACAAAATTAGTTAAAGCATGTAAAAAATATGTCTTACGAGGAACGTTTAAATTTTCTAAAATTACCATCTTTGAAGGGAAGAAGACTTAGAGGGGACCTTATTCAAACCTATAAAATTTTACATAATCTTGATGATATAAATTTCAATGACTTTTTCATAAAATGTACAGTAGACAAAACAAGAAATAGTGATGGTAAATTGTTTCTTAACAGATCAAATACTAACACCCGCAAAAAAACTTTTATACTAACCGTGTTGTTCATATGTGGAATGATCTACCAATTAACATAAAAAATGCACCTAGCATTAATGAATTCAAAAATCTTTTTTTTATTAGTTTTTGATTTAAGAGACGCAATTAAACCACTAAATAAATTTTGTCAAGTCAAATTCATTGAGAAGGGGCGTAATAAGGGCCGAGAGGCCTATGCATAGCCCTACATCACCTACCTACCTACCTACCTTACATGACTAGGCCTAAAAATATGCTGGATACAATCAAATGATTTTGAATCCCCAATGGTCAATCATGCCGGTTTGATGTAGTGTTCTCAAATTATCCTGTTCTCAAGATACCTGCGCATGCGCGAAATTGAGACAGTAATCTCATAACGTACCATCAACTTTATTTTATGGCTTCGGGTTAGAGTTATAGGTTTAGGGTCAATTAATTTTAGTGTCGAATACTGACACAAAACTTGATAAAAATGTGATGATACGTCATGATCGATTTCGCGCATGCGCAGGTATCTTCAGAACAAATCCATTTTGAGAACGCCACACCGGTTATAACGAAATCGCCATGCAAATCATGTTCAGACACTTTAACTGTCTATAAGAGGCTTCGCCTAATTAGACGTTAAACCAACCACAGAGAGACAGCCACTGATGTGAAGAGTTCAAACTGGATATAGCGAAGTGCATGTGATGATCATCGTGGAGAGAGACTTATTGAAGAGGCATCGATGTCCCAAGGCCCCAGTCATAGGACATTAACATATTAAAATCATCCTCATAACATTGTGTACTCCCCTGTCAGGACAAAATGTCTGATTATAATTATTTGTAACATGTGCGCGCTTTGTCTTATTGAATTCTGCAAGAGCCAGGTATTAGGTATTAGGTACTTTATAATCACAGAGGCGTCTCTGTGAAATTCGGGTTGCTCCCACCTGGAGAGCGCGTCGCAGCCAGAGGCGCGCCACCCAATTTTTTTTTTTTTTGGCATGCGATTTTTGTCACTGATGAGGGAGGGGGGGGGGGGGGAAATTTTGACCAAATGACAACTTTTTCGTTGCCACTGGGTTTAATGTATGCTAAGTGCATGGGCACACGGGACCTCGGTTTATCGTCTCATCCGAAAGACTCCACGTTCAGACCGTTAAGGCCTAGTGCAGAATGAGAGGAAAAAATCCCCTGTACCCAGGTTCGAACTCGGGTTTACTTGACACGAAGCGAACGCGATACCACTGTGCCACTCTACACCTACACCGCCAGGACAGGACTGGAGCCCCGATTGATGTCTCTTGTCTCAGGACAGTTTGTCCTATATCACTTTTTGATCCTCGGTATATCGTATTGAGAGGATGAAACGAGAATGGGTTTTTTCAAAAACAGCTTTATTTTTGTTGGGGCAGAGAGGGGGTGGGGCCACAGGGCGCAGGAGAACCGCAGCTGATCCTTTTTTTTATGTTTTTTCTCTCTCTCTTTTCTCTCTCCCCCTCTGTTGTTGTTCTTTTCCCTTTGATTCTTGCTCCTCCTCTTTCTTGTTCTTGGTTTGTGTTGTACTCCCTCCCCCGCCCCCCTCCTTGCTGTTTTTTGTTTGCTTTCATTTGTCTCGTTCATGTTCTTTTTTTTATTTAATTCCTCCTCTTTTTACCCTTTTTCTTGTTTTCTTGCTTCTTTTGTGCTGTTCTTGTTCTTGTTTTTGTTTCACAAGGCAAGGCAAATTGTTTATTTCATACCCACTTGGATATGCCCATGTCTTCTTGTTGTCTTTGTTGTTTTTATGCTTCACTTGCTCTTTATATTCTCCTCCTCTTCTTCCTTCTTCTTTTCTCCTCATCAGGACTCTTACTGTTCTTTATTCCTGTTTGTTTCTTCGTTTGTTTTTCCGCCATTGCTCTGCCAGTGCTTTTCTTTTTCGTCGTCATATTCTTCCTTATTTCCTCCTCCATCTTTTTCGATTTTATTCCTCTTTTCTCTTACTCTCCATTTGTTGTGATATTTTTCATGTTCTTCAGTCTTTTCTGTCCACCTCCTTTTCCCTCTTCTTCTTTCCTCTTCTTCCTCTCGATCCTTCTTTTCTTGTTTTTCTGTCCTTTTTCCTCGCATCCTTTTACCACTCTTTCCTTTCCCCCTCTTTGTTTTCGTTTCTGTCTTCCTCTCCTTTCTTTTTCCTTTCTTTTTTGTTTTCGTTTGTTTGTTTGTTCATTTTTATTTTAATCTCTTCAAGTTGGTCCATTTCCTCCTTTCCATTTTTCGTTTTTTTTCTTCTTTCCCTGTGACCGTTAATGACGATGATGATAATGCTTGTTGTAGGGTCCATTGTTGTAGGGTCCATTGCTGTAGGGTCCATTGTTGTACGGTCCATTGTTGTAGGGTCCACTGCTGTATGGTCCATTGTTGTAGGGTCCATTGTTGTAGGGTCCATTGCTGTAGGGTCCATTGTTGTAGGGTCCATTGCTGTAGGGTCCATTGCTGTGTAGGGTCCATTGCTGTAGGGTCCATTGTTGTAGGGTCCATTGTTGTAGGGTCCATTGCTGTAGGGTCCATTGTTGTAGGGTCCATTGCTGTAGCGGGGTCCATTGTTGTAGGGTCCATTGCTGTAGGGTCCATTGTTGTAGGGTCCATTGTTGTAGGGTCCATTGTTGTAGGGTCCACTGCTGTAGGGTCCATTGTTGTAGGGTCCATTGCTGTAGCGGGGTCCATTGTTGTAGGGTCCATTGCTGTAGGGTCCATTGCTGTAGCGGGGTCCATTGTTGTAGGGTCCATGGCTGTAGCCGGGGTCCATTGCTGTAGGGTCCATTGCTGTAGCGGGGTCCATTGTTGTAGGGTCCATTGCTGTAGCGGGGTCCACTGCTGTAGGGTCCATTGTTGTAGGGTCCATTGTTGTAGGGTCCATTGTTGTAGGGTCCATTGCTGTAGGGTCCATTGTTGTAGGGTCCATTGCTGTAGCGGGGTCCATTGCTGTAGGGTCCATTGCTGTAGGGTCCATTGTTGTAGGGTCCATTGCTGTAGGGTCCATTGCTGTAGGGTCCATTGCTGTAGGGTCCATTGTTGTACGGTCCATTGTTGTAGGGTCCATTGTTGTAAGGTCCATTGCAGTAGGGTCCATTGTTGTAGGGTCCATTGTTGTAGGGTCCATTGTTGTAGGGTCCATTGCAGTAGGGTCCATTGCAGTAGGGTCCATTGCTGTAGGGTCCATTGTTGTACGGTCCATTGTTGTACGGTCCATTGTTGTAGGGTCCATTGCAGTAGGGTCCATTGTTGTAGGGTCCATTGTTGTAGGGTCCATTGTTGTAGGGTCCATTGCAGTAGGGTCCATTGTTGTAGGGTCCATTGTTGTAGGGTCCATTGTTGTAGGGTCCATTGTTGTAGGGTCCATTGCTGTAGGGTCCATTGTTGTAGGGTCCATTGTTGTACGGTCCATTGTTGTACGGTCCATTGCAGTAGGGTCCATTGTTGTAAGGTCCATTGCAGTAGGGTCCATTGTTGTAGGGTCCATTGTTGTAGGGTCCATTGTTGTAGGATCCATTGCTGTAGGGTCCATTACAGTTAGGCTACCACTCAATTGTGCCTATTTCAAAATTACTCAACTGTGCCGATCCCGTTGTGTACATCAATTGCACTTGGTTTCCACAGTTGATGATGTACATGTATGTTAGAAGTTAAACTTCAGATGACTTTAAAATCAAAACTAGAAAAGCTATCTAAATTCTGTTTTCTATATATCTAAATGTCAGTACTATCTTGTGCAACAGAAATATCAATGTATGCAAAACTATCATTAGGTCTAGCTTTCTCATGAACCATTTCAACTTTTTCAAAGGACATAGTTGATTACTACAACGGGCGCAATCGTCACAGGTGCAATTTAGTACAGAGGTAATTGAAATAGGCGCAATTGAGATGCGCCGTTCTATACGCTCCCTATCAAGTTTATCAAGTGAGAAGTTTGGCAGACTGCTGCTCGTATACAAAGCTTAGGCCTACTTGGGTGTCTTTCTGTAATGACAAAAGTCTGTTTCTTCTTCTTCTTCCTTATAGGGGAAGACGGGGTAAAAAGCGCATGGGCGGGTAAGAAGCCCACCCCAATTATCTCATGAAATGAAGCAAATTTCAGTCTCATTTTGCCCATGAGACGAGCGTTAATGTCTAGCATTCGTCTCATGGGCAAATTTGACTGAAATTTTCTTTATTTCATGAGATAATTGGGGTGGGCTTCTTACCCGCCCATGCGCTTTTTACCCCGTCTTCCCCTACTGGACAGAGCCCTTCAGGCATATAATGTCCAACTTTGGGATCACACTACAAGGCAGGCAGCGTGTGCTCTCACCCGTAAGCTAAGACTTCGTCATGCAAGGTGTATGGTGTTGAAATCTGGCAGAAAGAAATCACACTACAAAGCAGGCGGCGTGTGCTCTCAGCTAAGACTTCGTCATGCAAGGTGTATGGTGTTGAAATCTGGCAGAAAGAAACCACCAGAGGAGACATTGATTGCTTATTTTTTATTACCATACCAGTACATACTCTAATGACCCAACTGTGTGAAACAGTAAAGGAACAGCGCAAAAATCCCCCCCACAAATCGTGGCACTGAGTGATATCTTCTGACAATCTTTTCTTCTGAAGTCTTAATAACAATGAATTTTGTTCGCCTGCCAGTTTTCAGTCCTTACTGTCATTTTTGTTAAGCCTTCAAATTGCAATATAGGCTTATGTGATCGGTTTGCATTCATTCACAGCCGTGTTTTGGAAACACACCGGATATAACAAAAGAAAATCGTTATAACCGGCACATAGGGATACAGCGGACGCCGGTTATAACGAAGTAGTTTTTAATGCTCTTAGCATTTCGTTATAAACGGCGTCGACTGTAGACCTATAAGCCTAAGCGGAATAGGCCTATGCCTACAGGACACTTGGCATTGGGTCCAATGGCACCCAGGGACAAGCTAGACCCTAATGTTGCAGCACTAAAAGCAAGGGCAAGACCTCCTGGTTTGAGAGTTTCGCACAGTCACGATTCACGAAAGTGCATCTCATTTAGTTTATTAATACATTGTATTTATATTTCGCCTTTTAAAACATAAACTCAATGCGCTCGCATTTATACTGATTCACCCGCATTCTCCCACATTCACACCTCCAACACTAGCTTTCTTCTCTGAGTTCTTCTTCTTCTTCTTCTTCTTCTTCTTCTTCTTCTTCTTCTTCTTCTAGTCCTCCGTTGGGGCCCACGATCATTTAATTGATCATTCTGGCACCCTCATCATCAAAGTTACACACAAAAATATCTTATAAACAGATGAGTTTTCAGTTGCTGGGTTTTTAAAGTGGGAAGTGCTGTTTGGTGACGGAGATGAACGGGCAAGGAATTCCAGACAGTGGGGGCACTCAAAAATGAAACTGCGTTGGTCAAAACACCGTGACTTTGAATTCACTTTAGGTACTACTTTCAACAGTTTAGCCAGGGAAGGTTGGGGTGAGCGAGAAGGAGGTGTGTGGGGAGCAGTTGATAGGTAGGATGGAAGGGTCTTTTCAAAGTGGCGGAATGCAAAGACTATGGCAAAAAGAAAAGACTTGTCAAGAAGTGGACTAGTATGGGAAAGAAGGAGAAGGAGAAAAAATGAATGCAGTTGATTTGATACGTACAGTCGCCAGTCCGGCGGTTGCCTGAAGTACGTCTGATCAATAGTTTGAGAGAGAGAGAGAGAGAGAGAGAGAGAGAGAGAGAGAGAGAGAGAGAGAGAGAGAGAGAGAGAGAGAGAGAGAGAGAGAGAGAGAGAGAGAGAGAGACTCTGAGAGAGAGAGAGAGAGAGAGAGAGAGAGAGGAGAGAGAGAGAGAGAGAGAGAGAGAGAGAGAGAGAGACTCTTTGAGAGAGAGAGAGAGAGAGAGAGAGAGAGAGAGAGAGAGAGAGAGAGAGAGAGAGAGAGAGAGAGAGAGAGAGAGAGAGAGACAGAGAGAGAGAGGCAGAGAGAGACAGAGACACAGAGAGAGAGAGAGAGACGGACAGATAGAAAAAAACAGACAGACAGACGTACACAGGCAGAGAGATACTAGAGAGCCGAGAAGGGGGAGGAAGAGAGAGAGAGAGAGAGAGAGAGAGAGAGAGAAGAGAGAGAGAGAGAGAGAGAGAGAGAGAGAGAGAGAGAGAGAGGAGAGAGAGAGAGAGAGAGAGAGAGGAGAGAGAGAGAGAGAGAGAGAGAGCGGACCAGAGAGTGAGTGAGAGAGAGAGAGAGAGAGAGAGAGAGAGAGAGAGAGAGAGAGAGAGAGAGAGAGAGAGAGAGAGAGAGAGAGAGAGAGAGAGAGAGACGGAGAGAGAGAGAGAGAGAGAGAATTGAATTGAATGAATGAATTTTATTTATAGAGGGTAATAGAGTAAGCAATAACATGCTTTTTTACATCCAGCCCTCTGGACAGAATACATATATAAAAGTAGAAAATGGAAAACAAAAATAAACACATACAAAGTAATGTAAAGCATGCAAAAAAACATCCCTATATTGTAACACATCAATAACAAAATCAAACCTATACTCATTATTAACATTCAAAATGTGTAAAGTAAGCGCATACACACGGGAAAATAAAACCCAATCCTACTTTTCACACTCATCTTTAAACATTCAAAAATAGAGAAGTGCACAAACATTAAAAAAAACACCTCAATCATACTTTATATATTCATCATTAAAATGTACTTATTTGAAAAGAAACCCATGCACATAATAAGTCAAACATAATATTACTTTACCTACTCATCTTAGCATGCACAATTTAAAATGTAAATACATGTACCCATGGCAACATGAAACCTATTCCTACATTACATTATTCATTTTTAGCATGAACAAATTAAAAAGTAAACACACACTCGTAACAAAAGCAGACCTAGTCATATTGTTTGCAAGCGAATACACATATTAAAAAGTAAATACTACTCATAACGAAATCAAGCCTAAACCTACTTTCTAGTCCTCGTCTTTAACATGCACATAAGTAAAACTTAACTCATCACAAAATTAAGACTAATCCTATTTTACATACTCGTAACATGTAACCTACACATTTTAAATTTAAAGCCGATACACATAATAAAATTCAAGCCTAAGCCCATTTTACATACTAATCTTAAAAATACATCAAGAGTAAATGTAAGCACATATACATGACAGAATAAAACCAAATCCTATTCTACATACTCATCTTTAACATACACACATTTTGGAATAAACACTTATACATAACAAGATGAAACCCAATCCTATAATAGCAATAATAATAATAATAATAATATAATAAAAAAATAATAATAATAATAATTCATATAGCGCTAAAAATCCATATAGTAATATGCCCGTTGCGCGTTACAAAAGCAAAAATGAAAGATGGAAAACATTAATTAAAATCAACAAGAAAGTCATACCACCAACATTCGAATGCAAAGAAATAAAGTAACAAAATAACATGATTTTCACTCACAAAGACATCCACCCTCGTTCACCAAGCACTGTCACTCTCTACATAACACATCACACTCACACAAACTAATAAAAATATAAACAAGTAACAAGAAGGAATGCACCAATTAATACGTGCGTACACACGGTCCCATACTCTCTCTCTCCCCCCCCCTCTCCCCCTCCCTCTCTCTCTCTCCGGCTCTCCCTCTCCCGAAGGTTCGGGGAGCTATTGTTTTATTGTTTTTTTGTCTATTTAGTTTTTTACATTAAGGTCAAGGTCGCGCCAGTTACGGGGAGGGGAGACACAGAGAGAGACAGAGAGACAGAGAGAGAGAGAGAGCGACGGACAGATAGAAAAAAACAGACAGACAGACGTACACAGGCAGAGAGAGAGAGATACTAGAGAGCCGAGAAGGGGAGGAAGAGAGAGAGAAGCAGAGCAGACTGTGTAACAGAAGGGGAGCGAGAGAGAGAGTGAAAGAGAGAGGAGAGAGAGGAGAGAGAGAGAGAGAGAGAAAGAGAGAGATGAGGAGAGAGAGAGAGAGAGAGGAGAGAGAGAGAGAGAGAGAGAGGAGAGAGCGACGGACAGATAGAATGTCTTTTCTGAAAGAATGAGAGCGAGAGAGAGAGTCCCCCGTAGAGAGCGAGAGAGATTGAGAGCGAGGCGGACCACATCAAATAGAATGTCTTTTCGTGAAAAAAGAATGTACACCCCCCCCCCCCCCCCCCCTCATTACAGAAGTTTTATTCATTTCATTTAATGTTGTATTTTTATAGTCCCCGAGTCGACAGCGATGGTTTTGTCTATTTAGATTGCGGGTTGCCGTTACGGGGTTCAAACCCCACACACATAATCGCTAAGATCTACAAAGTTTTGCATGTATTTAATGCAGGTTTTTTTTTCACAACATTTCTTGATGAATGGTCTATAAAACAGTTGTCATGAATTTTTCTGTGCGCGCGTGTGCGCATGATCGCGCGCGCTCAAATCACGGGTCCGAACCCCAAGGCTATATATAAAAAAAAACTATTCAGTTACGTGCTGTTTTGATGCGTTTTATGTAGTTACGTGCTGTTTTGATGCGTTTTTTTTATGTATGTGTACAGCCGACATATTCCGATTTCGGAGTAGCTCGGCGATGCTGCGACCCCTCGCAGCCGCTTTGCAGCCGCTCGGCGTTGCATTTATTTTGTTTTTGTTAGTTTCATGCCTTCTTTATTTTATTTTGCTAGCAACATCACTGAGGCAAACAACACAAATTATACGCACTAGCGCAACACCGAGTACCGGTAACGCCTAGTAACGTTAACGCCTAGTAACGGTAATGCCAAGTTTGGTAACGCTGAGTACAGCAAATTTGAAAGCGATTCAGTTAAGAAACGGCGGAGTAGTTATATAAGGCCCCGTTTCCCGTTGGCGCTGCTTTGAGAGTGATGCTTTCTCCCTAGTAACGGTAACGCCTAGTAACGGTAACGCCAAGTACTGGTAACGCTGAGTACAGTAAATTTGAAGCGATTCGGTTAAGAAAAGGTGGAGTTAATAAGGCCCGTTTCCCGTTGGCGCTGCTCTGAGAGTGATGCGCTCTCCCTAGTAACGGTAACGCCTAGTAACGGTGACGCCAAGTACTGGTAACGCAAATTGTGAGCAAATTTGAAGCGATTCGGTTAAGAAACGGCGGAGTTATAAGGCCCCGTTTCCCGTTGGCGCTGCTCTGAGGAGTGACGCAGTCTCCTCCGATTCTCTTCCAATTTGCTGCCAGGCTTTGCCCCGTCCACAGCAAGCCAGACAGCAAATTTGAAGCAATTCGGTTAAGAAACGGCAGAGTCATTTGTGAAAAGGTGAAATCAAAATATTTTAGTGGCGTATATCGCTCGCGCGTTTTCTGAATCGATTCGCTTCCGTTTGGCACATCGATAGTCACCGTCCCCGGTCATCTATCTACCAAATTTGAAGGCAATCGGTCCAGAAATACCGGGAGATACGGGCGCCGGAGAGGCCGGTTGGATAGCGCGTTTCGCGCATTTGCCAAACGCGCAAATGACACGGCCGGCCTCGGTTGCCGTTGCCAGTACTTGACGTTAATCTTACTAGGCGTTACCGTTAGGGCTCATAGCAAATTTGAAGCGATTCGGTCGAAAAACGGCGGTGTTATAAGGCTACCGCTTTTGTGTTTCACGGCACACACAGACACAAACACACACACGACAGTGAGACACACACACGACACACACACACACACACACACACTCTTGCCTTTTTACTATATGATGATTATGAAGATAATATGAACCACGGACCTACATTACAAGTTCGTGCAATGAACCGAATATTTGCGCAACCCAAAGTCAATGAAAGTCTGTGAGTTGGCGTGGCAACGACAACTTCTTCTTCTGCTAATGATGTCCACCTGACGTTACCGGCAATAGCTGACATAATTATATCGGGGTTCAAAGAAAAATCGCTGCGCGGAAATTTTCGAAAATTTTGTCCTTGGTCCTTGGATGTTTGTACAGATTTCGGTAACAATGCAGACATCATAATAATCGTTTCGCGGCACGGTTTTGTTATTAGGGAAGTACGTAATTTAGAATACGTTAACGTCGTGTGCTACACGGTGTAGGCCTAAAACCACAAGTTTACGAACAAGCAGCATGCGTAGAGGGAGGCAGTCGGTAAGCATCAGTTCTACATGCACAATATTGAATATACTACAACACACGTTCTGCCATCGTGATCATGACAGTGGATACTGCGAAATAAAGTAAATAAACTAAAAGGTAGTATTAGTAACTTACTTACTAAGTTAGTAAGTAAGTAGGTAGTATAGACTATAGTTAGTATAGTATAGTGTGGGACTAGCTCAAGCCTAAGCCTCGGCGGCTTATAAACGTCCCTTCATTGACACTGTTTTGTTTGCATAAGCATGCCTTTTAAATTATGATTCATTGATTGTAATTCAATCATCATCATGTTCAAAAAATAGTTGACAAAATTTTCATCTTTGTAATTGGAGGAGATTTTTGAAGGTATTTAGTGTTGGTGCTCTTTTTAGGTTAGGTGTTAGTAAATTCCAGAGGTTAGCAACTCGATTACTAAAACAATGTTTACGCCTGTTAGTATTACAACGCTGTTTATAGTGTTAGTATTACAACGCTGTATTAGTGTATATGTAATTTTCCCTCTTGATTTCTAGTGCTGTTATAAATGGATAGTGTAAAAAGAGAATCAAAGAGAATCAATGCTAATGTCATCTAAGTTGTTAAAAATTTTGTACATAGATCTGTATAAGGTCTCCCCTAACACGTCTTCCTTTTAATGAATGAAGGTTTAAAAATTTTAATCTATCTTGGTAATTAAAATCTTTACAACTTTTAACCATTTTGGTTGCTCTCCTCTGTACCCTTTCAATAGAAGCTGACTGACGTTTTATTTTAAAATACGGGTACCAGATGATATTACCATATTCTAAATGTGAACGTACCAATGATTTGCATAGACATTAACAAAAATGTTTCCTTATCTAAACGAATGAATGTTGTTTTTTATTCCCAACATCTGATTTGCCTTATTTATTCCTTTATAGATATGTGTATCAAAAGTAAGATTATTGTCAAATACGACTCCAAGGTCTTTTTCCTCAGTACATGCATTTATCTTTTGCTCTTCTTAATCGATTTTCATAACATAATCATATTCTCAAACAATAAAAGAAGAAGAAAAAAAAAAAAAAAGCGAAGCTGTATTCCAAATTTCGTCCTTTATTGGACTTCTACTGGAGGTGTGACAGGTATGTGCGTGTGTGCATGATCGCGCGCGCTCAAATCACGGGTCCGAAACCCAAGGCTATATATCAAAAACTATTCAGGTACGTGCTGTTTTTATGCGTTTTTATGAAGTTACGTGCTGTTTTGATGCGTTTTTTATGTATGTGTACAACCGACACATTCCGATTTCGGAGTAGCTCGGCGATGCTTTGCAGCCGCTCGGCGTTGCACTTGTTATGTTTGTGAGTGAATATGTGTG
Organism: Phymorhynchus buccinoides; assembly: GCA_017654935.2. Classification (NCBI taxonomy): domain Eukaryota; kingdom Metazoa; phylum Mollusca; class Gastropoda; order Neogastropoda; family Raphitomidae; genus Phymorhynchus; species Phymorhynchus buccinoides. The sequence continues at coordinate 34,024,617 of CM065687.1, read as the reverse complement.
TGTGTTGTTTGTCCAGGCCACCAACAGCAGTCAGGCCGGTCCTTCCACCAGCAGCGCCAGCCAAGCAGCGGCACCCTTGGGTCAAAGCCAGACCCAGCAAAGCCAAGCTGAAAAAGCAGCAGCTACCCTGGGCGGTGCGGAAATTAAGAAAAAGGTACAGCGGCACCATGAGAACACACATTTAAACTAAAGGCAAAACAACTAATCCAAGGATTCGGGTCTCTCTAGTTACACTGAGTTCGAAACATCCTGTCTCACATATCAGGGAAAAAATAAGGGTTGCACCTAGCACCGAAGCAAATTTAACCTTGCTGTTCGAAAAGATTATTTATATAGGCTGGCAGTGGCTTTAAGCAATGCTGTTAAGGTGGGACTAACAATACTATTATTAATGTTCTCAAAATGTTGATAGTATTAACATTTTGAGAACATTAAGAATGTTAGTTAACACCTACATAGGCTGTAAACATACAAATACACAGGAAATTGTATTGTAGTTTGTACCTCATTTTACGGACAAATAACTTAATAAGGCAATACTTTTTTTTATCAGACTGAGAAACCTGCACCCTGTAATATGACTACCGTATTTTACGGACTGCAAGGCGCTTCTAATGATAAGAACCCCCTGAATTTAGCCCCCCCAAAATCTGATTTTAAACATACACTAGGCGCAACATTATTTTAAGGCGCATGCAATATTATCGAACAAAAGCAAAAAATAGATTGAATTTGAAAACATGAGGTCGACTCAAAACAAAGGAAGTTGGTATTTTGCAGAGTTCTGTCAAAACAACAGGGCTCCCAATCGTCCCGCAAAGCAAGGGGTCCCTGGGACTCCTTCACTTCCAGTATAGAGGGTCCTAGAGGCAGGGATAGAGGGTCCCAGTGGCATTGTGAATGCTAAAAAGAATTTTTCTAGTGCTTCCCTGGAAACCCCTGCACGATTCTTTTAGAGGGTCCCTTCAAAATTTTAGTACTTCATAGACACCCAAATGGGGGTCCCCGGGAGCCCTGAAACACATCTTCAGAACGACAGAAATGACACCAACCATAGTCTCTATCCGGATATCCGAATAACCCCGTATAAAGAAGCATATCCTATTTAAACCCATACATTACCAACACTTAAAACATGTGCATTGACTCATAATGACCTGGAACTATATCAAAGAATATAGGTAAAAACGAAAGTAGGTGCGTGACCGCGACCCCTCGCGCCGGATATGGGGCGCTAGTTATCCCCCTTACATCCGGGCAGGCGAGCGTGCTTGCGGCGCGCACTACAACCATCATTCTTCCTTTTTCCACCCAAGCTCTCTTGACCTGAGCTTGCCATTGCCTCTCTTCCCTTTGGGGTTTCTGCTCTGTCTCTAGGTGGGTCCGTTCCATTTATTTTGTATCTGACTATTCTTTGGTTTCTTGGACTGCCTGTTGGGCTGTCTTTCGATTTTTATTTTCTTGTATTTTTGGAAATTTTCATGATACAAGTCAGGCCGGTTCTCTTCGTGTTGTGTTGGTGTGGGCTCGGCCATCATGGCTTCACCCACCCCCCACACTCTTCCTAAGCCCACCCCCCACTCTTCCTAAGACTTCGGTTCCTGCTCCGGTTCTCTCCTCTACCCCTCTCCCTCGCGATAGGAGTGGTAGGTTTTGTTCTCCCTCTCTTTCTCAAGAGAAGTCTGCTAAGGAAAAATCTGTTTCAAAAGAGAAATCTCTCAAGAGATCTTCGCGTTCTTCTTCAAAGCAAGACGTTGCTTCTGTTAAGGGGGCTTCAGTTTCTCGAAACGAACTTGACCCCTCTTCTTCTGTTTCGGTGGCTTCCACCCCTTCGGGCGATACTCAGGCCGTTCTGCAGTCCTTTATCGACCAGCTCGGTTCTAGTGGTCTTCACTTTTGTCTGGTTAAATCAGTTGAATCTTCGGATTATGTTGTCGGTTCTCATGAGTTAGTTTACCCGGTTGTTTCGGCCCAAACAAACGGGTCTACTCTCTCTCCTATTCTTGTCCACAGGGTTTCCAGCAAGCGTCCTCGAGGGCCCTTTCTTCCTCCAAGACGTGGGAGGGCACTTACGTGTCCTCTCACTTCAAACCGGTGGGACTACTGTTGGTCCACCCGATCCTGGAGGATCCACCGGTTGTTCTCCCGGGGGATCAGGAGTATCCTCCGGTGAGCTCGCCTCCTCCATGCTATGGGATTTGAATCCGACGGACGGTCGGATTCAAGGCGAAGGCCCCCCACCTCTGTATCCAAAAGAGGTCACGGTTCGGCCGAACCGTGGGGCTATGAACCTACCGGGGAAGAAGGGACTAGATCCCTAGGCCCCGAAGGCCACAGGCTCATGGCCAGTTCCGTTGAGACACGAGCTCACGGTTCTGGCGCCTACAGGCAAACTTAGCTCTCGCGGCTTAGTGTAGATGAGGGACGGGCTAGACCGTTGTCCGCCCCGAACTGTGTCAATCCCGGTTCCCGTTACCGGGTTGACCGAACCAGTCTAAAACCTTCCCACTCCTCGGTCTACCGACCTCTCATCCGGTTGGAACCGGCATCTTTGGATGAAGATCAACCGGCACGCATAGCCATGCGTGACCAACCGGCGAGGTTTCACCCGGTTCAGTTTAAGCCTAGAGCTACTCTACCGGGTGAACGGCACCGTACAACCGGTGAACCGGTTTTTTTGTCCACCCAGCAGGGGGGCAACCGGGTGATTCACGGCGGCACACGGATGAAGCATCTCCGTTTTTCCCTCAACGTGATCACCACCGTTCTCACGGTGAGGCTTCTCCGGTGGAATCGGATCTTTCAGACGGTGAAACCGGTTCTGATTTGGAAGCGTTGATTGAGCGCGAAGTGCAACGCCGCCTTCGTTCAGCGGTGTCTGGCCTTGTTCCCCAGGAGGACGGGTCTTCCCAGGACGCGCCCTCTGTTGCCGGTGTTCAGTCCCACGGTGTGGGCGTTCCCCAACAAGGCTTGTTGGAGATTTTGAAGGACTCTTGCCCGGATGTTGTTGAGCTTAGTCGGTCTGTGTCACAGTCGGCTACCGGGGAGTCTGTCGGCTCTTTCCAGCAAGGCAAGAGCCGTCTCCTCCTCCAGGCTCCTACTCTTCTTTTGGACGCCGTGCGGAAGGCAGAGGCTTTCTTGCAGACGGGCAGACCAGAACAGCCCCTGATCGGTCTTTCTAGCCGTTCGAGCCGTTCGCTGCGTCAGAAAGAGGACACCACAGCTGTGGGTTCTTTTTCGGTCCCTCCGTTTAGGTCGGTCCTCCCTCTCTTGGAGGACTACCTTCCGTTTCCTTCCTTCTCTAAGCCGTCTAAAGCGGAGCTAGAGAAGTTGAGATTGAATTCAGGCTTCGCTGCTCCGATTGTCCTCAAGCAAGCTGTTTTCAGGCAACTGGAAACTGGGCTTTCTGACGCTCTCAAGGGGTGTGGCGTGGCCACTTCCCTTATTCGTGTTGTGGCGGAGTCTCTAGGGAAGTCCACCTCCGAGTCTCCGGTGGATTTTCGGATTTTTGATTCGGTGGACGAGCCATTCATCGGTGTGGCTCTTGCCGCCTTAGGGGACTCTATGCAGAGTCTCTCTGAAGTCGTGGCGGCCTTGAAAGGTCCAGTCTTCTGCTGTGTCTAGAGACAGTCTCTTGACGGAGTCCAGATCTCTCTCCCAGAGGGAAAAGGCACGGCTTCGTTCTCTCCCTTTGCCGTTCTCAGGGCTGTTTGGCCGATCAGAGCGGGAGCGCTTGAGAAGCTCCCTGATCAACGTGTCATGAGTATCCTCAGCCTTTCTCTTAGTGGACGATTCCACAATCGGATCGACAACTTCCTGGCCAAACAGTCCTGAGAACGGCAAAGGGAGAGAATGAAGCCGTTCCTTTTCCCTCTGGGAGAGAGATCTGGACTCCGTCAAGAGACTGTCTCTAGACACAGCAGAAGACTGGACCTTCAAGGCCGCCACGACTTCAGAGAGACTCTGCATAGAGTCCCCTAAGGCGGCAAGAGCCACACCGATGGAAGGCTCGTCCACTGAATCAAAAATCCGGAAATCCACCGGAGATTTTGAGGTGGACTGCCCAGAGACTTGGCCACAACTCGAATGAGGGAAGTGGCTACGCCACATCCCTGGAGTGATTCAGAAAGCCAGGTTTCCAGTTGCTTGAAAACAGCTTGCTTGAGGACAATTCGGAGCAGCGAAGCCTGAATTCAATCTCAACTTCTCTAGCTCCGCTTTAGACGGCTTAGAGAAGGAAGGAAACGGAAGGTAGTCCTCCAAGAGAGGGAGGACCGACCTAAACGGAGGGACCGAAAAAGAACCCACAGCTGTGGTGTCCTCTTTCTGACGCAGCGAACGGCTCGAACGGCTAGAAAGACCGATCAGGGGCTGTTCTGGTCTGCCCGTCTGCAAGAAAGCCTCTGCCTTCCGCACGGCGTCCAAAAGAAGAGTAGGAGCCTGGAGGAGGAGACGGCTCTTGCCTTGCTGGAAAGAGCCGACACCGACCAGACTCCCCGGTAGGGGACCGAAAAACAAAAAAACAAAAAAACTGTGACACACAGACACGACTCTAAGCTCAAAAACAAACATCCGGGCAAGTCAGGCAAGAGTCCTTCAAAATCTCCAACAAGCCTTGTTGGGGAACGTCCACACCGCTGGGGGAAACTGAACGCTAGCAACAGAGGGCGGCGTCCTGGGGTGACCCGTTCCTCCTGGGGAACAAAAAAGGCCAGACACCGCTGAACGAAGGCGGCGATTGCACTTCCGCGCTCAATCCAACGCTTTCCAAATCAGAACCGGTTTCACCGTCTGAAAAGCTCCGGATTCCACCGGAGAAGCCTCACCGTGTGAACGGCGTGGTGATCACGTTGAGGAAAAAAAAAACGGAGATGCTTCATCCGTAACCGTATGCCGCCGCGAAATCACCCGGTTGCCCCCCTGCTTGGGTGGGACAAAACACCGGTTCACCGGTTGTAGGTGTTTGCCGTTCACCCGGGTAGGAATAGAGTCAGCTATAGGCTTTTAAACTGAACACGGGTGGAAAACCTCGCCTGGTTGGTAAATGCATGGCTATGCGTGAAGGGTTGATTTCTTCGTCCGAAGATGCCGGTTCCAACCGGATGTGAGGTCGGCCCTTTTATTAGGACCGAGGAGCTAAAAGGACAGGAGTGGGAAGGTAGTCGACCAGTTCTGTCCTCCCGGTAACGGGAACCGGGAATAACTTTGGGGCGGACAGATCTAGTCTGTCCTCCACCGTAAGTTTGCCTGTAGGCACCAGAACCGTGAGCTCGAGTCTCTATGGAACTGGCCATGAGCCTTCGGGGCCTTCGGGGTCTAGTCCCTTCTTCCCCGGTAGGTTCGTAGCCCCACGGTTCGGCTGAACCGTGACATCTTTTGGATACAGAGGTGGGGGGCCTTCGCCTTGAATCCGACCGTCCGTCGGATTCAAATCCCATAGCATGGGGGGGCGAGCTCACCGGAGGATACTCCTGATCCTCCGGGAGAAGAACCGGTGGATCCTCCAGGATCGGGTGGACCAACCGTAGCCCCACCGGTTTGAAGTGAGAGGCCACGTAAGTGCCCTCCGACGTCTTGGAGGAAGAAAGGGCCCTCGTGGAAAGAGGACGCTTGCTGGAGACCCTGTGGACAAGAGTAGGCGAGAGAGTAGACCCGGTTGTTTGGGCAAACAAAAAAAAAAAAAAAAAAAAAAAAAAAAAAAAAAAATTAAAAAAACCAAAAAAAAAAAAAAAAAAAAAAAAAAAAAAAAAAAAGAAACAACCGGGTAAACTGACTCATGGGAACCGGCAAAGTAATCCGAAGAATCAACTGACTTAACGGGGCAAATGTGCAGACCACTAGAGCCGAGCTGGTCGATAAAGGACTGCAGAACGGCCTGAGTATCGCCCGAAGGGGTGGAAGCCACCGAAACAGAAGAAGAGGGGTCAAGTTCGTTTCGAGAAACTGAAGCCCCCTTAACAGAAGCAACGTCTTGCTTTGAAGAAGAACGCGAAGATCTCTTGAGAGATTTCTCTTTTGAAACAGATTTTTCCTTAGCAGACTTCTCTTGAGAAAGAGAGGGAGAACAGAACCTACCACTCCTATCGCGAGGGAGAGGGGTAGAGGAGAGAACCGGAGCAGAGACCGAAGTCTTAGGCAGAGTGTGGGGGGTGGGTGAAGCCATGATGGCCGCCCACACAACACACACGAAGAGAACCGGCCTGACTTGTATCATGAAAATTTCCAAAAATACAAGAAAATAAAATCGAAAGACAGCCCAACAGGCAGTCCAAGAAACCAAAGAATAGTCAGATACAAAATAAATGGAACGGACCCACCTAGAACAGAGCAGAAACCCCAAAAGGAGGAGAGCAATGGCAAGCCAGGTCAAGAGAGCTTGGGTGGAAAAGGAAGAATGATGTTTGTAGTGCGCGCGCGCACCTCGCCTGCCCGGATGTAAGGGGGATAACTCGCACCCCATATCCGGCGCAGGGAGTGACGTCACGCCCTACTTTCGTTTTTACTATATTCTTTGGTATAGTTCCAGGTCATTATGAGTCAATGCACATGTTTTAAGTGTTGGTAATGTATGGTTAAATTAGATTGCTTCTTTATACGGGGTACGGATATCCGGATAGAGACATGGGTGTCATTTCTGTCGTTCTGAAGATTGTTTCAGGGCTCCCAGGGACCCCCACTTGGGGGTCTATGAAGTACTAATAAAGTACTAAAATTCTAAAGGACCCTCTAAAAGAATGTGCAGGGGGTTCCAGGGATGCACTAGAAAAATTCTTTTTAGCATTCACAATGCCACTGGGACCCTCTATCCTGCCTCTAGGACCCTCTATACTGTAAGTGAAGGAGTCCCTGGGACCCCTTGCTTTGCGGGACGATTGGGAGCCCTGTTGTTTTGACAGAACTCTGCAAAATACCAACTTCTTTGTTTGAGTCGACCTCATGTTTTCAAATTCAATCTATTTTTTGCTTTTGTTCGATAATATTGCATGCGCCTTAAAATAATGTTGCGCCTAGTGTATGTTTAAAATCAGATTTGGGGGGGCTAAATTCAGGGGGTTCTTATCATTAGAAGCGCCTTGCAGTCCGTAAAATACGGTAGTCATATTACAGGGTGCAGGTTTCTCAGTCTGATAAAAAAAAGTATTGCCTTATTAAGTTATTTGTCCGTAAAATGAGGTACAAACTACAATACAATTTCCTGTGTATTTGTATGTTTACAGCCTATGTAGGTGTTAACTAACATTCTTAATGTTCTCAAAATGTTAATACTATCAACATTTTGAGAACATTAATAATAGTATTGTTAGTCCCACCTTAACAGCATTGCTTAAAGCCACTGCCAGCCTATATAAATAATCTTTTCGAACAGCAAGGTTAAATTTGCTTCGGTGCTAGGTGCAACCCTTATTTTTTCCCTGATATGTGAGACAGGATGTTTCGAACTCAGTGTAACTAGAGAGACCCGAATCCTTGGATTAGTTGTTTTGCCTTTAGTTTAAATGTGTGTTCTCATGGTGCCGCTGTACCTTTTTCTTAATTTCCGCACCGCCCAGGGTAGCTGCTGCTTTTTCAGCTTGGCTTTGCTGGGTCTGGCTTTGACCCAAGGGTGCCGCTGCTTGGCTGGCGCTGCTGGTGGAAGGACCGGCCTGACTGCTGTTGGTGGCCTGGACAAACAACACACACACATATTCACTCACAACACATAACAAGTGCAACGCCGAGCGGCTGCAGCATCGCCGAGCTACTCCGAAATCGGAATGTGTCGGCTGTACACATACATAAAAACGCATCAAAACAGCACGTAACTACATAAAAACGCATCAAAACAGCACGTAACTGAATAGTTTTTTGATATATAGCCTTGGGGTTCAGGACCGGTGATTTGAGCGCGCGCGATCATGCACACACGCACATACCTGTCACTCCCAGTAGAAGTCCAATAAAGGACGAAAATTTGGAATACAGCTTCGCTTTTTTTTTTTTTCTTCTTCTTTTATTGTTGAGAATATGATTATGTTATGAAAATCGATTAAGAGGAGCAAAAGATAAATGCATGTACTGAGGAAAAAGACCTTGGAGTCGTATTTGACAATAATCTTACTTTTGATACACATATCTATAAAGGGATAAATAAGGCAAATCAGATGTTGGGAATAATTAAAAGAACATTCATTCGTTTAGATAAGGAAACATTTTTGTTACTATGCAAATCATTGGTACGTTCACATTTAGAATATGGTAATATCATCTGGTACCCGTATTTAAAACGTCAGTCAGCTTCTATTGAAAGGGTACAGAGGAGAGCAACCAAGATGGTTAAAAGTTGTAAAGATTTTAATTACCAAGATAGATTAAAAATTTTAAACCTTCATTCATTAAAAGGAAGACGTGTTAGGGGAGACCTTATACAGATGTACAAAATTTTTAACAACTTAGATGACATTAGCATTGATTCTCTTTTTACACTATCCATTTATAACAGCACTAGAAATCAAGAGGGGAAATTACATATACACTAATACAGCGTTGTAATACTAACACTACAGCGTTGTAATACTAACAGGCGTAAACATTGTTTTAGTAATCGAGTTGCTAACCGTATCCTCTCTTTTCTGGAATTTACTAACACCTAACCTAAAAAGAGCACCAACACTAAATACCTTCAAAAATCTCCTCCAAGGAGTCCTTGACAAAGATGAAAATTTTAGTCAACTATTTTTTGAACATGATGATTGAATTACAATCATAATTTTAAAAAGGCATGCTTATGCAAACAAAACAGTGTCAATGAAGGGACGTTTATAAGCCGCGAGGCTTAGGCTTGAGCTAGTCCCACACTATACTATACTAACTATAGTCTATACTACCTACTTACTTACTAACTTAGTAAGTAAGTTACTAATACTACCTTTTAGTTTATTTACTTTATTTCGCAGTATCCACTGTCATGATCACGATGGCAGAACGTGTGTTGTAGTATATTCAATATTGTGCATGTAGAACTGATGCTTACCGACTGCCTCCCTCTACGCATGCTGCTTGTTCGTAAACTTGTGGTTTTAGGCCTACACCGTGTAGCACACGACGTTAACGTATTCTAAATTACGTACTTCCCTAATAACAAAACCGTGCCGCGAAACGATTATTATGATGTCTGCATTGTTACCGAAATCTGTACAAACATCCAAGGACCAAGGACAAAATTTTCGAAAATTTCCGCGCAGCGATTTTTCTTTGAACCCCGATATAATTATGTCAGCTATTGCCGGTAACGTCAGGTGGACATCATTAGCAGAAGAAGAAGTTGTCGTTGCCACGCCAACTCACAGACTTTCATTGACTTTGGGTTGCGCAAATATTCGGTTCATTGCACGAACTTGTAATGTAGGTCCGTGGTTCATATTATCTTCATAAATCATCATATAGTAAAAATGGCAAGAGTGTGTGTGTGTGTGTGTGTGTGTGTGTGTGTGTCCTCTGTGTGTGTGTGTGTCTGTGTGTGTGAAACACAAAACGTGCCTTATAACTCCGCCGTTTTTTCGACCGAATCGCTTCAAATTTGCTATGAGCCCTAACGGTAACGCCTAGTAAGATTAACGTCAAGTACTGGCAACGCAACCGAGGCGGCCCTGTCATTTGCGCGGTTTGGCAAATGCGCGAAACGCGTATCCACCGGCCTCTCGGCGCCCGTATCTCCGGTATTTCTGGACCGATTGCCTTCAAATTTGGTAGATAGATGACCGGGGACGGTGACTATCGGTGTGCCAAACCGGAAGCGAATCGATTCAAAAACGCGCGCGATATACGCCACTTCACCTTTTCACAAATGACTCCGCCGTTTCTTAACCGAATCGCTTCAAATTTGCTGTTAGGCTTGCTGTTGCCGGGGCAAAGCCTGGCAGCAAATTGGAAGAGAATCGGGAGAGGGCGTCACTCTCAGAGCAGCGCCAACGGGAAACGGGGCCTTATAACTCCGCCGTTTCTTAACCAAATTGCTTCAAATTTGCTTCAAATTTGCGTTACCAGTACTTCGCGTTACCGTTACTAGGCGTTACCGTTACTAGGGAGAGCGCATCACTCTCAGAGCAGCGCCAACGGGAAACGGGGCCTAAGTTATAACTCCGCCTTTTCTTAAGCGAATCGCTTCACTAAATTTGCTGTACTCAGCGTTACCAGTACTTGACGTTAATCTTACTAGGCGTTACCGTTACTAGGGAGAACGCATCACTCTCAAAGCAGCGCCAACGGGAAACGGGGCCTTATGATAGTAACTCCGCCGTTTCTTGACTGAATCGCTTCAAATTTGCTGTACTCAGCGTTACCAGGACTTGGCATTACCGTTACTAGGCGTTACCGTTACTAGGCGTTACCGGTACTCGGTGTTGCGCTAGTGCGTATAATTTGTGTTGTTTGCCTCAGTGATGTTGCTAGCAAAATAAAATAAAGAAGGCATGAAACTAACAAAAACAAAATAAATGCAACGCCGAGCGGCTGCAAAGCGGCTGCGAGGGGTCGCAGCATCGCCGAGCTACTCCGAAATCCGCGGAATATGTCGGCTGTACACATACATAAAAACGCATCAAAACAGCACGTAACTACATAAAAACGCATCAAAACAGCACGTAACTGAATAGTTTTTGATATATTATAGCCTTGGGGTTCGGACCTGTGATTTGAGCGCGCGCGATCATGCGCACACGCGCGCACAGAAAAATTCATGACAACTGTGTTATAGACCATTCATCAAGAAATGTTGTGAAAAAAACTGCATTAAAATACATGCAAAACTTCGCGAGATATTAGCGATTATGTGTTTCGGTGTTTGAACCCCGTAACTGGCGCGACCGCGGCTTGACCTTAATGTAAAACTAAATAGACAAAAACAATAAAACAATAGCTCCCCGAACCTTCGGCTCGGGGACTAAAAACAAGACTGGGAAACTGAGGAAAGAAAGAATAAAGAAAAGATATAAGTTGGGGTGGTGGAGCAAGTGCGGTTAAGGGAGAGGGGGGGGGGGGGGGTGTGTACAACTTTTTTCACAAAACTTTGTAGTTTGATGTGGTGGCCTCGCAATCAATCTTGAGAAGACCATCGCTGTCGACGGGACTATAAACAACATTAAATGAAATGAATAAAACTTCTGTAATGAGACATTCTTTCAGAAAAGACATTCTATCTGTCCGTCGCTCTCTCTCTCTCTCTCTCTCTCTCTCTCTCTCTCTCTCTCTCTCTCTCTCTCTCTCTCTCTCTCTCTCTCTCTCTCTCTCTCTCTCTCTCTCTCTCTCTCCCTCTCCCCTTCTGTTACACAGTCTCTGCTCTCTCTCTCTTCCTCCCCTTCTCGGCTCTCTAGTATCTCTCTGCCTGTGTACGTCTGTCTGTCTGTTTTTTTCTATCTGTCCGTCGTCTCTCTCTCTCTCTCTGTCTCTCTGTCTCTCTCTGTGTCTCCCTCCCCGTAACTGGCGCGACCTTGACCTTAATGTAAAACTAAATAGACAAAAACAATAAAACAATAGCTCCCCGAACCTTCGGAGAGGGAGAGCCGGAGAGAGAGAGGGAGGGGGAGAGGGAGAGCAGGGGGGGGGGGGAGAGAGAGTATGGGCCGTGTGTACGCACGTATTAATTGGTGCATTCCTTCTTGTTACTTGTTTACATTTTTATTAGTTTGTGTGAGTGTGATGTGTTACATATCAGAGAGTGACAGTGCTGGCGAACGAGGGTGGATGTCTTTGTGAGTGAAAATCATGTTATTTTGTTACTTTATTTCTTTGCATTCGAATGTTGGTGGTATGACTTTCTTGTTGATTTTAATTACTGTTTTCCATCTTTCATTGTTGCTTTTGTAACGCGCAACGGGCATATTACTATATGGATTTTTAGCGCTATATGAATTATTATTATTATTATTTTTATTATTATTATTATTATTATTATTATTGCTATTATAGGATTGGGTTTCATCTTGTTATGTATAAGTGTTTATTCCAAAATGTGTGTATGTTAAAGATGAGTATGTAGAATAGGATTTGGTTTTATTCTGTCATGTATATGTGCTTACATTTACTCTTGATGTATTTTTAAGATTAGTATGTAAAATGGGCTTAGGCTTGATTTTATTATGTGTATCGGCTTTAAATTAAAAATGTGTACATGTTACGAGTATGTAAAATAAGGATTAGTCTTAATTTTGTGATGAGTTAAGTTTTACTTATGTGCATGTTAAAGATGAGGACTAGAAAGTAGGTTTAGGCTTGATTTCGTTATGAGTAGTATTTACTTTTTAATATGTGTATTCGCTTGCAAACAAAATGACTTCGGTCTGCTTTTTGTTACGAGTGTGTGTTTACTTTTTATTTTGTTTATTCTACATATGAATAATGTAATGTAGGAATAGGTTTTTTCAAAACCCAAAAACACGTATGCCATGGGTAACATGTAATTTACATTTTAATTCGTGCATGCTAAGATGAGTAGGTTAATTAATACTATGTTTGACTTTATTACGTGCACGTGTTTCTTTTCAAATAAGTACATTTTAATTATGAATATATAAAGTATGATTGAGGTGTTTTTTGTTAATGTTTGTGCACTTCTCTAATTTTGAATGTTTAAAGATGAGTTTGAAAAGTAGGATTGGGTTTTATTTTCCCGTGTGTGTGCGCTTACTTCACCCATTTGGAATGGTAATAATGAGCATAGATAATAGGTTTTGTTTTGATATTGATGTTTTACAATATAGTGATGTTTTTTGCATGCTTTACATTATTTTGTATGTGTTTATTTTTGCTTTCCATTTTCTACTTTTATAATAATATGTATTCTGTCCCCAGAGGGCTGGATGTAAAAAAGGCATGTTATTGCTTACTCTATTACCCCTCTATAAATAAAATGCATTCATTCACATTCATTCTCTCTCTCTCTCTATCTCTCATTCTCTCTCTCTCACTCTTCTCTCTCTTATCTCTCTTCTCTCTCTTCTCCCTCTTCTCTCTCTCTCTCTCTCTCTCCTCTTCTCTCTCTCTCTCCCCTTCTCCCCCTCTCTCTCTCTCTCTCTCTCATCTCCATCTCGTCATCTCCTCCATCTCAGCCCTCTCCATCGGGTCCGTCCATCTCTCTCTCTCTCTCTCTCATCCCTTCTCATTCTCTTCTTCCTCTCTCTCTCTCTCTCTCTCCTCTTCCTCCACTTCTTCGGCTCTCTAGTATCTCTCTGCCTGTGTACGTCTTTCTGTCTGTTTTTCTATCTGTCCGTCCTCCTCTCTCTCTCTCTGTGTCCTCTGTCTCTCTCTGCCTCTCTCTCTGTGTCTCTCTGTCTGTCTCGCTCTCCGTCTCTCTCTCTCTCTCTCTTCTCTCTCTCTCCTCTCTCTCTCTCTCTCAGAGTCTCTCTCTCGTCTCTCTCTCTCTCTCTCCGTCTCTCTCTCACTCACTCACTCACTCCTTCTCCTCTCTCAGTATGCTCTCTCTCTCTCTCTCTCTCTCTCCCTCTCTCTCTCTCTCTCTCTCTCTCTGCATGTGTTTCTGTCTCTTTTTGTCCGTCTCTCTCTCTCTCTCTCACAAACTATTGACAGAACGTACTTCAGGGCAACCGCCGGACTGGCGACTGTACGTATCAAATCAACTGCATTCATTTTTTCTCCTTCTCCTTCTTTCCCATACTAGTCCACTTCTTGACAAGTCTTTTCTTTTTGCCATAGTCTTTGCATTCCGCCACTTTGAAAAGACCCTTCCATCCTACCTATCAACTGCTCCCCACACACCTCCTTCTCGCTCACCCCAACCTTCCCTGGCTAAACTGTTGAAAGTAGTACCTAAAGTGAATTCAAAGTCACGGTGTTTTGACCAACGCAGTTTCATTTTTGAGTGCCCCCACTGTCTGGAATTCCTTGCCCGTTCATCTCCGTCACCAAACAGCACTTCCCACTTTAAAAACCCAGCAACTGAAAACTCATCTGTTTATAAGATATTTTTGTGTGTAACTTTGATGATGAGGGTGCCAGAATGATCAATTAAATTATCGTGGGCCTCCAACTGAGGACTATAAGAAGACGAAGGAAGAAGAAGAAGACGAAGGAAGAAGAAGAAGAAGACGAAGAAACTCATAGAAGAAAGCTAGTGTTGGAGGTGTGGAATGTGGGAGAATGCGGGTGAATCAGTATAAATGCGAGCGCATTGAGTTTATGTTTTAAAAGGCGAAATATAAATACAATGTATTAATAAACTAAATGAGATGCACTTTCGTGAATCGTGACTGTGCGAAACTCTCAAACCAGGAGGTCTTGCCCTTGCTTTTAGTGCTGCAACATTAGGGTCTAGCTTGTCCCTGGGTGCCATTGGACCCAATGCCAAGTGTCCTGTAGGCATAGGCCTATTCCGCTTAGGCTTATAGGTCTACAGTCGACGCCGTTTATAACGAAATGCTAAGAGCATTAAAAACTACTTCGTTATAACCGGCGTCCGCTGTATCCCTATGTGCCGGTTATAACGATTTTCTTTTGTTATATCCGGTGTGTTTCCAAAACACGGCTGTGAATGAATGCAAACCGATCACATAAGCCTATATTGCAATTTGAAGGCTTAACAAAAATGACAGTAAGGACTGAAAACTGGCAGGCGAACAAAATTCATTGTTATTAAGACTTCAGAAGAAAAGATTGTCAGAAGATATCACTCAGTGCCACGATTTGTGGGGGGGATTTTTGCGCTGTTCCTTTACTGTTTCACACAGTTGGGTCATTAGAGTATGTACTGGTATGGTAATAAAAAATAAGCAATCAATGTCTCCTCTGGTGGTTTCTTTCTGCCAGATTTCAACACCATACACCTTGCATGACGAAGTCTTAGCTGAGAGCACACGCCGCCTGCTTTGTAGTGTGATTTCTTTCTGCCAGATTTCAACACCATACACCTTGCATGACGAAGTCTTAGCTTACGGGTGAGAGCACACGCTGCCTGCCTTGTAGTGTGATCCCAAAGTTGGACATTATATGCCTGAAGGGCTCTGTCCAGTAGGGGAAGACGGGGTAAAAAAAGCGCATGGGCGGGTAAGAAGCCCACCACCAATTATCTCATGAAAAATAAAGAAAATTTCAGTCAAATTTGCCCATGAGACGAATGCTAAGACATTAACGCTCGTCTCATGGGCAAAATGAGACTGAAATTTGCTTCATTTCATGATATAATTGGGGTGGGCTTCTTACCCGCCCATGCGCTTTTTACCCCGTCTTCCCCTATAAGGAAGAAGAAGAAGAAACAGACTTTTGTCATTACAGAAAGACACCCAAGTAGGCCTAAGCTTTGTATACGAGCAGCAGTCTGCCAAACTTCTCACTTGATAAACTTGATAGGGAGCGTATAGAACGGCGCATCTCAATTGCGCCTATTTCAATTACCTCTGTACTAAATTGCACCTGTGACGATTGCGCCCGTTGTAGTAATCAACTATGTCCTTTGAAAAAGTTGAAATGGTTCATGAGAAAGCTAGACCTAATGATAGTTTTGCATACATTGATATTTCTGTTGCACAAGATAGTACTGACATTTAGATATATAGAAAACAGAATTTAGATAGCTTTTCTAGTTTTGATTTTAAAGTCATCTGAAGTTTAACTTCTAACATACATGTACATCATCAACTGTGGAAACCAAGTGCAATTGATGTACACAACGGGATCGGCACAGTTGAGTAATTTTGAAATAGGCACAATTGAGTGGTAGCCTAACTGTAATGGACCCTACAGCAATGGATCCTACAACAATGGACCCTACAACAATGGACCCTACAACAATGGACCCTACTGCAATGGACCTTACAACAATGGACCCTACTGCAATGGACCCTACAACAATGGACCCTACAGCAATGGACCCTACAACAATGGACCCTACAACAATGGACCCTACAACAATGGACCCTACAACAATGGACCCTACAGCAATGGACCCTACTGCAATGGACCCTACAACAATGGACCCTACAGCAATGGATCCTACAACAATGGACCCTACAACAATGGACCCTACAACAATGGACCCTACAACAATGGACCCTACTGCAATGGACCCTACTGCAATGGACCCTACTGCAATGGACCCTACAACAATGGACCCTACAACAATGGACCCTACAACAATGGACCCTACAGCAATGGACCCTACAACAATGGACCCTACAACAATGGACCCTACAGCAATGGACCCTACAACAATGGACCCTACAGCAATGGACCCTACAGCAATGGACCCTACAGCAATGGACCCCGCTACAGCAATGGACCCTACAACAATGGACCCCGCTACAGCAATGGACCCTACAACAATGGACCCCGCTACAGCAATGGACCCTACAACAATGGACCCCGCTACAGCAATGGACCCTACAACAATGGACCCTACAACAATGGACCCTACAGCAGTGGACCCTACAACAATGGACCCTACAGCAGTGGACCCCGCTACAGCAATGGACCCTACAGCAATGGACCCCGCTACAGCAATGGACCCTACAACAATGGACCCCGCTACAGCAATGGACCCTACAACAATGGACCCCGCTACAGCAATGGACCCTACAGCAATGGACCCTACAACAATGGACCCCGCTACAGCAATGGACCCTACAACAATGGACCCTACAGCAGTGGACCCTACAACAATGGACCCTACAACAATGGACCCTACAGCAATGGACCCTACAGCAATGGACCCTACAACAATGGACCCTACTGCAATGGACCCTACAACAATGGACCCTACTGCAATGGACCCTACAACAATGGACCCTACAACAATGGACCCTACAGCAAAAAAATGGACCCTACAGCAATGGACCCTACAGCAATGGACCCTACAACAATGGACCCTACAGCAATGGACCCTACAACAATGGACCCTACAACAATGGACCCTACAACAATGGACCGCTACAGCAATGGACCCTACAACAATGGACCGTACAACAATGGACCCTACAGCAATGGACCCTACAACAATGGACCCTACAACAAGCATTATCATCATCGTCATTAACGGTCACAGGGAAAGAAGAAAAAAAACGAAAAATGGAAAGGAGGAAATGGACCAACTTGAAGAGATTAAAATAAAAATGAACAAACAAACAAACGAAAACAAAAAAGAAAGGAAAAAGAAAGGAGAGGAAGACAGAAACGAAAACAAAGAGGGGGAAAGGAAAGAGTGGTAAAAGGATGCGAGGAAAAAGGACAGAAAAACAAGAAAAGAAGGATCGAGAGGAAGAAGAGGAAAGA
>CM065687.1:33948943-34006864 GCA_017654935.2 Phymorhynchus buccinoides | reverse complement strand
TTTCGACTGTGTGTCAGACAGATTGAGAAGCAGATAGTCAGAGGCAGCTCAACTCTTTCCAGCAAAGATAATGATCACGTGATAAGCCATTACAATGAATGACAACAAAACTCAAACGCCAGTGGTGACATTTCTCAAGATTTTCTGCTGGTGGGGTGCTCGCAGAAAAAGCTGTGGGCTTCTGAGGCTGGCTGTGCTCCTCCAGTTCCCTGCAGAAGTTCCAGCGCCTGGGTCCACGTCCCCGATAGGGGAAAAGTCAAAGGTGTAACTCCTCGTGGCTGGCCGGCTGCAGGGGGTCAGAAAGGGCACGGGACGCAGGATCCCTATGGACGACACCATGCGGAAGAACGACAGACTGCGAGGGGTCCCACCCCCGAACATGGCCGTCCACAAAGCGCCGTCTGCGTATGTTTGTGGGAAAATGTGGGGCATGGTGATGTGAGCGGTCGGTCGCGTTCCAGGGAGTCTGTGCCCGGTGGCCCTCGGAGAACGAGTGACCTGGAAGAATCCAAGACAAGGACGGGGGGACACTCAGCCGCAGTAACGCCAGTGAGTCCAGACCCTCTGGGCGTGTCCACAACCTTTGCTCAGGTCCCAGACCTTGGGTGCTGGAGGGCACGCGGCGATGGTCCATCTTGGTGGTGACGTCGGTGGGGGGCAGGACCTGTCTGGTGGTTGGTCCCCCCTGCAGTGGTCCCCTCCTCCTCCTCTCCTGGCCGTGCCCCACTCCTTGTGCACCTCTGCCTCAGCACCGTGCGCCTGGCGCTGAGGGCGGAGTTGCTTAACCCTTCCACCGCCGTTGGGACGTGGGTGAAGACCGTTGCCAGGCGGGAAGAGGCAGGACGGAGAGGCAAACACAACGCTGGGCAAAGACTTGCTGCGGGAACACACACAGCGCCGTGTCTGCTTCCATGCCCAGCTCTCCACTCAGAATCCCCATCCGTGTCACTGACACACGACCTTGCCGGTCGCTGTGGTGCCGGGCACTGAACTCGTTTGCCCCCCCGCCACCCACCATCCTTCTGCCGCTGGCAACAACAGACAACGGAGCCTCACCAAAGTCTGTGCCCAGGGCCTGTAGGGCGGGAATGCTGTCCACCCTGCGCGCCAAATTCCTGCGAACGGAGTAGGGTGCCGGGGGGTGCTGCTGCACAGGGAGAGGGCAGAGGGAGTTCTGGCGGCTGGGGGAGAAGCGAGTGCCGGCCCGCTGAGGCAGGCCTGTGGCATTTCTATGCCTGTGTTGGCGCCGGTTTGACAACATCCCCCGCGCTGAGCCGCGACACTTCCACCCTTCACCATGGGCAGCAGCGGCCGTCGTGGAAATCCTGATCCCGCCTCTGCCGCGCGCCTTGGGCCTGATCCTGGGCCTGGGGGGAGCGGGCTCCAGGCGGTTCCTCCAGCCAGTTGGGGTGGGTTGTTGGAAATACTCCTGGCCTTTCCAAGCGCCGGCCCATTAGCTCAGGCAACCCGCCTCCGTGCCTTGCCAGAACCCCCTCACCACCCTCCTCCCCCAGCTCCAAGGCTTTATCCTGGCCGTTGGGTGAGGAGCAGAGGCGGCGGCCGGTGCTGACACAGGCCCTGCAGGTCGCCGCATACCGGCTGAGGGCCGTTGACGCCTCCACTGGGGCGGGATGTCCGCGGAGCGCGGTGGTAGTCCATGACCACGCTGACGAACTGGCCACCCCCAGCCCCTTTGCTGTCGCTCAACCGCGCAGCTTCTCATCTCAGCCACGAGTCCCAGCCACCGCGAAGTAGTCGGGTAGAAGGCGGCCCGCCGCCTCCCGGAAACGCACCCTCTTTTTGCTGCAGCGAAGCCGCGCGCCCATGGAACACACCCCCGACGATGAAGTCCGCGTCTGAAACATATGGATTGACTAGACCTAGTGTGTATTAATAAAGCATCTCTTACTGTTTTGTTTTTTCGTTTTTTAATCATCATCCAAAAAATGAAACAGACTGCAACGTCACTGAACATACAACAAACAACCTACACGACAAGGTGTAAAGCGACTTTATTTTTTTCTGCAGCACAACAAAAGAACTGGATATTCCGGCGAATGCCCTTTATCAACATGGACATACAAGAAAACATCACCCGCAAAAATAGCATAAAGATAAAAAAAAGGAACATTAAAACATACCTCCCTCTACGAACTGAATCCAATCTATGTGATGAAGGCGCGTCGCCAAAATGTCTAGTTGCTTTGTTGTTTCTTGTGATAAATAACCACTTTACACATTGTGTGCTTGTGTTTTGTTTATTTACTCAGCATCCATCATCATCATACAGGGGCATTTCCAAAAACTCCTGGGAAACTGAAAAAGCAGGCTTCCTGGGGCCAACCTAGTCACCTATTTGCTAGGTGGCGAACAGAACAGGCATCCCTTTTTGAGAGTCACTAGGGCGAATGCCTCCTGATATGAGGGAAATGCTATTTTAAAGAGATTTGACAGGCTCTCTTTGGAAGCAAAGTATCAAAGCAGGGCGGACATGGGCAAGTGACGAGTGATGTTTGCAAACAATAATGGAGAGGAAACAAGATAGGGAGATCCCTCCTCAATTTACAAAAAAAAAGGAACCACTGAACAGCACAGGCATACTTATACAAAAAAATATTTGGAGCACATATCCTGAAGTGAATCATCCATGTTATCACCATCAGATCTATCCTGTTTCTGCTGCTCTGGTTTAGTACGTTGAAGAGCCATGTAATGACTATATGCTCAAGGGAATGTTACCTGTAGTCTGTCCTCCAGCCAGTCATGGACCCCCGCTCTCCACGATGACGTTCTCCTCCATCACCATCATCATCACATCACTCATCACATCATCGTCACATTTACCTGCAGTCTGTCCCTCCACCAGTCCTGGAGTCAGTCCTGGATCCTGGAGCCCCTCTCCACGATGACATTCGCCTCTATCTCATCAGCATCACATCATCGTCACCATCACCATCACCATCATCATTGTCACATTTACCTGCAGTCTGTCCTCCACCAGTCCTGAGCCCCATCTCCACGATGGCGTTCTCCTCCTGATCATCATCAATCATCGCTGTCATCACATCATCATCATAATCGTTGTTACATTTACCTGCAGTCTGTCATCCCAGCCAGTCCTGGAGCCCCCTCTACCACGATGACATTGTCCTCCATCATCATCATCATCACCATTCCATCTCACATACCATCCCATTATCATTGTCACATTTACCTGCAGTCTGTCCTCCAGCCAGTCCTAGAGCCCCATCTCCACGATGGCGTTCTCCTCCATGATCATCATCATCCATCGCTGGTCATCACCATATCATCATCATTGTTCCATTTACCTGCAGTCTGTCCTCCGATCAGTCATGGTGCCCCCTCTCCCGATGACATTGTCCTCCATGCATCATCACATCACCATCATCGTCACCATCACCATCACCATTATCCTTGTCACATTTACCTGCCGTCTGTCCTCCATCCAGTCCTGGAGCCCCATCCTCCACTATGGCGTTCTCCTCCATCATCATCTCACGCTCTCGATCACCATCATCAAATCCTCTTTTTACAATTTACCTTCAGTCCTGTCCTCCAGCCAGTCCTGGAGCCCCATCTCCACGATAGGCGTTCTCCTCCATCATCATCACCATCATCATCATCGTCATCACATCATCAAATCACATTTACCTGCAGTCTGTCCTCCAGCCAGTCCTGAAGCCCCATCTCCACGATAGCGTTCTCCTCCAGCACGTCCAGGGACACGGTAACCCCGCACAGCTCCATCAGTAGCCCTGACAGGGCCACCACCACCGCCTCGTGCATGGCGCAGTCGTACGAGTACAGCACCAGCACCGACGGCACAGGCTTGTTGCCCACATCTGACCAAAGAAAAAAGGATAGCATGGGCTATAGGACTGTTTGTGATCTCTGAGTAAGGTCTGCCTCATGCACACTTTTAAGAATTGTTCTGTACATGTGTAGATGTGCCTTGTGCATGGCGCTGTTGTAAGAGAACAGCACCAGCACTGACGGCACAGGCTTGTTGCCCACATATGACCAAAGAAAAAAGGATAGCATGGGCTATAGGACTGTTTGTGATCTCTGAGTAAGGTCTGCCTCATGCACACTTTTAAGAATTGTTCTGTACATGGGTAGATGTGCCTTGTGCATGGCGCTGTTGTAAGAGAACAGCACCAGCACTGACGGCACAGGCTTGTTGCCCACATATGACCAAAGAAAAAAGGATAGCATGGGCTATAGGACTGTTTGTGATCTCTGAGTAAGGTCTGCCTCATGCACACTTTTAAGAATTGTTCTGTACATGGGTAGATGTGCCTTGTGCATGGCGCTGTTGTAAGAGAACAGCACCAGTATTGATGATATAGGCTTGCTGCCCACATCTGGCAAGGATAAAGGATAGCACGGGTAAAGGTGTTATTGGATTGTTTGTGATCTCTAACTAAGTCCTTGCCTCATGCATGCTTCAGGAGCCCTCCCAGGGATCCCCCATTTGGGGGTCTATGAAGCACTAAAATTCTACAGGACCACCTATAAAGAATGTGCAGGGATGGTCCGCAGGGATGCACTAGAAAAATTCTTTTTAGCATTCGCTATGCCACTGCGACCCTCTATCCCGCCCCTAGGACCCTCTATACTGTAAGTGAAGGAGTCCCTGTGACCCCGCTTGTTTTGCGGGACGATTGGGAGCCCTGATTGCTTTTAAGAATTGCTCTGTACGTGGATAGGTGTGCCTAGGTACTAGGTGTGCCTTGTGCATGGCGCAGTCGTACGAGTACAGGCTTACTGCCCATGTCTGACCAAAGGAAAAAATAACAAAGGGTAAATGAATGTACTACAGTTGAACCCTGCCTAACAGGCACCCCAACATCGCAGACACCCCGGTAATCAGCCGTATCAGGTCACTTTTATTCAGTCTCTTCTCCACTTCTTTATTACTAAAAGAGTCTCCAGTATAAACAACCACTTTGGAATTACAGAGTTTTTGGCCAGTGGTTGGAATAATGAGATTTGACTGTATTTGGGTTTTTTAACTCTAAATTGATCAGCAAATCAAATCATTTGTTTTCAAGAACTGCTCAGTATGTGAATAGGAGTGCATTCTGTATGAAGATGAGCATGTAATTACAACTATTATCACTAAAACAACTACAAGTACTGCTGCTGCAATACTATTACTCTTACAATATAGTAATGCTGTGGCTGCTGCCACTGCTGCTCTTCTCACGCCATTGGCGGTAGCTACCGACGCGGCAGGCTTGCCACGTGGCTGCCCATGTGCTTTTCTATTTTTAGAGGCTTACATAACTGCATTCCCGCACATGCACGGTAAAAAAATAAATGGCTACTTCCTCCTTGCCGATAACAGTTCTAACGGTTTTCAGTTCAGAGGTAAAAAACTGAATTTTTAAGGATTTGGTGGGATTGGCGGTGGTGACTCGTCACGAGAGTTGATAGGCGATGATGAAAGGATTGATGTACTTTTTTGAGGAATCGCACTTAGAATGTAACTGAATCAAAGCAAAGACAGGCAGTCAAAGTTGAAACTGACTGACTGCCAAAAAAGGGGGGGGGTGGGGGGGGGGGGGGGACCGGTAGCAGCAGATTGAGAGAAATTGATCCGATTTCAAAAATGTTTGCATAGTTTTCATGGCGGATGGTGCTGCCATTTTCCAAATGGAATTGATTCTTGTCAATGAAAGAAACGATGAAGATTTTTGGATTAAAACTTGAGATAATTGTTGAAACGAAGCAAAGAACAGTACTGAAGAGTGCTAGGTGGAAATCAGCCGATCTTTTTTATTCGAAGTCGGACGAAGAGAACAAACTAATCGGTGATCTTGCAAGTCAGAGTCTAGAAAGATTTGACGAAAGTCCGGACCCCGACTCGGAAAACGGCCCAATAACAACCGATTTTCGCGGATTTTCAGCCAAGTAAGTAGAACTTTGTCTTTGTTATTGATAGGATAACGTTATCTATAGCATACACAGTTCCAAACCAACACATGTGTCACAAAGTTTGTATGATTTTGTTTTTATTTTATTTACATAATACATACATACATCAACAATAACAACATCTCCATCAAAAACACAACAACAAATGATTTTGTAAAAAAATCAAATTAACCTACAATCATTTTAGACAACACCTCCTACCAAATTTTCATGGCTTGTTTGATGAGAACTTTATTTTCTGTAATTTTGGGTGTAATAAAGTAGGTGGTCAAATTCAGAATCCTTGAAATTTACTTGGTGTGAGAAGAGTTAACTACAATTACTACTAACACTACTACTTAAATACAAGTATTAATAATCTACCACTACTGTTTTCTTCTTTATCCTTATCTTTTCTTCTTTAGGCAAAAACATTCCTTGAACAGAGCAGTTCACACACACACAGATGCATGTGCGCACACACACACACATACATGCATGTGCATACACACACACACACACCACACACACACACACACACATGCATGCGTGGCACACACACACACCACTCACCAACACTGACGGAGCGGGGAATAATTGGAGAATGCTGTTGTGATCCATTGACTGAAACAGAAAACAAAATATTGACAACAATATAATTAACAAAGTATAAACTAATCAAACATTTTGGGGGGAAAATATTAAAAAAAAATGAAAAGCACTAAATTAGCCTAAAAAATAGATTTAAAAAATAAATAAGTAAACAAATAAATATGAAAACTGCAACATTTTGCTATGAAATCAGTTACCACAATTAAAAATATCTGGTATTACAGTGGTACCTGCCTTATAAGACCTCCCATTATAAGACTACCTCCCACATAAGACCTACTTCTCTGAGACATTGCCCTTCTTTGCAAGTATTAAAATTACCCTCCCTTATAAGACCCCTCCCTTATAAGACCTCATTTTGGATGATTTTTGAAGGTCTTATAAGGGAGGTTGTGCTGTATCAGCATTTTCAGTCTTTCTCTGACTGAGTTCCAAACCCTTCCTCTGCAACTTGATTTGAAAGTTAAAATTATGACCTTTTTTTTCCATACAACTACAAGACATAATTATTAATAATAAAAACTGCCAAACATTTTCCATGATCAGTTGAAATATTAAAGCTTGTGGCAAAGGGCAAATTTTTGCTTGCACTCACCCACTGATCATCCAGTCTCTCTCTCTCCTTGTTTCTTTCGGTTTCTCACAAACACACACACACACACACACACACACAAACACAACTAATCTGAAGTGTGTGTATGTGTGTGTGTACATGTGTGTGTGTGTGCGGGTCGTGCGTGCGTGCATGTGTGTGTGTGTGTGTGCGCACGTACATGCGTACGTGTGTGTTTGATCGAACTAATTCGTCCCACTTGCGGCCCATGACTCACTGAGCCTTGCTCTGCGGCGCTGTCGTCTCAGTCGATAGAGGAGGAAGATGAGGGCCACGATGCCGACCAGCAGGATGACGCCCAGCGCCGTCCCCACCACCGTCTGCAGCGCCCTCTGGTACTCCTCCGACTCCTGGGACTCCTTGATGATCGGCCCACCTGTACAAAAACATGACCATATTCTACGGACTACAAGGCGCACCCCCACCACATTTTACACAAAATTCTGATTTTGTTACTCTAGTTTCTTACTATCTTATCAGTCGCATTATAATATAAGCAGATCTGTTTACCCCTAATTTGCAAATTTGTAATTTCTGAAACAAAAAATAGTAATTTTGAAGAAAAAAACTGTAATCCAACGCGCGGCTGATTCTTTTTCTTCACAAAACCCGATTAACAAGAAAACTATTTGTAATTACACAATTATATGCAAGCAATAGTGCACTGGGAGACCTTTAAAAACATTTTTTAAACCATGTATTTGCCTTTTCTTTGGTGTCTTTCCATCAGATTTTGGATCATTTGACCTAGAACTCTCACCACGCGGTCGCTTTGACGCAATCTTGAAACAGAATGAAAACAAATTGACGCACGTTGTATGCTGGGAACCGGAATGGCTTTTCACCGCATTGTTTCAAAAGGCATCGCTTGCCGACGCAACTGTAGTGGTGTGGTTTATTTTAGGTTTTTCTTTTCGGCTTTTTTTTTCCGTCGCCGTAATTCTCGTAATTTGACTTTTGTTTTGTAAAAATTACAGCAAAATTGTAAAGGTAAACAGATCTGTATAAGGCGCAGGGGTCTCAGTCTAGGGGAAAAAGTATCGCCTTACAGACCGTATAATATGGTACTTTTCTCCTTTCTTTGTAACCGAAGATCATGTGTTCGCTGAGTCAATTCTTAAATACTGGCCAGAGAAAGGTCCATATTTCATTAAGACTAGCGATGTGATATTGCAGAGGTTGTAGCCGACTACCAGCCTAAAAATAGTTTGTTTATTGTGGAGATGTCTTGCCCACAGAAAGTTCCTTAGAACTCTAATGGGTAATCTGAGGCCTTGTGTGGGCAGCATACACACACACACGCAGAATGAGAGACAAATTGAGAGAAAGGAAGAAAAAAAGAGAAAGCGAGAGAGTGAGAGAGAGAGAAGGGATGTTCTTTTCAAATGTGTCCTGTTACTCACTGACACACACACACACACACACACTGTCTCGGACACACACACACACATTCACACTGTATACACTCTGCACACACACACACACTCTGCACACACACACACACACACACACACACACACTGTCTCGGACACCCACACACACACACACACACATTCACACTGCCACACCCACACACACACACTGTCTCGGACACACACACACACACACTCACACACTGTATACACTCTGCACACACACACACACACACACACACACACACACACACACACACGTATACACATGCACTCAGTTAGATTTGTATGAATAGATGTGTAAGGAAAACACATAAATAATACTACCATCCACGCACTCACACACACTCTCACTTCAATAGCTATCTGCTGTAGGATTCATTAATTTCACATACACACACATTTTTATTTTTTTTATTTTTGGGGGGTCTAATATCACTTGTGGGTGATCAGACGTAAAACAAAAGAACGAACGCACGTACGCATGCACGCACACACACACAAAGCCAGTCTTTGGCTTGCTCAACATAAGCAGCCCATCCGCAGGCTATCTACCCATTATCAAGAAAAAGTATGTTAATCATTATCTCTGGTTCATCATTAAGCAACGTGTACACGATTAGTCCTATCCCAGCCTGCAGTGGCTGTGTTTAAAAGCAGACCAGTGTAAAGGACAGGTCAGGATTTCCCTTCAGGGCAGTGGTCCTGTCACTTTCATCGTAGTGACCCCCTGACTCACCCTAAGCTTTCACATTGACTGATCATCTCTCTGTATTATAATATGCACTGACTGACATTGCTCACTTTGGACATGATCAAAGTTTCCGCTTTAAATCTTTGATACATAACCAGTAAACCACCTTTCCCTAAAGAACATTTGTTTCAAGTCAATTAATCTTTGGGGGGTGGGGGGGGGGGGGGTAGAAAGGCACTACAAAGCGGGAAAAAACAAAAACATTAATATTGTTTCCAGGGATGGGAATTGGAAAAGTGACAAACGGGGGGGTCTGGGGGCTGCAGAAGCCCATCAGTGGGGGTCCAGGGGGCAAGGTTCACAGTGGAGGTCAGGGGGTGAAGCCCCCTTAAGCTGAAGCTTTTTTGGTAACTGAAGCCCTAAAAACAGCATTAGGTTTTTTAGAAATGCTAAATTTAATTAATTTTGCATTCACTCAAAAGAAGTCATTCTAATTTGTTTCTATACTCATAGAATACAGACATACAAAGAGACATAGTGAGAGAGACAGACAGTCAGAGAGAGAGAGTAGAGAGAGAGAGAGAGAAGAGAGAGAGAGAGAGAGAGAGAGAGAGAGAGAGAGAGAGAGAGAGAGAGAGAGAGAGAGAGAGAGAGAGAGAGAGAAGAGAGAGAGAGAGAGAGAGAGAGGGGGGGGGGGGGGGGGGGGGCAGGCAGACAGGAGAGACACATACCAGACAAGTAGGCATAAGACAAGATAGCAGACAGAGAGACATAGAGAGACGGAGACAGATGCCACACTGACAAGACCGGAAGAAGAAGAAGAAGAAGACAATCATAGAGATGAGAGAGAATCAGAGTCACAGACTGTCAGCTCTAAACAGACATTAAAAAAGAGAGAGAGAGTTACCAACAACAACAAAAATTTGGGGGGGGCACATATTCAGCGAACACTTTTTGAGGGGGCGAAAAAGCAATCTTATTTCAGCAGAAATTTGCTGTTTGGCGGACAATTCCCATCCCTGGTTTCATAATATTAAAAATCTGTCATTAACCCTTTCACCGCCCACGTCGCATTTTTGCACCACAATGATTTAACACTCATGTCACTAAAAGGCATCAAATCAGGGTCTGTTAAGTGTTATCCAAAGACCCTGTTCTCTTCATTTTGGGAGGTGGGGGGGGATAGGCCTTACTTTAAAATGTCACAGAGGAATCCCCAATATTACAGACAGATTTTTTTCTCTACCCAGGCAAGCTTAATGGACATTATTTGCTGAAAAAATGGCTGGCGGCGAAAGGGTTAATGCCAATTTTGTTGTATTTGTTGCCGATGGTTAGTTGGTTGATTGCTATGCATGTTTTGATTGTTGGCAGGGGGAGGAGGAGTAGGGTGGGGGATTTTATTATTTTTAAAGTCCAGGCAATGCTTTGCTTTATATTAATAACAAAATGATTGAAACTTATTATTTCCTTTTCCTATTTTTAGCAAACATACAGTGATACACACAACAAAACGTGTTTTTTTAAAATTCAATCATGTGATCTTATTTCAAACACTCGTCAAAAGTCTCCATTTACAGACTTCATATCCGCAACAAACTTGGCTCTAGTCTAACTAACACAAGCCTATCATAATTCCAGACAACCATTACATACAAATTTATAATCATACTGATAGTGTGATACTGTGCAAATCCATATATCCGAGTGATTCCACTTTCCATAGAAAACCAACCCTTCATAGTGATTGATTTGTAACATCTGAATATCAGATCCAGGCAATTTGAACCAGGAAACAAAAACTCATTTCCTTTAAACACACACACACATACAGTACACACACACACACAGTTGACACACACACACACACACACACACACACACACACACACACAACACACACGCACGCACACACACAACTTCATTTCCTGCCTTCGCTCCCCTCTGCTCCACCCTTTCCTTGACCCCTTGCTAACAGGACTACAGCAAGGAAGAGTGAGAGGGGGTAACGGAGGTGGGCGAGAATAACTGGTGACCATTCCGCACGTTTTTATGGTCACACTGGGAATGACTGAGCGAGGGCGTTGGCACCCCAGTCATTATGGTGGGGTCTGTGTGCATCATGGCAAATCAATAATAATCATTGGGGCTGACATTTTCTGCATGCAGGTTGGAGCTACACGCCGTTGCAAGATGTGTCACGTGTACAGGACATAATCAATCAGGGCTGCTGGGAGTGTCTACTGGTTGATGGTGTCACTTGCCTAAGTTCTCAGTTTCTGCTGATTCTATGGGCTTTCTAATAGAGAAAAAAAAGAAGTCACAACTAAAGAAGTGAATTTAAATGGACAGAAAAAATGGATGTGTGATTGTGTGTGTGAATCATGTTCATGAGAGTGTGTGTATGTGTGTTGTCTGCCTGTGATGTGTGCGTGTGCTGTGTGTGTGTGTGCCTGCCTGCATGCGTGCATGTGTGTGTGCGTGCATGTCTCTGTGTGTCTCTGTGTGTCAGTCTGTATATGTGACCTAGCACCACGAAAGTCGCTGGGCTAGTTTCTCACAACAGGCTTGCAAAGTCAAAAATCCCATTTTTTGTCAATTTTGAGTTATGGGTATTTTCGTGTTCTCTAACTTCTTATCTTTCATATCTATAAAGGATAACTCTAAATGCTCTTAAAAGCGCTTTAAAATGAGTAGGTCAAAGCATTTTCTTCAGCTAGGCTAGACTTTAGACTGTGTTTTCTCAAAATGGCCAACGTTCACCCTACTAACTTTACATGCTCATAACTCTGAAACAGAAAAAGATACAAGAATGGTTCTTGTATCATTAGAAAGAGAATTGTCTGAAGGTTTCCACTGTACAATTTTCTATGGTCATTTTAACACTTAATGTCCCTTTCATGGTGCTGGGTCACATATGTATCACTGTATGTCACAGACACACAGACAGTTGAGACACAACGTTGAAAGACAAACACAAAACGAGACAGTGACAGAGGCTGAGAAAAAAACAAAAAAGGAAACATCACACTAACAAAACCTTCCAAAAACAGCAATTCAGCGAAAACAGTCGAAACACAAAACGCCAGTGATATGAGTTCAACATAAAACGCAAGCTTTTCCGCTCCTGTTAATGACCAGTTTGTTGCTTAGTGAATTATTTATCAAAATGTCTCATTAGTCTTATTGACTGCCTTCTGATGCACATTACCCGTTATACCTGGAGTTTGGGTGGTGGTGGTGGTGGAACTGGGGCCTGACTTCACACCTGCACAGCAAATATATAAGAAATTGGTAAAGAAAATAAAGTTTTATGTTGTTGTTTTTCAAGACGAAAGAAAAAGAGAAGACACTGAAGATAAAGCTTTTGGGGGTATAGGGAGGGAGGGGGGGGGGGGCCAGAAAAAAACACTTTGCCCCACATGGCCGAAAGGCCAAAGAGGGCGTAAAACATTATTTCTTCGGGGCAAAACACTGTAGCATAAAAACTGAATGGACAACACTACTTTATGAACATTCTGTTCAACAAGAAAACATTATTTACAATATATGCGGTAATGGTGAGTGACAAAGAGTGAACAAAGGGTCCGAGCACGGTCAGCAGTTCAATCAGTACGACCAGTTTTGAGCAGTCATCAAATTGTTACTTAATTGAAATGACTTTTTTTTTATAAATGTGTCAACACCCATCTGTATGATCATGTATGTGGTAAAAACTTGTCACAATTCTTTAACATTAGAAGCACCAGTCCTCTTTTTAATTAACTTTAGTGCAATTAGTCATCTTCTTGATAACACAATTTGTACAAAGAGTGAAAGACCTTGGCATTTTGTCAATTCCATTTTCTCTTTTGAAATTTCAACCAAATAACTGATGATTAATGATTCGGGTACTCTTAATCATTTAATGTCATGATTCCTAATTTTCGACAAGGAATAACAGGAAAGGAGAAAGCACACATACACTGAAAATCGATAAATTGAGGGACTGAAATTTTAACTCATTCGCATCGCAACAGATTATTGAATGACCATAAAAAAACTCAGTGTTTTTTGAGTTATCAGGAATCACTAAGAGCCATGCACACTAAACAAATACATTCGCCCAAGAAACAAACAGGACCAAATGAAAGAAGATTACCCTGGGTGTTTTTACTTCAGGTTCAGACATCGGGAAGCCGCTGAAAGCAGATCAGACTATTTTATAAACTTTATACTCAGAAAAACTGGGTCTACAATGATTGGTCCCACTGAACAATCCTTATGCTACAAAGTCTTTTTAACTCAAAAAAACTGCAATCTCAGAGGCAAAATTCAGTGGTCTACAGTGTTCCCGATTACGCGAGATCTGTACGTAAGTGACGGACAAAGTTTCAAGTGTGCACACATAAATTTTTCAGTCAATACGTCAAATGACATAGTTTTTCTCTCAGCTGATTGCTTCCTCAAATTCGCCGCGATCATATATGGCCGGAACGGACTTGAAACGATCAAAAATTTATACTGGGCCTTTTATCCCCTATAAAATGCGACAAGGAGACGACAGGAAAGGAGAAAGCACACATACAGTGAAAATCGTTTAACTCAAAATTGAAGGGACTGAACTGCTTTTATTTTGAGATAGCCAATATTTGGAAGCAAAAAAAGACGCTGCTTAGCATAAAGATTATTAAACGCGAAGTTCTTCCAAAGAAAGTTTTGCGTTTTAACCCAGTATTAGGTATTAGGTACTTTATAGTCACAGAGGCGTATTTTGACCCTCAAAATTTTGGGTTGACCCTTAAAATTTGGAGCAAAGCGTCATGATGACCCTTAAAAATTTGGCGCGCAAGCCAGGGGAACACCACGTCAATTTTGAGTTAATTTTACTAGGTACTTGCTATGCGATTTTTGTCACTGATGGGGGGGGGGGGGGGGGGGGGTAAATTTTGACCAAATGACAACTTTTTCGTTGCCACTGGGAGATTAACGTGTGCTAAGTATAGCATGGGCACACGATGACCTCGGTTTATCGTCTCATCCGAAAGACTCCACATTCTGCTGACCGTTAGGCTGGAAGTCAATCCCCTAGTGCAGAATGAGAGGAAAAAATCCCCTTCAACACTCGATGCATGCTCAATGTTATCTGGATCGAAATCCTCGTCATCAGATTCGATATCTTGCAGAATTGTCAAAACTTCATTAGCATTATACCACTTTTTCGATGCCATCCTACCTTGTCAAACCAGAGAGCGTGTGAACTCAGTGAAGTCTACTTCGCTCAAACTTGATGAAAAGAGGTCGTGCACGCGCGCGCATTTGCGGCAAGGTATCCCATAATAGGTATCAAACGAAAGGGAAACAACTCTACTTTTCAGCTGTACAATTTGTTTTCTCCAACACCGCGATGCTGGCCCTTTAACCTTGCCAATATAAACGCATGTGACGAGGACGAACGGACTCGTCGTCAGCATTGTCAGTCAAGCCGGAAACGCCCGCTCTAGGACGAGCGGATTCGTCCTACGCAGTCAAGAGGTTAAAAAGGAAAGCAACAGAAAATATTGCCGGAAAAAAAATGTTTACCATTTCCAGAATCAGCCATGGTGAGGTTTGGTGTCAACAATCAACAGACTTCAAATCCAGACTGCATGGCAAAAAATACTGAAACAAAGTATCAAGTTATGATGACGATGATGAAAACTTACCCCCAAAAATCAAAACAAAACAGTTCGAAATTCAAAGATGTTTATCAAAATCACAAATAATGTGACCACAAAAAAAAATACACTCTGCCTTTAAATTAAATCCACGTTTTTTGTGTGCGTTTTTTTAAAAGCTTCTTAAAGTTAAATTTACTTTTGTATAAATATTCAATGACAAAATGAATTGTGCAAAGCATCATTTCTAAACAATCATTGCAATATCTGCTTTATAATTTATTATTTATAAATGAAAACAAACATTAACCAAAAATATTGAAAAAACAAAAAACTTAAGGAGTCCATCACTCCATGTCTGCATTGTTGAAGATTTTGAACAGACTGACAATCCTAAATTTTTATCCTGTTTGATCTAACAACAACCTGTCCTGTTTTCCGTAACAAAATCTAACATCAAATGTACCATATTTTTTCTGACTATAACTATAGTATAAGGCGATACTTTTTTTTCCTAGATTGAGACTCCTGCACCTTTATAATATGACTAATAATATGCGACCCAGCACCAAGAAAGGGACATTAAGTGTAAAAAGGACCATTCTAAGAAAATTATAGTTTGAATCTTCAGCCCATTTTCTTTCTAATGATACACGGACCATGCTAGAATTCTTCCCGTTCAAGAGTTATGACTATGATCATTTAAAGTTGGTAGGATGATTAGCGGCCATTTAGAGAAAACACAGTCTAAAGTCTAGTCCAGCTGCTGAAAATACATTGACCTACTTGTTTTCAAGCACTTTTAACTAAATTTTAAGAGCATCTAGAGACCATATTAAAGATTATCCTTTATATGTTAGAGAACACAAAAATACCCACAACTCAAAATTGATTTTTTTAAATGAGATTTTTTTAACTTTTCGAGCCTGTTGTGAGAAACTAGCTGGGCGACTTAATGTCTCTTTCATGGTGCTGGGTCACATACAGTAAGAAAAAATAGAAACAAAATCAGAAAAGAAAATTTGTTTTGGGGGGTGCACCTTATAATAAGGTGTGTCTACTAGTCATATTGGTACTGAACACAGCATCACTACACTTGCATAATTATGTGATCTCTCTCTCTCTCTCTCTCTCTCTCTCTCTCTCTCTCTCTCTGCTCTCTCTCTCTCTCTCTCTCTCTCTCTCTCACACACACACACACACACACACACACACACACACACACACACACACACACACACACACACACACACACACAGTGACACACACACACACACACACACACACACACACACACACACACACACACCACACACACACACACACACACACACACACACACACACACACACAATAGCAACATGCCACAAGAGCTGAGTTCACCAATAAAGTATTTAAACTGTGATGTTATACTGTATCCAGGTAAAAATTCCTACACAGTCATTAGTCAATACAAGAGCATCCTCTTCCTTTGCCTAAAGTATGAAAAGAAATCATTACACAGAGTTTTATCAGTCTATGTCAACTTGTCAATAGAACAGCACATATTGTAGAGTTTACACAATAATAACTCTCATTAGGTGGACAGTCCAGAGATACCAGTGACAAGAGCTTTCTCATGGATGAAACAACTGATCAGTACAAGATTACAATGATCAGTCACAATGACTGACATAATGTTGAACAATATCTCTCAGTCGAATAATCAACATTGCATAACCTGACAAACAATCGAACTGAACAGTTAAGGCCAACTGCTGCTCTGGGTGAATTTATACCAACAAATACAGTTGAACTAAGTTTACCGCCAGTCACAGTTTGTTACAGGATATATATATATACTAATTACTATAATATAGGTTAAAAGCATTTCTAAGTACTGAATTCAAACTAAGGATATTATAATCAGCTTTAAAACAAACTCAAACTGAAAGTTTTATTTTAATGATTTTTCTCCCTTGAACTCACACACACACTGAGTGAGTGTGTGTGTGTGTGTGTGTGTGTGTGTGTGTGTGTGTGTGTGTGTGTGTGTGTGTGTGTGTGTGTGTGTGCATATATATTCACAGAAAAGTTTTATCAAAGCAAACCATTCTGCATTTCAAATGCACTAACTTTTCAGTCCTTCAGAGTAGGGGTACGGAGCTGGCTATTCACTGAGATTTTTCTTTCATACTATATATATATATCATACTTCGAAGAAGGAAAGCGCATCAGTCTACCTGATCCAGGCACACCTCTCTACATTCCTCCTCACCGGGAGCATGTTGGTGTTTACTACGATTTCTATGACCTCCCTTATTGAATCCTTCACTGGATCCACCAACATGGCATCCCATCTCTTCTACTCTCTTCGAGGGATTGTAATTTTAGAACATTATTATTTTTTGTTATTTTACACAAGATTTTTACCATTTCTTTTGAATTAAGTGCTGGTTTGCTTTTATTGTGGACTTTCAATCTGGTGCAAAGAGGACAACCTTTCTCTTGGAGAAAGTCTTCTAGCTCAGTTTGAATGTTCACTGTGGACATTCTTTGCAGGCCGATATGCAGACTGAAGAGTCTTTCTCAAAGACGAAACAGCTGTCTTTGCATAGGCATTGTCTATCTCCCCCATTGGGAGAAAAAGTAAATCAGCACATTATTTTATTTTATTCTTTTCAAAACACAGAACAAATCGTAAAGTTAAAATTAAAGTTATTGAGTTTCTTTCTTAGGTTCACAAACTTATACATTGAACACAAACAAAGTTTTATTAAAGCAAACTATATATATATAAGAGGAAAGTTTAATGGTGTGGTTGTTTTTTCTTCTTCAATTTTTGTATGTTTATATATATATATATGTGTGTAAGTCAAGTGTGTGGGCATGTGTATGTGCATGTGTTCATGGGAGAGCACATGTGTGTTGTCTGTGCATGTGGTGTTTGTGTGTGTGTGTGTGTGTGTGTGTGTGTGTGTGTGTGTGTGTGTGTGTGTGTGTGTGAGACTCCAAACCCCATTCTTGAGTTTGAGCAATTATACAACATGTACTAAGTACTACTAGTCTTGCCTTCATAAAGAATTCACAGTGGCTACGGTTACGGGGTTGTTGCAACACTCGGACCATGTTCAGGGATAGTAACTCTTCCTAGTCGAATTTTTTCGTCAACAAATGCATTTTCTTATTACATGTACGTATATTTTAACGCATCAAGGTTTCGCTAAAATCAAGAATAGGGTTTGGAACAGGTTAGAAGCAATGTTTTTGTTAGTACTTTTTCAAGACACTTGCAGTGTAACTTGGGCACAATCTTTGCGTCCAGTGATTGAGTCCCATAACCGTAGCCTGGAGAATGTGGGTTAAGCACCCGTAACCCAAGCCTCTGCCTAAACAATATGTCACAAGTCAAAATACATTGACAAGGGGCGTAAAAGGGCTGAGAGGCCTAGAAATAGCCCTACGCCTACCTACCTGAGTACTACTACTATTAGTATTAATCAACTGTATTTAAAGCAACGAATGCGTTACCATGACATGATGACAATATCCTCTTCTTCTTCTGTGCTGGCAACTAACCTCTAGGTAAATGTGCATTCACACTTTGAGGGTGTGACCATATATATATATAAAAAAGCAGAGGGGGGAAATGCACTGAAGGGAGTGAAAACTAATTTTATTATCCCGGTTTTAAATGGGATCAATCATTTGAGCCCAAGGCAGAGCTATAAAATTCAATAAAACAACAAAAGGGAATGCGATTTTCTTCCTGGTTCAGCTGCTAATAGATCTAGGCCCCCTACTGTGCATGTCCGTGTTTGTTACTTGTCCTCAAATAAGTCAAAACTACAAAAGAGGGACTGAGTTAACACACTGACACTAGCACTCTGACACTAGCACACTTGACTAGGAAATGATAAACAACTCGAATAATCTGCCTTTATTTTGTCGTTCTTAAGCTTTTTGTTGAGACCGCAATAATGGTTAGAACTTACCATCATACTTCCGTGTGGTGTTCAGCTTGCATGATCATAGCTAGGTCGCACAAAACAAGCGAATTTCTACATTCTTTTGTCGTCTTGCCTCCTTGTTGTTGCCGTTTCCTGTCAAAGTGTTTGGCAGACGAAAGTGATGACTGAGCATGCGCATTACATGACCTACATTTTATTCACTGCAACAATGCGCACAACTTTCATAATGTTAGCAAGAACTAATAGAAAACCCTTGCTAATGGGATATGTCTGCACAATTTTGTTTTAATTTTTTAGCACCATTTATATCCATTTTAAATAGTCTGAGGGCGCTTAGTTTATGTTCAAAGGCAACTCCACTGACATTGCACGATAACTAGGCAAGGGGCGTAACCCCTTGGGTAGACTTCTCATAGAAAGCACATGCACGTGATCCCAGTCCAGATGCTCATAGTCAGTATTGTTCCCACCATCTTTGTATTTACAAATGTCCCATATGTGTCTATGACCGAGAGGACGTAAAACACCATTTTTCATTCATTCCAGTCCAGATGCGCAATGCGCACTTGAATCAGGAAGCGAAAGGTCGTCAGATTTATTTAACCAAATTATACAGTCGACGCCGTGTATAACAAATCCGGATATATAACGAATTTCGGATATAACGAAGCAAAAAGGTTGGTCCCAGCAAAAATTCTTCTTTAAAAATCTTGATTTTAAAAAGGTGTTTGATTCCGTGCCACACGAAAGATTATTAGGGGAAGACGGGGTAAAAAGCGCATGGGCGGGTAAGAAGCCCACCCCAATTATCTCATGAAATAAAGAAAATGTCAGTCAAATTTGCCCATGAGACGAATGCTATACATTAACGCTCGTCTCATGGGCAAAATGAGACTGAAATATGCTTCATTTCATGAGATTATTGGGGTGGGCTTCTTACCCGCCCATGCGCTTTTTACCCCGTCTTCCCCTACTTAAATTGTCAGCATATGGAATTGATGGTAGACTTTAACAATGGATTAGAAGCTTTTTAACAAATAGAAAACAGAAAGTAAGAGTAAGTAAATCATACTCGGAACAAGCAGAAGTAATCAGTGGTATTCCCCAAGGCAGTATTTTAGGCCCAGTCCTATTCATCATATTCATAAATGACTTGCCCGATGAAGTAAATAGTGAATGTAAGATCTTTGCTGATGACACAAAGCTATATAATACATCTGGTAATAAAGACATACTACAGTCAGATTTACACTCTCTACAAGCATGGTCAGATAAATGGAACTTATATCTTTTAATGTCCAAAAATGCAAGGTAATGTACATAGGAAGGAAAACCCCTAAACATGATTATTACATGAAGCCAAACTGCACAACAAGTAAAATTAATATATGTGAAAACGAGAAAGACTTGGGAATAACTTTTGATCCTTTGAAATTTGATACACATATACAGAAGGTAACCAGTAGGGGAAGACGGGGTAAAAAGCGCATGGGCGGGTAAGAAGCCCACCCCAATTATCTCATGCAATAAAGAAAATTTCAGTTAAATTTGCCCATGAGACGAATGCTAGAAATTAACGCTCGTCTCATGGGCAAAATGAGACTGAAATTTGCTTCATTTCATGAGATAATTGGGGTGGGCTTCTTACCCGCCCATGCGCTTTTTACCCCGTCTTCCCCTAAAGCTAACCGAGTAATGGGATTAATCAAAAGATCATTTGACTATCTTCATAAAGATATATTTACTAAATTATACAAGGCTATGGTTCGACCTCGCATAGAATATGGCAACTGTATATTGCATCCTAACCTAAAAAGACAATCAATAGTAATTGAAAAAGTTCAGAGAAGAGCCACAAAATTAGTTAAAGCATGTAAAAATATGTCTTACGAGGAACGTTTAAATTTTCTAAAATTACCATCTTTGAAGGGAAGAAGACTTAGAGGGGACCTTATTCAAACCTATAAAATTTTACATAATCTTGATGATATAAATTTCAATGACTTTTTCATAAAATGTACAGTAGACAAAACAAGAAATAGTGATGGTAAATTGTTTCTTAACAGATCAAATACTAACACCCGCAAAAACTTTTATACTAACCGTGTTGTTCATATGTGGAATGATCTACCAATTAACATAAAAAATGCACCTAGCATTAATGAATTCAAAAATCTTTTTTTTATTAGTTTTTGATTTAAGAGACGCAAACCACTAAATAAATTTTGTCAAGTCAAATTCATTGAGAAGGGGCGTAATAAGGGCCGAGAGGCCTATGCATAGCCCTACATCACCTACCTACCTACCTACCTTACATGACTAGGCCTAAAAATATGCTGGATACAATCAAATGATTTTGAATCCCCAATGGTCAATCATGCCGGTTTGATGTAGTGTTCTCAAATTATCCTGTTCTCAAGATACCTGCGCATGCGCGAAATTGAGACAGTAATCTCATAACGTACCATCAACTTTATTTTATGGCTTCGGGTTAGAGTTATAGGTTTAGGGTCAATTAATTTTAGTGTCGAATACTGACACAAAACTTGATAAAAATGTGATGATACGTCATGATCGATTTCGCGCATGCGCAGACATGTTGAGAACAAATCCATTTTGAGAACGCCACACCGGTTATAACGAAATCGCCATGCAAATCATGTTCAGACACTTTAACTGTCTATAAGAGGCTTCGCCTAATTAGACGTTAAACCAACCACAGAGAGACAGCCACTGATGTGAAGAGTTCAAACTGGATATAGCGAAGTGCATGTGATGATCATCGTGGAGAGAGACTTATTGAAGAGGCATCGATGTCCCAAGGCCCCAGTCATAGGACATTAACATATTAAAATCATCCTCATAACATTGTGTACTCCCCTGTCAGGACAAAATGTCTGATTATAATTATTTGTAACATGTGCGCGCTTTGTCTTATTGAATTCTGCAAGAGCCAGGTATTAGGTATTAGGTACTTTATAATCACAGAGGCGTCTCTGTGAAATTCGGGTTGCTCCCACCTGGAGAGCGCGTCGCAGCCAGAGGCGCGCCACCCAATTTTTTTTTTTTGGCATGCGATTTTTGTCACTGATGAGGGGGGGGGGGGGGGGGGGAAATTTTGACCAAATGACAACTTTTTCGTTGCCACTGGGTTTAATGTATGCTAAGTGCATGGGCACACGGGACCTCGGTTTATCGTCTCATCCGAAAGACTCCACGTTCAGACCGTTAAGGCCTAGTGCAGAATGAGAGGAAAAAATCCCCTGTACCCAGGTTCGAACTCGGGTTTACTTGACACGAAGCGAACGCGATACCACTGTGCCACTCTACACCTACACCGCCAGGACAGGACTGGAGCCCCGATTGATGTCTCTTGTCTCAGGACAGTTTGTCCTATATCACTTTTTGATCCTCGGTATATCGTATTGAGAGGATGAAACGAGAATGGGTTTTTTCAAAAACAGCTTTATTTTTGTTGGGGCAGAGAGGGGGTGGGGCCACAGGGCGCAGGAGAACCGCAGCTGATCCTTTTTTTTATGTTTTTTCTCTCTCTCTTTTCTCTCTCCCCCTCTGTTGTTGTTCTTTTCCCTTTGATTCTTGCTCCTCCTCTTTCTTGTTCTTGGTTTGTGTTGTACTCCCTCCCCCGCCCCCCTCCTTGCTGTTTTTTGTTTGCTTTCATTTGTCTCGTTCATGTTCTTTTTTTTATTTAATTCCTCCTCTTTTTACCCTTTTTCTTGTTTTCTTGCTTCTTTTGTGCTGTTCTTGTTCTTGTTTTTGTTTCACAAGGCAAGGCAAATTGTTTATTTCATACCCACTTGGATATGCCCATGTCTTCTTGTTGTCTTTGTTGTTTTTATGCTTCACTTGCTCTTTATATTCTCCTCCTCTTCTTCCTTCTTCTTTTCTCCTCATCAGGACTCTTACTGTTCTTTATTCCTGTTTGTTTCTTCGTTTGTTTTTCCGCCATTGCTCTGCCAGTGCTTTTCTTTTTCGTCGTCATATTCTTCCTTATTTCCTCCTCCATCTTTTTCGATTTTATTCCTCTTTTCTCTTACTCTCCATTTGTTGTGATATTTTTCATGTTCTTCAGTCTTTTCTGTCCACCTCCTTTTCCCTCTTCTTCTTTCCTCTTCTTCCTCTCGATCCTTCTTTTCTTGTTTTTCTGTCCTTTTTCCTCGCATCCTTTTACCACTCTTTCCTTTCCCCCTCTTTGTTTTCGTTTCTGTCTTCCTCTCCTTTCTTTTTCCTTTCTTTTTTGTTTTCGTTTGTTTGTTTGTTCATTTTTATTTTAATCTCTTCAAGTTGGTCCATTTCCTCCTTTCCATTTTTCGTTTTTTTTCTTCTTTCCCTGTGACCGTTAATGACGATGATGATAATGCTTGTTGTAGGGTCCATTGTTGTAGGGTCCATTGCTGTAGGGTCCATTGTTGTAGGGTCCATTGTTGTAGGGTCCATTGCTGTAGGGTCCATTGTTGTAGGGTCCATTGTTGTAGGGTCCATTGCTGTAGGGTCCATTGTTGTAGGGTCCATTGCTGTAGGGTCCATTGCTGTAGGGTCCATTGCTGTAGAGTCCATTGTTGTAGGGTCCATTGTTGTAGGGTCCACTGCTGTAGGGTCCATTGTTGTAGGGTCCATTGCTGTAGCGGGGTCCATTGTTGTAGGGTCCATTGCTGTAGGGTCCATTGTTGTAGGGTCCATTGTTGTAGGGTCCATTGTTGTAGGGTCCATTGCTGTAGGGTCCATTGTTGTAGGGTCCATTGCTGTAGGGTCCATTGTTGTAGGGTCCATTGCTGTAGGGTCCATTGCTGTAGCGGGGTCCATTGTTGTAGGGTCCATGGCTGTAGCCGGGGTCCATTGCTGTAGGGTCCATTGCTGTAGCGGGGTCCATTGTTGTAGGGTCCATTGCTGTAGCGGGGTCCACTGCTGTAGGGTCCATTGTTGTAGGGTCCATTGTTGTAGGGTCCATTGTTGTAGGGTCCATTGCTGTAGGGTCCATTGTTGTAGGGTCCATTGCTGTAGGGTCCATTGCTGTAGCGGGGTCCATTGCTGTAGGGTCCATTGCTGTAGCGGGGTCCATTGCTGTAGGGTCCATTGCTGTAGGGTCCACTGCTGTAGGGTCCATTGTTGTAGGGTCCATTGTTGTAGGGTCCATTGTTGTAAGGTCCATTGCAGTAGGGTCCATTGTTGTAGGGTCCATTGTTGTAGGGTCCATTGTTGTAGGGTCCATTGCAGTAGGGTCCATTGCAGTAGGGTCCATTGCTGTAGGGTCCATTGTTGTACGGTCCATTGTTGTAGGGTCCATTGTTGTAGGATCCATTGCAGTAGGGTCCATTGTTGTAGGGTCCATTGTTGTAGGGTCCATTGTTGTAGGGTCCATTGCAGTAGGGTCCATTGTTGTAGGGTCCATTGTTGTAGGGTCCATTGTTGTAGGGTCCATTGTTGTAGGGTCCATTGCTGTAGGGTCCATTGTTGTAGGGTCCATTGTTGTACGGTCCATTGTTGTAGGGTCCATTGTTGTAGGGTCCATTGCAGTAGGGTCCATTGTTGTAGGGTCCATTGTTGTAGGGTCCATTGTTGTAGGATCCATTGCTGTAGGGTCCATTACAGTTAGGCTACCACTCAATTGTGCCTATTTCAAAATTACTCAACTGTGCCGATCCCGTTGTGTACATCAATTGCACTTGGTTTCCACAGTTGATGATGTACATGTATGTTAGAAGTTAAACTTCAGATGACTTTAAAATCAAAACTAGAAAAGCTATCTAAATTCTGTTTTCTATATATCTAAATGTCAGTACTAT
The DNA here is from genome assembly GCA_017654935.2 of Phymorhynchus buccinoides. Taxonomy (NCBI): domain Eukaryota; kingdom Metazoa; phylum Mollusca; class Gastropoda; order Neogastropoda; family Raphitomidae; genus Phymorhynchus; species Phymorhynchus buccinoides. Next base: position 33,982,206 of record CM065687.1, on the reverse strand, counting down.
CTTGTGCAACAGAAATATCAATGTATGCAAAACTATCATTAGGTCTAGCTTTCTCATGAACCATTTCAACTTTTTCAAAGGACATAGTTGATTACTACAACGGGCGCAATCGTCACAGGTGCAATTTAGTACAGAGGTAATTGAAATAGGCGCAATTGAGATGCGCCGTTCTATACGCTCCCTATCAAGTTTATCAAGTGAGAAGTTTGGCAGACTGCTGCTCGTATACAAAGCTTAGGCCTACTTGGGTGTCTTTCTGTAATGACAAAAGTCTGTTTCTTCTTCTTCTTCCTTATAGGGGAAGACGGGGTAAAAAGCGCATGGGCGGGTAAGAAGCCCACCCCAATTATCTCATGAAATGAAGCAAATTTCAGTCTCATTTTGCCCATGAGACGAGCGTTAATGTCTAGCATTCGTCTCATGGGCAAATTTGACTGAAATTTTCTTTATTTCATGAGATAATTGGGGTGGGCTTCTTACCCGCCCATGCGCTTTTTACCCCGTCTTCCCCTACTGGACAGAGCCCTTCAGGCATATAATGTCCAACTTTGGGATCACACTACAAGGCAGGCAGCGTGTGCTCTCACCCGTAAGCTAAGACTTCGTCATGCAAGGTGTATGGTGTTGAAATCTGGCAGAAAGAAATCACACTACAAAGCAGGCGGCGTGTGCTCTCAGCTAAGACTTCGTCATGCAAGGTGTATGGTGTTGAAATCTGGCAGAAAGAAACCACCAGAGGAGACATTGATTGCTTATTTTTTATTACCATACCAGTACATACTCTAATGACCCAACTGTGTGAAACAGTAAAGGAACAGCGCAAAAATCCCCCCCACAAATCGTGGCACTGAGTGATATCTTCTGACAATCTTTTCTTCTGAAGTCTTAATAACAATGAATTTTGTTCGCCTGCCAGTTTTCAGTCCTTACTGTCATTTTTGTTAAGCCTTCAAATTGCAATATAGGCTTATGTGATCGGTTTGCATTCATTCACAGCCGTGTTTTGGAAACACACCGGATATAACAAAAGAAAATCGTTATAACCGGCACATAGGGATACAGCGGACGCCGGTTATAACGAAGTAGTTTTTAATGCTCTTAGCATTTCGTTATAAACGGCGTCGACTGTAGACCTATAAGCCTAAGCGGAATAGGCCTATGCCTACAGGACACTTGGCATTGGGTCCAATGGCACCCAGGGACAAGCTAGACCCTAATGTTGCAGCACTAAAAGCAAGGGCAAGACCTCCTGGTTTGAGAGTTTCGCACAGTCACGATTCACGAAAGTGCATCTCATTTAGTTTATTAATACATTGTATTTATATTTCGCCTTTTAAAACATAAACTCAATGCGCTCGCATTTATACTGATTCACCCGCATTCTCCCACATTCACACCTCCAACACTAGCTTTCTTCTCTGAGTTCTTCTTCTTCTTCTTCTTCTTCTTCTTCTTCTTCTTCTTCTTCTTCTTCTTCTTCTAGTCCTCCGTTGGGGCCCACGATCATTTAATTGATCATTCTGGCACCCTCATCATCAAAGTTACACACAAAAATATCTTATAAACAGATGAGTTTTCAGTTGCTGGGTTTTTAAAGTGGGAAGTGCTGTTTGGTGACGGAGATGAACGGGCAAGGAATTCCAGACAGTGGGGGCACTCAAAAATGAAACTGCGTTGGTCAAAACACCGTGACTTTGAATTCACTTTAGGTACTACTTTCAACAGTTTAGCCAGGGAAGGTTGGGGTGAGCGAGAAGGAGGTGTGTGGGGAGCAGTTGATAGGTAGGATGGAAGGGTCTTTTCAAAGTGGCGGAATGCAAAGACTATGGCAAAAAGAAAAGACTTGTCAAGAAGTGGACTAGTATGGGAAAGAAGGAGAAGGAGAAAAAATGAATGCAGTTGATTTGATACGTACAGTCGCCAGTCCGGCGGTTGCCTGAAGTACGTCTGATCAATAGTTTGAGAGAGAGAGAGAGAGAGAGAGAGAGAGAGAGAGAGAGAGAGAGAGAGAGAGAGAGAGAGAGAGAGAGAGAGAGAGAGAGAGAGAGAGAGAGACTCTGAGAGAGAGAGAGAGAGAGAGAGAGAGAGAGAGAGAGAGAGAGAGAGAGAGAGAGAGAGAGAGAGAGACTCTGAGAGAGAGAGAGAGAGAGAGAGAGAGAGAGAGAGAGAGAGAGAGAGAGAGAGAGAGAGAGAGAGAGAGAGAGAGAGAGAGAGAGAGAGAGAGCAGAGAGAGACAGAGACACAGAGAGAGAGAGAGAGACGGACAGATAGAAAAACAGACAGACAGACGTACACAGGCAGAGAGATACTAGAGAGCCGAGAAGGGGAGGAAGAGAGAGAGAGAGAGAGAGAGAGAGAGAGAGAGAGAGAGAGAGAGAGAGAGAGAGAGAGAGAGAGAGAGAGAGAGAGAGAGAGAGAGAGAGAGAGAGAGAGAGAGAGAGAGAGAGAGAGCGGAGAGTGTGTAACAGAAGGGGAGAGAGAGAGAGAGAGAGAGAGAGAGAGAGAGAGAGAGAGAGAGAGAGAGAGAGAGAGAGAGAGAGAGAGAGAGAGAGAGAGAGAGAGAGAGAATTGAATTGAATTGAATGAATTTTATTTATAGAGGGTAATAGAGTAAGCAATAACATGCTTTTTTACATCCAGCCCTCTGGACAGAATACATATATAAAAGTAGAAAATGGAAAGCAAAAATAAACACATACAAAAGTAATGTAAAGCATGCAAAAACATCCCTATATTGTAACACATCAATAACAAAATCAAACCTATACTCATTATTAACATTCAAAATGTGTAAAGTAAGCGCATACACACGGGAAAATAAAACCCAATCCTACTTTTCACACTCATCTTTAAACATTCAAAATTAGAAAAGTGCACAAACATTAAAAAAAACACCTCAATCATACTTTATATATTCATCATTAAAATGTACTTATTTGAAAAGAAACCCATGCTCATAATAAGTCAAACATAATATTACTTTACCTACTCATCTTAGCATGCACAATTTAAAATGTAAATACATGTACCCATGGCAACGTGAAACCTATTCCTACATTACATTATTCATATGTAGCATAAACAAAATAAAAAGTAAACACACACTCGTAACAAAAGCAGACGAAGTCATATTGTTTGCAAGCGAATACACATATTAAAAAGTAAATACTACTCATAACGAAATCAAGCCTAAACCTACTTTCTAGTCCTCGTCTTTAACATGCACATAAGTAAAACTTAACTCATCACAAAATTAAGACTAATCCTATTTTACATACTCGTAACATGTAACCTACACATTTTAAATTTAAAGCCGATACACATAATAAAATTAAGCCTAAGCCCATTTTACATACTAATCTTAAAAATACATCAAGAGTAAATGTAAGCACATATACATGACAGAATAAAACCAAATCCTATTCTACATACTCATCTTTAACATACACACATTTTGGAATAAACACTTATACATAACAAGATGAAACCCAATCCTATAATAGCAATAATAATAATAATAATAATAATAAAAAAATAATAATAATAATAATTCATATAGCGCTAAAAATCCATATAGTAATATGCCCGTTGCGCGTTACAAAAGCAACAATGAAAGATGGAAAACAGTAATTAAAATCAACAAGAAAGTCATACCACCAATCTTCGAATGCAAAGAAAAAAAGTAACAAAATAACATGATTTTCACTCACAAAGACATCCACCCTCGTTCGCCAGCACTGTCACTCTCTGATACAATGTAACACATCACACTCACACAAACTAATAAAAATATAAACAAGTAACAAGAAGGAATGCACCAATTAATACGTGCGTACACACGGCCCATACTCTCTCTCTCCACCCCCCCCCCCCTCCCCCTCCCTCTCTCTCTCCGGCTCTCCCTCTCCCGAAGGTTCGGGGAGCTATTGTTTTATTGTTTTTGTCTATTTAGTTTTACATTAAGGTCAAGGTCGCGCCAGTTACGGGGAGGGAGACACAGAGAGAGACAGAGACAGAGAGAGAGAGAGCGACGGACAGATAGAAAAAAACAGACAGACAGACGTACACAGGCAGAGAGATACTAGAGAGCCGAGAAGGGGAGGAAGAGAGAGAGAGCAGAGACTGTGTAACAGAAGAGAGGGAGAGAGAGAGAGAGAGAGAGAGAGAGAGAGAGAGAGAGAGAGAGAGAGAGAGAGAGAGAGAGAGAGAGAGAGAGAGAGAGAGAGAGAGAGAGAGAGAGAGCGACGGACAGATAGAATGTCTTTTCTGAAAGAATGTCTCATTACAGAAGTTTTATTCATTTCATTTAATGTTGTTTATAGTCCCGTCGACAGCGATGGTCTTCTCAAGATTGATTGTGAGGCCACCACATCAAACTACAAAGTTTGTGAAAAACCCTAGTTGTACACCCCCCCCCCCCCCCCCTCCCCTTCACTTGCTCCACCACCCCAACTTATATCTTTTCTTTATTCTTTCTTTCCTCAGTTTCCCAGTCTTGTTTTTAGTCCCCGAGCCGAAGGTTCGGGGAGCTATTGTTTTATTGTTTTTGTCTATTTAGTTTTACATTAAGGTCAAGCCGCGGTCGCGCCAGTTACGGGGTTCAAACCCCGAAACACATAATCGCTAATATCTCGCGAAGTTTTGCATGTAAAAATGCAGTTTTTTTTCACAACATTTCTTGATGAATGGTCTATAACACAGTTGTCATGAATTTTTCTGTGCGCGCGTGTGCGCATGATCGCGCGCGCTCAAATCACAGGTCCGAACCCCAAGGCTATAATATATAAAAAGACTATTCAGTTACGTGCTGTTTTGATGCGTTTTTATGTAGTTACGTGCTGTTTTGATGCGTTTTTATGTATGTGTACAGCCGACATATTCCGATTTCGGAGTAGCTCGGCGATGCTGCGACCCCTCGCAGCCGCTTTGCAGCCGCTCGGCGTTGCATTTATTTTGTTTTTGTTAGTTTCATGCCTTCTTTATTTTATTTTGCTAGCAACATCACTGAGGCAAACAACACAAATTATACGCACTAGCGCAACACCGAGTACCGGTAACGCCTAGTAACGGTAACGCCTAGTAACGGTAATGCCAAGTCCTGGTAACGCTGAGTACAGCAAATTTGAAGCGATTCAGTCAAGAAACGGCGGAGTTACTATCATAAGGCCCCGTTTCCCGTTGGCGCTGCTTTGAGAGTGATGCGTTCTCCCTAGTAACGGTAACGCCTAGTAACGGTAACGCCAAGTACTGGTAACGCTGAGTACAGCAAATTTTGAAGCGATTCGCTTAAGAAAAGGCGGAGTTATAACTTAGGCCCCGTTTCCCGTTGGCGCTGCTCTGAGAGTGATGCGCTCTCCCTAGTAACGGTAACGCCTAGTAACGGTAACGCGAAGTACTGGTAACGCAAATTTGAAGCAAATTTGAAGCAATTTGGTTAAGAAACGGCGGAGTTATAAGGCCCCGTTTCCCGTTGGCGCTGCTCTGAGAGTGACGCCCTCTCCCGATTCTCTTCCAATTTGCTGCCAGGCTTTGCCCCGTCAACAGCAAGCCAGACAGCAAATTTGAAGCGATTCGGTTAAGAAACGGCAGAGTCATTTGTGAAAAGGTGAAGTGGCGTATATCGCGCGCGTTTCTGAATCGATTCGCTTGCGGTTTGGCACATCGATAGTCACCGGCGTCATGTATCTACCAAATTTGAAGGCAATCGGTCCAGAAATACCGGAGATACGGGCGCCGAGAGGCCGGTGGATAGCGTTTCGCGCATTTGCCAAACCGCGCAAATGACAGGGCCGCCTCGGTTGCGTTGCCAGTACTTGACGTTAATCTTACTAGGCGTTACCGTTAGGGCTCATAGCAAATTTGAAGCGATTCGGTCGAAAAACGGCGGAGTTATAAGGCACGTTTTGTGTTTCACACACACACACACACACACACACAGAGACACACACACACACACACACACACACACACACACTCTTGCCTTTTTACTATATGATGATTTATGAAGATAATATGAACCACGGACCTACATTACAAGTTCGTGCAATGAACCGAATATTTGCGCAACCCAAAGTCAATGAAAGTCTGTGAGTTGGCGTGGCAACGACAACTTCTTCTTCTGCTAATGATGTCCACCTGACGTTACCGGCAATAGCTGACATAATTATATCGGGGTTCAAAGAAAAATCGCTGCGCGGAAATTTTCGAAAATTTTGTCCTTGGTCCTTGGATGTTTGTACAGATTTCGGTAACAATGCAGACATCATAATAATCGTTTCGCGGCACGGTTTTGTTATTAGGGAAGTACGTAATTTAGAATACGTTAACGTCGTGTGCTACACGGTGTAGGCCTAAAACCACAAGTTTACGAACAAGCAGCATGCGTAGAGGGAGGCAGTCGGTAAGCATCAGTTCTACATGCACAATATTGAATATACTACAACACACGTTCTGCCATCGTGATCATGACAGTGGATACTGCGAAATAAAGTAAATAAACTAAAAGGTAGTATTAGTAACTTACTTACTAAGTTAGTAAGTAAGTAGGTAGTATAGACTATAGTTAGTATAGTATAGTGTGGGACTAGCTCAAGCCTAAGCCTCGCGGCTTATAAACGTCCCTTCATTGACACTGTTTTGTTTGCATAAGCATGCCTTTTTAAATTATGATTCATTGATTGTAATTCAATCATCATCATGTTCAAAAAATAGTTGACTAAAATTTTCATCTTTGTCAAGGACTCCTTGGAGGAGATTTTTGAAGGTATTTAGTGTTGGTGCTCTTTTTAGGTTAGGTGTTAGTAAATTCCAGAGGTTAGCAACTCGATTACTAAAACAATGTTTACGCCTGTTAGTATTACAACGCTGTAGTGTTAGTATTACAACGCTGTATTAGTGTATATGTAATTTCCCCTCTTGATTTCTAGTGCTGTTATAAATGGATAGTGTAAAAAGAGAATCAATGCTAATGTCATCTAAGTTGTTAAAAATTTTGTACATCTGTATAAGGTCTCCCCTAACACGTCTTCCTTTTAATGAATGAAGGTTTAAAATTTTTAATCTATCTTGGTAATTAAAATCTTTACAACTTTTAACCATCTTGGTTGCTCTCCTCTGTACCCTTTCAATAGAAGCTGACTGACGTTTTAAATACGGGTACCAGATGATATTACCATATTCTAAATGTGAACGTACCAATGATTTGCATAGTAACAAAAATGTTTCCTTATCTAAACGAATGAATGTTCTTTTTATTATTCCCAACATCTGATTTGCCTTATTTATTCCTTTATAGATATGTGTATCAAAAGTAAGATTATTGTCAAATACGACTCCAAGGTCTTTTTCCTCAGTACATGCATTTATCTTTTGCTCCTCTTAATCGATTTTCATAACATAATCATATTCTCAACAATAAAAGAAGAAGAAAAAAAAAAAAAGCGAAGCTGTATTCCAAATTTTCGTCCTTTATTGGACTTCTACTGGGAGTGACAGGTATGTGCGTGTGTGCATGATCGCGCGCGCTCAAATCACCGGTCCGAACCCCAAGGCTATATATCAAAAACTATTCAGTTACGTGCTGTTTTGATGCGTTTTTGTGTAGTTACGTGCTGTTTTGATGCGTTTTTATGTATGTGTACAGCCGACACATTCCGATTTCGGAGTAGCTCGGCGATGCTGCAGCCGCTCGGCGTTGCACTTGTTATGTTTGTGAGTGAATATGTGTGTGTGTTGTTTGTCCAGGCCACCAACAGCAGTCAGGCCGGTCCTTCCACCAGCAGCGCCAGCCAAGCAGCGGCACCCTTGGGTCAAAGCCAGACCCAGCAAAGCCAAGCTGAAAAAGCAGCAGCTACCCTGGGCGGTGCGGAAATTAAGAAAAAGGTACAGCGGCACCATGAGAACACACATTTAAACTAAAGGCAAAACAACTAATCCAAGGATTCGGGTCTCTCTAGTTACACTGAGTTCGAAACATCCTGTCTCACATATCAGGGAAAAAATAAGGGTTGCACCTAGCACCGAAGCAAATTTAACCTTGCTGTTCGAAAAGATTATTTATATAGGCTGGCAGTGGCTTTAAGCAATGCTGTTAAGGTGGGACTAACAATACTATTATTAATGTTCTCAAAATGTTGATAGTATTAACATTTTGAGAACATTAAGAATGTTAGTTAACACCTACATAGGCTGTAAACATACAAATACACAGGAAATTGTATTGTAGTTTGTACCTCATTTTACGGACAAATAACTTAATAAGGCAATACTTTTTTTTATCAGACTGAGAAACCTGCACCCTGTAATATGACTACCGTATTTTACGGACTGCAAGGCGCTTCTAATGATAAGAACCCCCTGAATTTAGCCCCCCAAAATCTGATTTTAAACATACACTAGGCGCAACATTATTTTAAGGCGCATGCAATATTATCGAACAAAAGCAAAAAATAGATTGAATTTGAAAACATGAGGTCGACTCAAACAAAGAAGTTGGTATTTTGCAGAGTTCTGTCAAAACAACAGGGCTCCCAATCGTCCCGCAAAGCAAGGGGTCCCAGGGACTCCTTCACTTACAGTATAGAGGGTCCTAGAGGCAGGATAGAGGGTCCCAGTGGCATTGTGAATGCTAAAAAGAATTTTTCTAGTGCTTCCCTGGAAACCCCTGCACATTCTTTTAGAGGGTCCTTTCAAATTTTAGTGCTTTATACTTATAGAACCCCAAGTGGGGGTCCCTGGGAGCCCTGAAACAATCTTCAGAACGACAGAAATGACACCCATGTCTCTATCCGGATATCCGTACCCCGTATAAAGAAGCAATCTAATTTAACCATACATTACCAACACTTAAAACATGTGCATTGACTCATAATGACCTGGAACTATACCAAAGAATATAGTAAAACGAAAGTAGGGCGTGACGTCACTCCCTGCGCCGGATATGGGGTGCGAGTTATCCCCCCTACATCCGGGCAGGCGAGGTGCGCGCGCGCACTACAAACATCATTCTTCCTTTTCCACCCAAGCTCTCTTGACCTGGCTTGCCATTGCTCTCCTCCTTTTGGGGTTTCTGCTCTGTTCTAGGTGGGTCCGTTCCATTTATTTTGTATCTGACTATTCTTTGGTTTCTTGGACTGCCTGTTGGGCTGTCTTTCGATTTTATTTTCTTGTATTTTTGGAAATTTTCATGATACAAGTCAGGCCGGTTCTCTTCGTGTGTGTTGTGTGGGCGGCCATCATGGCTTCACCCACCCCCCACACTCTGCCTAAGACTTCGGTCTCTGCTCCGGTTCTCTCCTCTACCCCTCTCCCTCGCGATAGGAGTGGTAGGTTCTGTTCTCCCTCTCTTTCTCAAGAGAAGTCTGCTAAGGAAAAATCTGTTTCAAAAGAGAAATCTCTCAAGAGATCTTCGCGTTCTTCTTCAAAGCAAGACGTTTCTTCTGTTAAGGGGGCTTCAGTTTCTCGAAACGAACTTGACCCCTCTTCTTCTGTTTCGGTGGCTTCCACCCCTTCGGGCGATACTCAGGCCGTTCTGCAGTCCTTTATCGACCAGCTCGGCTCTAGTGGTCTGCACATTTGCCCCGTTAAGTCAGTTGATTCTTCGGATTACTTTGCCGGTTCCCATGAGTCAGTTTACCCGGTTGTTTCGGCCCAAACAACCGGGTCTACTCTCTCGCCTACTCTTGTCCACAGGGTCTCCAGCAAGCGTCCTCTTTCCACGAGGGCCCTTTCTTCCTCCAAGACGTCGGAGGGCACTTACGTGGCCTCTCACTTCAAACCGGTGGGGCTACGGTTGGTCCACCCGATCCTGGAGGATCCACCGGTTCTTCTCCCGGAGGATCAGGAGTATCCTCCGGAGAGCTCGCCCCCCCATGCTATGGGATTTGAATCCGACGGACGGTCGGATTCAAGGCGAAGGCCCCCCACCTCTGTATCCAAAAGAGGTCACGGTTCGGCCGAACCGTGGGGCTATGAACCTACCGGGGACGAAGGGACTAGATCCCTAGGCCCCGAAGGCCACAGGCTCATGGCCAGTTCCGTTGAGACGCGAGCTCACGGTTCTGGCGCCTACAGGCAAACTTACGGTGGAGGACGGGCTAGACCTGTCCGCCCCGAAGTTATTCCCGGTTCCCGTTACCGGGAGGACGGAACCGGTCGACTACCTTCCCACTCCTCGGTCTACCGACCTCTCATCCGGTTGGAACCGGCATCTTCGGATGAAGATCAACCGGCACGCATAGCCATGCGTGACCAACCGGCGAGGTTTCACCCGGTTCAGTTTAAGCCTAGAGCTACTCTACCGGGTGAACGGCACCGTACAACCGGTGAACCGGTTTTTGTCCACCCAGCAGGGGGGCAACCGGGTGATTCACGGCGGCATACGGATGAAGCATCTCCGTTTTTCCCTCAACGTGATCACCACCGTTCTCACGGTGAGGCTTCTCCGGTGGAATCGGAGCTTTCAGACGGTGAAACCGGTTCTGATTTGGAAGCGTTGATTGAGCGCGAAGTGCAACGCCGCCTTCGTTCAGCGGTGTCTGGCCTTGTTCCCCAGGAGGACGGGTCTTCCCAGGACGCGCCCTCTGTTGCCGGTGTTCAGTCCCACGGTGTGGGCGTTCCCCAACAAGGCTTGTTGGAGATTTTGAAGGACTCTTGCCCGGATGTTGTTGAGCTTAGTCGGTCTGTGTCACAGTCGGCTACCGGGGAGTCTGTCGGCTCTTTCCAGCAAGGCAAGAGCCGTCTCCTCCTCCAGGCTCCTACTCTTCTTTTGGACGCCGTGCGGAAGGCAGAGGCTTTCTTGCAGACGGGCAGACCAGAACAGCCCCTGATCGGTCTTTCTAGCCGTTCGAGCCGTTCGCTGCGTCAGAAAGAGGACACCACAGCTGTGGGTTCTTTTTCGGTCCCTCCGTTTAGGTCGGTCCTCCCTCTCTTGGAGGACTACCTTCCGTTTCCTTCCTTCTCTAAGCCGTCTAAAGCGGAGCTAGAGAAGTTGAGATTGAATGCAGGCTTCGCTGCTCCGATTGTCCTCAAGCAAGCTGTTTTCAGGCAACTGGAAACTGGGCTTTCTGACGCTCTCAAGGGGTGTGGCGTGGCCACTTCCCTTATTCGTGTTGTGGCGGAGTCTCTAGGGAAGTCCACCTCCGAGTCTCCGGTGGATTTTCGGATTTTTGATTCGGTGGACGAGCCTTCCATCGGTGTGGCTCTTGCTGCCTTAGGGGACTCTATGCAGAGTCTCTCTGAAGTCGTGGCGGCCTTGAAGGTCCAGTCTTCTGCTGTGTCTAGAGACAGTCTCTTGACGGAGTCCAGATCTCTCTCCCAGAGGGAAAAGGAACGGCTTCGTTCTCTCCCTTTGCCGTTCTCAGGGCTGTTTGGCCAGGAAGTTGTGGATCCGATTGTGGAATCGTCCACTAAGAGGAAGTCTGAGGATTCTCATGACGCGTTGGTCAGGGAGCTTCTCAAGCGCTCCCGCTCTGATCCTGGGTTTCGCCAGTCCCTTCCCAGATTCCCTGCCTCAAGAGCTAGGAGGGGGAATTTGGCGTTCAAGGTACCGCAGCAGTCTAAAGCCCTACGGTACTCCTCCTCTCGAGCTCCTTTCCGGTCCAGGGCCCAAAGGTCTCGTCCTCAGGCCTCCAGGGTCTTCAGGAAGATGCTTTCCAAGGGCCAGCCTTTTCTTTAGACCCCGCACGGCCCCGGGAATCCACCGGCGCTCCTGCGTCAAGCGTAGATGCGCTCGCGAAGGCGTATCCCGCTTGGCAGTCGGCTGTCAAAAGCGCATGGATTCTCGGTGTTGTGCGGGAGGGTTTTCGGTTTCAGTTTGTCCTGGAACCTCCTCTGTCTGCACAACCGATCTCCTTCCCACCACCTTCGGATCCGGAGCGGTTCGACATCCTTCAAAAGGAGGTCTCCGCTCTGGTGGAGAAGGGAGCGGTCACTCTTCTAGAAGAACCGGGCCCCGGCTTCTATTCTCGCCTGTTCACCGTTCCGAAGAAATCGGGCGGCTTCCGTCCTGTTCTGGATTTATCTCCCTTGAACAAGTTCACCAGAAAGGTTCGGTTCAAGATGGAGACTCCTTCCACGGTCAGGGCTTTCATTCGCCCAGGCGACTGGGCGACCTCCATAGACCTTCAGGATGCCTATTTTCACGTGTCTATCCACCCGAGCCGCAGAAAGTTTCTGCGCTTCGTTTGGCAGGGTCGTGTGTTTCAGTTCAGCGCCCTTCCCTTCGGCCTCTCCCTGGCTCCTTGGATCTTCACCAAGGTGACCAGGGAGATGGCCTCCTTGGCACGCGCGAGAGGCCTCAGACTGAAGGTCTACCTCGACGACTGGCTGCTGCTCGCCGCCAGTCGGTCGCTGTCTCTTCAACACACTCAGGTCCTTCAGGACATTTCTGTCTCCCTGGGGTTCAAGATCAATCGGAAAAAATCCGATCTTGTCCCTTCTCAGAGGTTCAAGTACCTCGGCATGTGTTTCAACACTCTCACCTTCTCGGTGTCGCCCTCGCCGGAGAGGATTTCGGCTCTCTCTTCTCTGGTGGCGGACCTCTCAGAAGCGAAGTCCGCCACCCTTCGCCGACTCCTCAGCCTCTTGGGGCTGATGGAGTCGGTCTCCGAGCTTCTCCCGCTCGGCAGGGTCTTCAAGAGACCTCTGCAGAGGGAGATCACCGCGCGGGTCTCGGATCCATCCCTATACGACCAGCTGGTTCCGTTAGGGCAGTGGTTCCGGAAGGCGGTCCTTCAGTGGACCGACACATCCTGGATGAACAGTATGGTCCCAATCAGTCGATTGGGGTCCCAGCTGTTCATCTTTACGGATGCCTCCCTCAGCGGTTGGGGAGCCCACATGGACAAGGAGGAGATCTCCGGTCTGTGGACTCCGGCGGAGTCTCGTCAGCACATCAACCTCTTGGAGATGGAGTCCATTCGCTTGGCTCTCCTCCACTTCGCCCCTGCGATTCAGGGACGGTGGGTCACGGTGTGCGGGGACAACTCCGCGAGTTTGTCCTACCTTCGTCGTCAGGGAGGAACCCGCTCTCTTCCTCTTTCTCTGGCGGCGGAGAGGATCCTGCTCTGGTCAGCCTCTCAGGGCATCGATCTCTCCGTGGAGTTCATCCCGGGAAAACTGAATGTTCTCGCGGATTCCCTCAGCCGGTCTCAGCAGGTTCTGCCGACCGAATGGACGATCGCCCATCACGCCTTGGCTCAGATTTGGGATCTCTGGGGCAAGCCCATGATCGACCTCTTCGCAACGAAGTACAGCGCTCGCTTGCCTCTCTACGTGTCCCCTGTTCGGGACCCCCTAGCGTTGGCATTCAATGCGTTCTCCCTGGACTGGACTGGCATGTCCCTCTACGCCTTCCCACCGACGGCGTTGATCTCCAGGGTCCTTCAGAAGTGTTTCCGGGAGTCCCCCCACATGGTGCTGATCACTCCCTTGTGGCCCACGAGCCACTGGTTCCCGGAGCTCCTCGCTCTGGCCCGAGACGGTCCTCTGCGTCTCGAGCTCACTCGGGCCACTCTCATCCAGCCAAGAAGCGGGGTCGGCCACCCAGACCCCTCTCGGCTCAACCTTGCCGCCTGGCTACTTTAAGACAAGGGCTCAGGCGGCAAGGCTTTTCCACCAGGACGGTGGACCTTTTGGTTTCTTCGCGTCGTAAATCAACCAGCGACTTGTATGGTCTTCGCTGGGCGACGTGGTTTTCTTTTTGTTCCGAGAAGAAGCTTGATGCGCTCAGGCCTTCTACGGTTGAATTTTTGGATTTTCTGACTCATCTTCGTAACTCGAGAAATCTTTCGTACAAGACCCTGTCCGGCTACAAGGCCGCCTTGGTCAGTACCATTACCTTGGCTTTGGGGGCGAAGCGCGCTGAGAGCCTTTCGGCTCTTCCCGTTTCGCATTTTCTGGATGCCGTCCGTTTGCAGGCTCCTTCCAGGACGATTCACGTCCCACAGTGGGACGTGTTCTTAGTTTTGAACTTCTTAAGGGATAGGTGTGAACCCCTTTCCTCTCTGTCCCTTAAGCTGTTGACCTTCAAGACTGTCTTTCTCATCACTTTGGCCTCAGCTAGACGTGTCAGCGGGATACACGCCTTTAGCGGACTACCCAGGGACATTGAGTTCACGGACGATTTCTCCGCGGTCTCTCTGACCTTCCTTCCTGAGTTTCGTGCCAAGAACCAACCAGGGGATGTGGGCTCTCCTCTGGTGCACATCGCAAGTCTGTGTTCTGTCCTCGGGCCTGATGATGCGGACCGCTTCCTGTGTCCTGTCAGGTCGCTTAGGTTCTACCTGGCCCGGACTAAGCCTTTCCGTGCGGCTAGGCGTCGTCTTTTCCTTTCCGTTAACGTCAAGTATTGCAAAGACGTCGCTAAGGGGACAGTCTCTCGTTGGTTGCTGGACTGCATTAAGCTTGCTTACGCTTCCTCTCTTGTTAGACTCCCTCAGAACCCGGTTCGGGCCCATGAGTTAAGAGCAATTAGCACCTCTTTGGCCCTACTCAGGGGAGTGCCTTTGGTCAAGGTCATGGCTTCGGCTTTTTGGAAGTCTCAAAACACGTTCATCCAGCACTATCTCAGGGACTTCTCCATTAGAGGAGATGACAACCTCTACTCCATCAGGAAGGTTGTGGTCGCCCAACTCCCCGTCTCCCTGTGATGTAAGTGTCGCAATGCCCTCTTTTCGGGTATTTACTTGTTGGTATATCATGGGTATGATTTTTTGGGGGAATGTCTTTTCAGACAGGGTTTTGTGAGCCTTAAGAATACGTGTTGTTCTAGGCTTAAGCCTTTTTTATCAGGTCAAGGGTGCTTAGCTTCTCAAATGGGAGCATCACCCTCCTCCTCTCTGGTAATCTGCACATGTTTTAAGTGTTGGTAATGTATGGTTAAATTAGATTGGTAGATTTTTATCAATCTTACTATCTATTTTAACTAAATACTTACCAACACTTAAAACAAATATGTTCCCTCCCTGCCTGCCCGCCTGATGCTATTTGAGGGAAAAGGGTTTTCGAATGATGTTTGTAGTGCGCGCGCGCACCTCGCCTGCCCGGATGTAGGGGGGATAACTCGCACCCCATATCCGGCGCAGGGAGTGACGTCACGCCCTACTTTCGTTTTACTATATTCTTTGGTATAGTTCCAGGTCATTATGAGTCAATGCACATGTTTTAAGTGTTGGTAAGTATTTAGTTAAAATAGATAGTAAGATTGATAAAAATCTACCATTTTTACGCATAGTCTGCATCAGAGAGCCCAGAAAAGTCGGAATTAAAAAACACGGAGTAGGTTTCTAACAATGAGTTTTGGCTCCAGTAGCCTATGTCCACCTTGATTGTTATTGCCTTTAGCTGTCGAAACCGAGGCTGCGATGTCATATCCTGATTCAAACCCTCCCTTCTCTGTGTGAATGCGTTTCTGCTCTGGTGGCTTTATTCACAATTTTGGACTGATTATATAACTTCTTTGAAGTTTTTGTAGCACTAGCAGAGGTATTAGTAATAATACCAATGTATTTAACACTATTGTGACTGGCACCGCATCAGTGAAACCACTCTGCTGGCCTGAGGCTGCACTGGAAAAATTATTGTTGAATGATTGTTTAAGAGCCTAAATGAAGTCTGATATGCACCAAACGTTCTGTACTTTATGAAAAATGGATGCTTAATTCAATTTTATGCTTTGTGAAAATATTGCATGAACGATTTACAGCCGACATGCTGCTTGACTTGGAGATCGAACTCCGTGACGAGATTGAACGATTCTGCCGATAACACCACTTTTTGTTGTCACATTCTCACTCGTACTGGGCACTCACTGTTCAATTTAATCAGTACTTACATTATTTTCACTACTTTCATCCTTAAAACCTGACTGATTGCCAGCATTACTTTCATCTTCATCAAGTTCGAGCAACCAAACAATCTCCTCGCCACTCAGACCTCTAAATTTTGACAATTTTCGTGCAAAAATCTCCTCAAATTTCGACTGCACACAGACGAGCAATTCTATTTCCGTTTCAGTATTCCGGGGAAATAATTGTAAAATCAAACAAGAAAAGTCCGCTGGTATAGTAGGGAGTTTTGTACCTTAGACCGTTCTACCTACGATTGGAGGTTCCCAGCAGATAGAGATGTTCTGCTGAACCTACGATCGGCGGTTCCCGTCTCGGAAGTGTTAATTATAATACTTCGTAATTCTTTTTTTATTCAGGTTGATGAACTGGTCCAGTATCTTTTGATCGTGGACCAAAAGAAAGTGCCTATCAAGAAGCAAGGTAAATAAATGAATTGAGAAAGTAGATTATGATTTTATTAAAAAAATGTGTTTGAAGTTCTCTTGCTTGTTATACCTTATTCCAGTCTATAATCTTGGTTTTGTTTTAGTTTTTGCCAAAATATTTTTAGGTACAGAATAGTCTTCTATTCTTTTCATGGGATTAAATTAAAGGTTTGATTTATTAGATTTTGTCCTGTAAAAATTCATATTCAGTTGTCAAGCTTACATCATAATTATGTATTTGAAAATTGAAGCGTGACCTTTTTTTATGTAATGTTTAATTGATAGTCTTGAAAGAAAGTTCACACGATTGTTCACAAATTATGACAATTTTTGTTCCCTGTAAGGTCTGCATGTTTGAAGATGGTGTTTGTTTAACATTTATTGTTTTGTTTATTTTTTACGATATCAAAAAATGTATTCCATTAAAAAAAAATGATAGGATAATAATAATGCATCCATTGAAAACGTTGTCACAACACAGACATCAACAAAGTGGTGCTGAAAGATGCCAGTCGAGCCTTCAGTGTCATCATGAAGAAAGCTTCAAAACGTCTGTCTCAGGTAAGTTTTTTCTTCTTCGTCATCAATCGCTCAGTTTCCTGTTATAATAATAACAGTAATAATAATAGTACATTTATATAGCGCTTTACCTCAAATGTGCCCAAAGCACTTTACAATCAAATATTCATCAATAAGTAGACAACAAAACTAGTGTTTAAGAAATGACACAAACTAGCAGAAACCTTATTAGTTGAGTCTAAAACCTAGATTCCGTGACCACTCTCTGGCTAGTAAGGTTTGACGATTGATTTGACCTCTTTGGGCCTTTTATAAAAGATTTAGCCCCCATGTCCCTCTGAAAAATGCTGGCATTTTTTGCTAGAGGCCAAAATCCAAAATGGCCACTGGTGCGAACCTAAAAATAGAAGTTTTGAACCAAAGCACATAGAATCATGTACACAAATATTTTCTAGGGTAAATCGAGCATGAGGATTGCGATTCTGACATCCTTTTAACAATATAACATGATTTTCACCTTCAAATTCAAAATGGCCGCCATTAGATAGCGCTAAAAGGTATCAACGAAAAAGCTCATTCAGTTAAGTTTATTATGGTCATGCAATTAAAATTCCATACTATAAATCCGATCTTTGTCTATTTTACATCATGTAAATACAAGATTTGTTTCTGTTTTCTGTGTTTTCAGAGATTTTGAAGCAAGTGACACAGTGCAATATGTGATGCTGTGAAGATGGACATCTTCGGTGTGAATTCAGAAGATAGCATATGACAATGTCTACTGTTCCGTGTGTCCTACAGTGTGGCAAACTTTGCAATAAAGCTACAGATGCCATTGCCACCTCTCAGAGTTGGGAAAATCTCAAGCGAAAATCCTAATTATGGAGTGGTCTTGACAAATTTGGAAGTGTCTTTTCAACGGTTGATTGGGATAAAGGTCCCGGTGAACATTGTGTCCATGACTTATGTAAATTGACATTATGCAATGCCAAGAAGCTGGAACAGGCTCGAACAAGACAGAAGAAACAAGAGGTTGAAGAATACCAATCCCAGTCACCTTCAACATCTGAGGCTTTCTCCCCAGATACTGCTCCACCTGCCAAGCGGAGAGAGCTAACATATTCGTCATAGTTGCAGACATGTACTGCATGTACATTCTGAAAAAGTGCATCCATCATTACAAGGAAATCCTTCCAGTAGTCTGCCATGTCACAGGCCTCCACATGGTTGAACAAGTTGTTGATCAGGCTCTTGAGGTCAGCATCCTCCATGAGTGCCTCATGAGCAGCAGCACGGGCTTCTTGGGAGAGACTTGTATCTCTCAAAATCTTGAGGTTTTCTTTTGTGTCATCAGCAAGGTTAGGCGCGAGTCTCTCCTGTACCAGCTGACTCATGAGTGCCTCATACATAAGCCTCAAGCAACGCAGTCCCCTTCTGTAATGCTTGCCTTTCAGAGCATGGTCGACTGAGCCTTGGGCAATAACTCCTGCCGCCACAAGTACATCTCTTAACTCGCTCCCCTTGTAGCGCTTGTAGATGGCACTCATCATCACACACTGTGTATGGAAGGGACCCACAAATGGTACAATGTCTCTGAATCTATCTGGGTTCTCGGCTTTGAGCAGGGTGATGAGAACGTAGACAGGAAGGTCTCCTGCTAAGAAAGCAAAGGGCATGCACTTGGTTGTGATGATGGTTGACAGCTTGACCATGATGTCATGCACCACTGTCTTGTTAGGGGGCTGGTTGTAAGACTTATGAAAATAAGCCTTGCTCTTTCCTTGGTCCTTAGTCAAGCTTGCATGAAACCCGTTGTAGGAAGGAACTTTCTGCTCAGCTGCATCAGGACGGTCACCATTCACGTCCGCACGAGCAAGTGCATGAATAATGGCCCGAGTTTGCTGAATCGCTGTGCTGGAAGAGAAATTAGCCTGCTCACGTGCATGGCGAATGGGAGGCTCACCACGCTTGATGGTCATGTAGGGCGTGACTGCTTGCATCTGGGATGCTTTGTCCGTCAGTATTTGTGACACAGCCTTGGCGTCCTTTATACGCATTTGCTCTTCTTCTGTGTTCTCCTGCTGAAGGCGTTCTAGACGCTGCAGACACATCCAGTTACAGCAATGTGCTGTGCTTCCTCCTATCAAGGTGTCATTTTTGAAGTTGTCATTGTCTATGATACTGATGCTTGGTGTGCTCTCGGCAATCTCATCAGGACAGATTGAACATCGTTCGAGGTCATGCGTGGTCCAGAGATCACGTAGGAGAAGCACGTGTGGGTAACTGATCCCCATGCCCAACTTGTGATAAGAGTCTACAAGCTCTTTACTGCGAGTAACTCCATGCAGAGTAACCGTAGCATTGATTGCAGTAGGGGTGGGGCTTTTTGTAATATGCTGTGATCAGTGAAGCGAGGGCGAGTGTGCTTGGAGACATATCTGCTTCTTTCTTCCCCAGCATAGCAGATAGCAACTGCACAAGGAGAGGTGAAAGCTCTTCCCCCTCTTCTAGCTCCTCTACTCTTGGCGGCCAAGGAATGAGTTTGGTTGACTTGATGTCATCCTTGAACCGTGCAGCCACGTTGTCCACAAGCTGCTCACACCGATGGAGGAGAGTGCTGCTTCAACATAGGAACCACCTCCCATGGTATCATAGACTAACTCGCTCTGATATCTTTGAGGACGGGAGTGAAATCCAATCTTATCCTCAAACTCGCGGGTCAGGATATCTTTGATAAAGGATGACTTGATGCCAGATGTTGGGAAACCATACAGAGAAATGATGGAGCTGTAGTCTTGGAGAAGGCCCTGCAGAGACCTCAATTCATGTTCCTCAAAGATCACTGTTCTGACATAATCAAAGAAGACAGTCCTGGTCTCACGGAGACTGACATTTTGCATGAGTGGCAGTTTGTCATCTGCACTCATTTTCTGGTATTTACGCACATATTTCAACCAGCAGTTACTGTGATATCTGATTTCAATTGCGTAGGGCTGATCAGCTGCATAGTCAATCAGACAGTTGATTCTGTCTCGCATGTTCTGATCTTCCAGGGCTAATGTATGGCTTTTGAAAATTGCCCATGCATGGGCATATGAAATGAGGGACAACTTAGATTCTGGGTGTTTGCCTGACTCAGGCTTGCAGCACCAGACACATGTTATTTTGTCATGCACCAGCCCTTCCATACTCGACCACAGCTGCTTGGCAGGTGGAGCAGTATCTGGGGAGAAAGCCTCAGATGTTGAAGGTGACTGGGATTGGCATTCTTCAACCTCTTGTTTCTTCTGTCTTGTTCGAGCCTGTTCCAGCTTCTTGGCATTGCATAATGTCAATTTACATAAGTCATGGACACAATGTTCACCGGGACCTTTATCCCAATCAACCGTTGAAAAGACACTTCCAAATTTGTCAAGACCACTCCATAATTGGGATTTTCGCTTGAGATTTTCCCAACTCTGAGAGGTGGCAATGGCATCTGTAGCTTTATTGCAAAGTTTGCCACACTGTAGGACACACGGAACAGTAGACATTGTCATATGCTATCTTCTGAATTCACACCGAAGATGTCCATCTTCACAGCATCACATATTGCACTGTGTCACTTGCTTCAAAATCCCTGAAAACACAGAAAACAGAAACAAATCTTGTATTTACATGATGTAAAATAGACAAAGATCGGATTTATAGTATGGAATTTTAATTGCATGACCATAATAAACTTAACTGAATGAGCTTTTTCGTTGATATCTTTTAGCGCTATCTAATGGCGGCCATTTTGAATTTGAGGGGTGAAAATCATGTCATATTGTTAAAAGGATGTCAGAATCGCAATCCTCATGCTCGACTTACCCTAGAAAATATTTTTGTACATGATTCTATGTGCTTTGGTTTAAAACTTCTATTTTTAGGTTCGCACCAGTGGCCATTTTGGATTTTGGCCTCTAGCAAAAAATGCCAACATTTTTCAGAGGGACATGGGGGCTAAATCTTTTATAAAAGGCCCAAAGAGGTCAAATCAATCATCAAACCTTACTAGCCAGAGAGTGGTCACGGAATCTAGGTTTTAGACTCAACTATATACAAAGCAACACATGCACACAGACAGCTAAAAAGGTTCATAAAATACAGCTTTATGTTTGGTAAGAAAGGCAAAAACGGAAAATTGCAATTAACCGAGAAATGTAGGGGGGTGGCACATCTTTACCTTTACCCAAACAAGATCATCAAGCGACATAAAATGCGCAGAGCTGGTACTTAAACTGAGGATATTAGCACTTTTTGCTGATGCAAGTAATAAGTTTACACAGTGTGACTTGATATTTTGTGATGATTTGCAGGTGTTTGGCATTGAAGTGGTGGAGCTTCAGGACAAACACAAAGGCTCCTACATCTTGATCAACGGCCTGGAGAAGCCGCAGAGGTTGATGGCGTGGTGAGTGTGGAAAAACTGAAAAAAACCAAAGAGCAAATAAGTAGTGTGAATGAAAAAAAAAGCGTTTGTATCTTTCTTAGCTGGCTTTTTCTGGTTCATTTATTTCTTGAAAATGAAAGAACATGGGGATAATGATGTAAGGGGTTAAAACAATGTGGTGGGGAAGGGGATGGGTAAGTAGTAAAGTAGTGGGGAGGGGAAGGGGGATTTGGAGAAAAGGGAGAAGACTCTTTCGTGAGCACAGCTTTTTCTTTCAATCATTATTTCATGATTTGAACTAACATTGGAAGACATTTTACAGGCCATTTCTCAATGAACCCCAGATAGAGTGTCAAGCTATTTGTTAGCTGAAGACTGTGTGACTGTGGAGAGAAATTGCCTGAAAGTGTTATGAACGTAGGATTTCAAATATTGAAAACAACCTTTTGGTCATGTGCTTGTGTGTGTGTGTGAGTGCGTATGCGTGTGAGTTAGTGTGAGCTAAATTAAAGATTTACATAATCAGAAAGCTGGTCTCGGTTTTATGATACATAGATTAGATATTACAAGTTAGTGAATGACTAAACTGGGTTTGTTTTTTAATGTTACCATTTTGACACGTTTTTCAGGCCTGAAGCAGACAATGCAAAAACAGGATTGCTGACAGTTGTTCTCAGCCTCATCTACATGAGTGGCAATGTCGTCAAAGACGGTGAGTCATCAATTCTTCTTCACTCTGAATCTTGCTCTCCAAGTTGAAAGAACTGTGTGAAACTGATTTGTTGATGTGACTCTGTGTATATATCCATTTTTGTTTTGTTCAGGTGACTGTGAGGTTGATCTTTTCGCTTGATAAGCAAATCTATTTGGGTTTGGTTCAATGATTCAAGACAGGTGCAGTTTGTTTCTGATCACTCTACAGTAGACCAGAATCTTGAGTAACAAGTCATTCAGTGAAGACCATAGACATAAGCCTTGTGCTGAACTCCACTGCAGTGACTTAGCAGCAGTGCAGTGTCTCCTCAAGCCCGAGCAACATGTGTCAAATTTTATCAAATTAAGTCTGAATAAAAGAATTTTAGACTCATCTACAGGCGTGATTTCTCATTCGTTTGAACCAATTCTTGATCTCTGGTATGTTAATGAATGAAAACTATTTTTCATTCACAGTGATTTTCTAAATAGCAAGTTTTAAATTGGCTACTTCACGGATTGGGCGTAACATATATGCTCCCCTTGACTGCTGATTTTGGATTCTGTGACTTGACAAACCAAGGTGTGGCTGTGAGTTGGGACTCGGAATAAGCAGTGTGGGAGCAACGCTACTTTACAGTCAAGACGATGGGACAGATAATTTATATAAAAACAAGAAGAAGAAACATAAGCCTTGTGTGCTTGAAGTCATTAAAAAAAATAATTAAAAAAAATACTTGTAGCAGTGCCATAGCCGATGAGGTTTAACCGAGGCGTGGTTACCGCTACACCTATCTGCATTAATTTAAAAAATCGGGACTTTACTGGTTTCGTACTGCCTCCGGGCATTGCCTCCAGTATTGTTCCCACCATATTTGTATTTACAAATGTCCCATATGTGTCTGATTCAGACCAAGAGGACGTAAAACACCATTTTCGTCGCCAAGCCTTGTGTGCTGTATTCACGCACACATGTTGTACATTTTTTTGTGGCCACTGTGCTAAAAGGCTGTCTTAGCTGCTCTCGTTCAGTTGCCAGAAGTAGGATGGATTGACTCATTCGCGTTGCAACAATTTTGAATTATTAAAAAACACACCTCACAAATCACTCCAGCCATACACACAAACAAAACGTACATAAACAAAAGGAGAAATGAAAGAAGATTATGGGTTTTTACTTCAGGTTTAGACATAGGGAAGTGGTAGATCAGACTTTTTTATATAGACTTTATATAGAAAAAACTAAACTAATTGGTCCCCCCCCCCCCCAACAAACCACTACAAAAGCAAAGTCAGAGGTAGACTTTATATAGAAAGAACTACACTAATTGGTTCCCCCCCCCCCCCCCCCCAACAAACCACTACAAAAGCAGTCAGAGGCAAAATTGTGGTCTAAGGGAGCAGAGCGAGTTTAGAAGTGACCAAGGTATGGTGTGCACACAGATTTACTTCTTTTGAAGCAAATGCATCAAATTAACAGCTATCTTTTGATTCCGGACAAATATCCCCAGAACGACTTGAATGAGTTAAAGATGAATCAGAAAGATTGCTAAAGGAGAGTTTTGTTCTTTTACGCTGACATTTTGCACTGATGAAAGAATGCCCGCAGCAACAGCGGCTTTGTTATCGTGTGTGCGTGGGCACATGTGTGTGCGTGTGCATGCGTTAGATCACAGCACACAACCAATAAAGTCAAGAAAATAATGACTGGGAAATTTGAAAGAAAACCTTTGAAATAAGATATTTATGTAATTGCATCAATTGTGCAGGAAACGAAGCATAGTGCCTACAGGAAACAGCGATTCTTGCCAGTAATGCGATGCAGTGAATTTGAAACTCTCGAAACTGGGTCTGAGGTGGAGAATAACCGCTATTTGATTATAACATTTAAGAAAACAATGTCAGTACATTACATAACAAAATGACATAAAGACACATTAATGCAGGCACTTGGGTTAAGATGTGATTGAATTTATTGAAATCTTATGGGGGGTTTTTCTTCTAACCATTGCCAAATTATGCTTTTATCTGTGTGCAGGGGAATTGTGGCATGGTTTGAAGAGCTTAGGCATCGACCCAGAGTGAGTGTGTTATTTCTCTTGTGTTTTATTAATTTATAACATATTTATTTATCGTTCATTTGTTTGTTTTATGTCGGCTGCCTTCACAAGAAGTGCTAAAGTCATTATAAATAGTTTTATTGCCATATTGGGGAGGGAGTTGGGGAGTTGTCCACATGAATGTTAACTCTTTTTTTTAACGGTGCTGAAAAGTGAAATAGAGACTTACTCCAACAAGATGTTAAGTATTTTGCCTTGATATTGAGATACAGTAGTTTCTTGACTACTATATTTGTCTTGTTTGTTTGTGTCAGAGATGAGATTTTTCTTCTGACTGGAGGATTTCCTCCTTTCTGATGGCATCA
Source organism: Phymorhynchus buccinoides (assembly GCA_017654935.2). Lineage (NCBI taxonomy): Eukaryota > Metazoa > Mollusca > Gastropoda > Neogastropoda > Raphitomidae > Phymorhynchus > Phymorhynchus buccinoides. Next base: position 33,957,882 of record CM065687.1, on the reverse strand, counting down.
GAGGTCATTTTTTAGATCAGTGTAAATCTGCTGATAAAGAGGGGGAAGGGGTAGGTTTTGTGTTGAAGCAAATATGCGGAGTGGGATTTGGGAGACTGATATGTAAATTCATCCAGCCAGGTCAATTCATGGTGCAACGTTTCAATAAAGTATGATTCGAAGGGCAAGTCAGCTCTGAAGGAGTTCAAGAATCGTATTGTGAAAAACATAATGGAAATGCCTTTCCCAGGGTAATCTTGACTTGTTTGGCCAAAAGGACTTGAGCACAGCTGGTGTTGTGGGGAAGGTCCCCAAAGGCTGACTAATCTTTTGGGTTGCTGTACTAAAGACTAAGCCACACAATTCCACATGTTATGGACAAAACGGCAATTTTGTTTCCCCCAAGCTGAAACCCCTGCACCTTATAATACAGTGGAACCTCCCTTATAAGACCTCCCATTAGAATACTCCCTCCCACATAAGACCTACTTCTCTGAGACATTGCCCTTCTTTGTAAGTATTAAAATTACCTCCCTTATAAGATCCCTCCCTTATAAGACTTCATTTTGGATGATTTTTGAAGGTCTTATAAGACTGACTAATAATTTAGTAGGAAAATATGAAAACAAAACCAGAATTTTATGTATAATTTGGAAATGCACCTTTAATATGATGCGCCTTATACTGGCATGGGTGCTACTCTTTCATTTTTACACCGATTTCAGTATTTTTTATTTTACCAGAAACAACTTCAGTTTGTTTTTTAATTCATCCACACACAAAAAGATTGACCACAAGCGATTTGGGGCGTTTTGAACTTGGTTGTTCTATCTTGGAAGTTTACAAAGGCAATGTAATAATTTTACAAGGCTTATCAGACTCAAACTGTCTCTGTCATTTTAACTGTCTGTCTGTCTCGTTATATTTCTCTCTTAAGTTGCCCCCCTAAATTGTCCGACGGGGCTCTGCCCCTGTACCCTGCCGGGGCCATGGGTCCCTAAACCCCTGCTTTTCAGTTTTTTTTGTTTTGGGCATTTCACCCATGCACTGGTATAGTCCTTAAAATGGTTTTCTCTAGTAAAGCTATACATATATAGCAAAAAATGTTTTTTGCTATGTTAAAATGAACTTAAGATAAAGCGTGCGTGTTCCCCAGCAAAACCCACGACACGTTTGGGGACGTGAAGAAGCTGGTGATGCAGGAGTTTGTCAGGCAGGGCTACCTGGAGTCCACCAAGGTGCCCAACTGCGAGCAGCCCGTCTTCGACCTGCGATGGGGCCAGAGGGCCAAGCTTGAGACCTCCAAGATGCAGATACTGAAGTTTGTGTCCCTGGTGAGTGCCACGTATAGATTATTGTGATTAGCAGACCTGTTTATCTTTACGATTTTGCCGTAATTTTTATGGGGGAAAAGTCAAATTACGATAATTACGGCTACCCCAAAAAAATACGGGAAAATAAAATCCTAAATATATTTTAAAAAAACTACAGTTGCGTCGGTAAGCGAAGCTTTTGAAATGATGCAGTGAAAAGTCTTTCGCGCCATTTCCGTTTCTATTTCAAAATGGCGTCCAAGCGAGTGCATTCCGAAGCTTCTCTATCTTCTGGTCGAAAAAATTAAAAGAAAAGACATCAAAAGTCACTTAAATGGCACAGAAATTCCGGGAAAATTACCTAAACATTCCAGGAATACGTCTTCAGCACTAGGCGACGAGCATGTGTTCTGTGTCTACTGCTCGACGGACATTTAGTATTGCACACTCAGGTCAGTACGATATCGACGTTCATTGGTCACTCGTAGGATTAGGTGTTTTTTTCAAAATTACGTTTTTTTTGTTTCAGAAATTACAACTTTGCAAAATAGGGGTAAACAGGTCTGGATTAGGATCAAGCAAACATGATGAGGGATGGAAATTGTCCGCCAAACAGCAAATTTCCGCCAAAATGACATTGCCTTTCCACCAACAAAAAAATATGTCCGCCGAAAAAAAACACTAAATGTAACCATTGTAATGCTGTTTTAGGGCTTTAATTACAACAACAAAAAAGCATCAGCATTACCCCCTGGACTCCTACTAGGGGCCTTCTGTGGCCCTTAGACCCCCACTTTTCAGCTTTTTTATACTTTCCCAATTCCCATGCCTGCATGATTGATGTATTAACCCTTTCGCCGCCAGCCATTTTTCAGCCAAAAATTCCCATCGAACCTACCTGGGTAAAGAGACGTTGGCTTCTGCAATACTGTCACTCCCTCTATGAAATAAGGCCTTTGTTTATCTCCCAGAACTAACAAAATAAGGTCAATGGATAACAGATCCTTATTTCATGCCTTTTAGTGACATGGGTACGGTCGCCGCGCGAATAACGCTTACGCCAAACGGGGCCTAAGAAACACTTTAGAAAACGCTTGCGGAAGAATATTACAAGCTCTTGTCTGATTGGTCAAAAACATTTTTTATTTTAGTATGGTGCAGAAATGCGACGTCGGCGGCGAAACGGGTTAAAAAAAAGAGAGAGACAAACACACACAATTGAACTACAACAAAAACAAACATTTCTGAATTTGTTTTGCTCCAGACCTCAAAAATGTAGATTTTGAAGTTTGTCTCTTTGGTGAGTGCCACCTAGGTTGTAATTATTTCAGTCACACAGATTATTCAAAAAACGCCAACAACAAGAAAAAATATCTGATTTTTGTTTGCTGCAGCCCTATGAAAACCCTTTGTAAGTGCCACCTAAGTTTTAATTATTTTTATCTCAGATTTTGTTTTAAATAAATGAAAACATCTACAAGAGAAAAAAAAGCACCAAAGAATTCTGAATTTGTTTTGCTGCAGACCTCACAAATGTGGATTTAGAAGTTTGTTTCCTTGGTGATTGCCACGTGGTCATAATGATTAAAAAACAGTCAGATAAGAAAACGAAAACAACTGCAACAACAAACAAAGACTTCTGGATCGAGTTTCTCTAGATAACGGTCGCCGCGCGAATAACGCTTACGCCAAACGGGGCCTAAGAAACACTTTAGAAAACGCTTGCGGAAGAATATTACAAGCTCTTGTCTGATTGGTCAAAAACATTTTTTATTTTAGTATGGTGCAGAAATGCGACGTCGGCGGCGAAACGGGTTAAAAAAAAGAGAGAGACAAACACACACAATTGAACTACAACAAAGACAAACATTTCTGAATTTGTTTTGCTCCAGACCTCAAAAATGTAGATTTTGAAGTTTGTCTCTTTGGTGAGTGCCACCTAGGTTGTAATTATTTCAGTCACACAGATTATTCAAAAAACCACCAACAACAAGAAAAAATATCATGTTTGCTGCAGCCCTATAAAAACCCTTTGTAAGTGCCACCTAAGTTTTAATTATTTTTATCTCGGATTTTGTTTTAAATAAATGAAAACACCTACAAGAGAAAAAAAAGCACCAAAGAATTCTGAATTTGTTTTGCTGCAGACCTCACAAATGTGGATTTAGAAGTTTGTTTCCTTGGTGATTGCCACGTGGTCATAATGATTAAAAAACAATCAGATAAGAAAACGAAAACAACTGCAACAACAAACAAAGACTTCTGGGTCGAGTTTCTCTAGATAACGGTCGCCGCGCGAATAACGCTTACGCCAAACGGGGCCTAAGAAACACTTTAGAAAACGCTTGCGGAAGAATATTACAAGCTCTTGTCTGATTGGTCAAAAACATTTTTTATTTTAGACAAACTTTAATGGACCAATCAATAACAAGAAGTGTATTCACCCCCTACTAGTTCCGGATAGTTCGCCGCTTGCTCAGTGTTTGGTAAGAATAAAACGCCACGCGAACTATCGGCAAACGAAGGGTGTTTTTGCCGATTTTAGCGAGCGCAACGAAACGTTAGCCCTTGTGAAATGGCCCCCAGAATTTGTTTTGCACCAGACATCCAAGATGCACATTTTTTTGCTTGTTTCCTTTGTGAGTGCCATATAACTAGTGCATATTTAAATCAAACATAGCCTGTAGTGAGGTCAATCAAACATTTATATTTTTTTTAAAGTTAACACCCACGCACACGCACACGCACACACACACACACACACACACACTTACATCAACAAATGGCTCGTTCTAGTCCTCCATCAAGATGCAAATCCCCCCCCACCCCTCCCCCCCAGTTCAGGTGTTCCTGCCGACTCATTTGCAACCATAAATTTGTAGAGTTATGTCCCTTATCCTGTCAACCTGCTGCAAAATGGTGAAAGGTTTTGGTTGCGCTTAAAAAATAATTAAAAAAATGATTAACTTTTTAATGTGAGTGTACTTTTTGTTTTTTTAATGTTGTAACAAATATTTGTGACCAAAATTTTGTCAGTGCCTAACACAAGGAATTTTGTTTCTAAAAATCCATAGAGATCAATGAGAGAAATCGTTCTGCATAAACCGCACCATGCGGTTTCCTTTGGTTACCCACAAATCGAGCGTCAAAGGCGGTCATTTTTACCTGGATTTTGTTTGGCCAGGTGTGACTCCCATTCAAATTCCCCCATATTAAAAACGAGACAAAGACTGAAGAGCAGCCTCGTTTGCACAAGGGGGAATTTGTATGTGGGTCGGGCCAGAAAAAAACAAGGGACTTAATTTTCCTGGGTCAGTGAGTCTTTAAGGATTTTTGTTTTTGTTTTGCTTATTTAGAAAAACAGATAAACAGTAATTACTGATGCTGAGAATTTATAGCCAAGGAAACCACTTCATTCTTTTTTGCTTTTGTTGGTGTTGATGTTGCTGCTTATCGAATGTGTTAATTTCTTTTTCTTTTTTTGGTAAAAGTTAATCTGCTACTTAAAATAATTAAATGAGAAAAAAACACTTTTGCACAGTTTTGCATCACTGAATATCGTATTTTTCGGCTCATTAGGCGTTGCTGTGCATAAGGCGAATAGGGCAATTTTCAAGAAAAATCTGAAAAAATCCAAGTAAAAGGCGTTTGTATCGTTTATAAGGTGATACACACCTCACAAAACAAAGTCGAAGTTTGAAGCCCGTACACGTCCTGTAAACGCTTACCGACCGCCATTATTGTTGTCATAAACGAGAGTTGGCTCCCTTCTCAAATAATCGAAACTTCCGTTTTTGCGACTTCCGGTTGTTGTGTTTGGACAATTCTTCGCGAAAACTGGTAGAATTATCGCATTTTAAGCTCTACAACGATGCTTTCGATGTTGTGACTTACAGTAGACTGTACTGAACACAGCAATCGTTGCATCTCTTCTCATGATTTTGTTCACTAATAGGGCGCCCTCGTTTATTAGGCGCATAGGTCGAAATTGGAGAAAAAAATATCGCCTTATAGTCCGAAAATTACAGTTGTTGAATGTGAATGATTGGGATTAGTCTTTATCATCTTTGATCATCATTGTGGTGTCTGATTTCAGATGTACGAGAAAGAACCAGAGCAATGGACCACACAGTATCAAGATGCAAAAATCGATGATGAGGAAACGGATGATTAGTGTCGCTTGCCTGTTGGGACACCTTGTGTAAATGTTCATTTGAATGTGTTAGTCACCTGACACGGCTCATTAGGTTGGGTTTTTGTGGGGTTTTTTTTGCTGTCCCATCTTCTGGGTCGTACAGTGGCGTTGCTCCCACGCTGCTCATTCCGGATCCTAATTCGCAGCTACACCCCGGCTTGTTCAGGTCGCAGAATCCGAGATCAGCAGTCCAAGGGGAGCGAATCTGCTCATTAGGTATTTAGTATTATTAGGTACTTTATAGTCACAGAGGCGTCTGTGAAATTCGGGTTGCTCCCACCTGGAGAGAGCGTTGCAGCCATTTTTTATTATTTTTTTGCATGAGATTTGTGTGTGACTGATGAGGAAGGGAAGGGGTGGGGGTTACATTTTGACCAAATGACAACTTTTTCGTTGCCACTGAGTTTAACGTATGCTAAGTGCATGGGCACACGGGACCTCGGTTTATCGTCTCATCCGAAAGACTCGACGTTCAGACCATTCAGGTCATTATTATCTGAAATAGGCTTATTGTCCTGATTGATGATTCTACTGATGCGTTGTTTATTATCATCATCATCCATCATCATCATCATTATCATCATCATCATCATCATCACAATCATCATCATCATCATTTCTGTTTTTCTTATTATTACTACTAGTACTACTGTAATATTAGTATTGGTAGTGGCGGTGGTTCCCATTTTACTTATTCATTATCTATCATCATCTTCATCATTATCACTGTTGTTGTAGTGATTGTCCACTTAACTTTTTTAATGCACACGTTTATGCACTTGCACACACACATACACACATATGCATGCGCACACACGCATATATACATGCGCACGCACGTACACACACACACACACACACATACACACACGCGCACACACACACTCTCTCTCCCACACATACACCAGCTTCACACAGCATGAATGTGTCAGTACACCAAGCACTAGGTCACACAGAAACCCACAAAAACCCAAAGCAAAAAAGCAGGAAATGGAGGGGGAAAAAAGGGCGGAAGTGGTGGTGGGTTGCATGATGAGTGAGCAGGAGAGCGGATAAATGATTGGGTGTGGTGTGAGAGTTACATATTTGTTAATGTAAATTTATGTTTCATACTTTTATTTAATATTTTTATTTTCCACGGTGGAAGACAAGTTTCCATGTGCGTTGTACAATGCCAATGGACAATAAAGAAACTTATGACTTATAAGGCCTAGTGCAAAGTGAGAGGAAAAATCCCCTGTACCCAGGTTCGAACTCAGGTTTACTTGACATGAGGCGAACGCACTACCACTGTGTCACTCTACACTCATTTAATGATTCCGTCCGTTTGTGCAATACTGTTTGCAAAAATGATCATTAGAAATTGTTCAAGTTTAGTTTTAATTTTCAAGTTTATGGAAAGTGTTACATTAGAAATTGTTCAAGTTTAATTTTCAAGTTTATGGGAATGGCTACATTAGAAATTGTTCCAGTTTCGTTTTTTTAAGTTTCTGGAAAATGTAACATTACAAATTTTTCCAGTTTAGTTTTTATCAAAATGTGACATTAAAAATTGTTCCAGTTTAGTTTTCAAGTTTATGAAAATGTAGCAGTTAGAAATTGTTCAAGTTTAGTTTTCAACTTTATGGAAAATGTAACATTAAAAAATGTTCCTGTTTAGTTTTCAACTTTATGGAAAATGTAAAGTTAGAAATTGTTCAAGTTTAGTTTTCTAAAAATTGTTCCAGTTTAGTTATGGGAAATGTAAAATTAGAAATTGTGCAAATTTAGTTTTCAGGTGTCTGGAGAATTTAACATTAGAAACCAGTTTTTCAAATTTAGTTTTGCTGAAATTGTTTCATTGTACAAACTGGTGTATGTGAGTGTGTATTGTGTGTGTGTGTGTGTGTGTGCTTGCTCAAGTGTGGAAGTGTGTCTTCCGCCTGTGTTTTGACATGATGCTACACGGTGAAAGTAAGCTACTTCCAAAGTGTCTACCTTTCCTTTGGGCAGTATCCACAATTATCTCCTTAAGAGAAGATAATTCATAAATGGACAGAATTACACTGAGTTTTGTTCTAACTTTGTACTATATCTTGTCTTACAAAGATGAATGTGGACACTGTCCCTTTCTTTTTGTGAAACTTAAGCAAAAACACATAGTAAGCTGTGTACTGTACATTGTGACAGTGTGAACAATCAAATTGTTCAGGTAGTTTTTTGCATTGGGTAGGAAATTTAACCCTTTCGCCGCCAGCTATTTTTTAGCCCAAAAATGCCATTAAACTGAACAGGGTAGAAATAAAAATGTATCTGCAGTTATTGGGAATTTCTCTGTGAAATGCATAACATTAGGTCTATCATTACCTCCAAAAAATAAGAAAATAAGGTCTTCAGATAACACAGGTCCTGATTTGATGCCTTTTAGTGACATGGGTGTTAAACCATTGTGGTGCATAAATGCGACATTGGCGGTGAAAGGGTTAATCTGCCCCCAAACTCTCCAGGCAGTGTCATTTCTAAACAACAACAAAAGGTTAATGTGTGCGAGTGTAGACAGTATGTTTGAACAGATGTTTAATAAACACATTAAACTGCTTATTTTTGTGTGTGTTTCTTTTTAAAGTGGTTTTGGTTTGATTGGAAAACCTTTCTGTTGAAATAATTTTCTGGTATGTTCTCTATCACATCTGCTCTCTCTCTCTCTCTCTCTCTCTCTCTCTCTCTCTCTCTCTCTCTCTCTCTCTCTCTCTCTCTCTCTCTCTCTCTCTCTCTCAGGGTTCAAGGTACTTTGATTAGCCATTGAATATATAAATATAAAAAAAATTGGTTTTGCCTAATGTAATGTATTCAAAACAGAAAGTGTGCACACGGTTGGATATCTACACACTCGTGGTAAGAGCTAGGGGTGAGAAGGATTGGGGAGTAAACAGACAACCAGGTAAAGAAAGAAATGCTTTATTTCTCCAATGCATTATGTATGTGAATACATGTATACACGTATACACACACAAACACAAACTTGACGTACACACACATTCTTTAGTAGTAATGCTATGTAACTGAAAAATCAGAGTATCTTTCAGAAGGAGTCATTGGTGGTTTTAACGCCAAATAGAACCTAAAAGGGTTAAAATATGCTCATTATGCAATTTGACGCACATTTTAAAACAATACCTCTCCACCCCCACCCACCCTCCTTTTTTCAAATTTGTAAGAAATAATTAAGCAGCATAATTTTCTGTATTTGAATGACAGTCCAGATGAAATCAAATGGAATGGACAATTCTTTCAGCAATGGCTTTCAACCCTCCAGAAAGTTTCTTTATGGCTTTTGCAGTAAATTTGTCCACATATTTATTATACAGACAGAAAACCGAAACCACCTCAGTGAACGTAACAAAGACAATAGGGGAAGGAAGGTGACGGGTAAGAAAAGACATTCACCCGCCAATTCAGACCAGGGTTCGAAT
>CM065687.1:33941443-33943943 GCA_017654935.2 Phymorhynchus buccinoides | reverse complement strand
AAAGTCTTTAGTAGTAGTAGGGGGACTGGCTCATAATCCTAGGCCTCGCGGTCTATCAAGTGTCCCCTTCATTCTTTTTGTACATTTGTTATTGTTGCGCATATATGCATTATAATTTTGATATACATGTTCATTCATCTTATTAAAAAAACATTTCTTTGCATTTTTTATTGCTATCCAGAAGACTGAAATCCATTATCAAGTGAACATGTGCTTGTGGATAGATCTGTATGATTTTAGTGTTTATGACGCATGTTGTCTATTCAAACTGATTTGATAATAGTTCTGTGGCCTACATCTTGAGCAGAACCTCATCTGTTCTCGAATGGTGTGTGTGTGTGTGTGTGTGTGTGTCACTGTGTGTGTGTGTCACGGTAACGTGTTCGCCTTGCATACAAATAATACAATAAACCCAAGTTTGAACCTGGGTACAGGGGATTTTTCCTCTCACTCTGCACTAGGCCTTACGGTCTGAATGTGGAGTCTTTCGGATGAGATGGTAAACCTAGGTCCCGTGTGCCCATGCACAGTGCTCGTTAAACCCAGTGGCAACGAAAAAGTTGTCATTATTTTGGTCAAAATTTAACACACACACACACACACACACACACACACACACACACACACCATTTCCTTCCTCATCAGTCACACAAAAATCGCATGCAAATTATAAAAAAAAAAAGGGTGGTGCACCTCTGGCTGCAAGTGCAACACGCTCTCAAGGTGGGAGCAACCCGAATATCACAGAGATGCCTCTGTGACTATAATTATAAAGTACAAAAATACCCCCCCCCCCCCCCCCCCCCCCCCCGTCTGTGTGTGTTTAGTTGGTTTATGTTTTTATTGACCAAAATGTTTACTTAACCCTTTCACCGCCAACGTCGCATTTTTGCACCACAATGATTTAACACCCATGTCACTAAAAGGCATCAAATCAGGGCCTGTTATCCAAAGACCCTGCATTCTCTTAATTTTGGGAGGTAAGGATAGGCCTTACTTTAAGTATGTCACAGAGGAATCCCCAATATTACAGACAGATTTTTGTCTATACCCAGGTAAGTTTAATGGGATTTTTTTGGCTGAAGAAAGGCTGGCGGCGAAAGGGTTAAAGGTCATTTTTATTAACTAAAGTAGTAATCGGCTATTAATGTTATTATGTATGCACTTACTCACTGTTAGTGTTATGTACTGCAAGTTATCATAAAATGGAAAATAATAACTTTATTGAATTTTTATAATAACCAGAAAGTCACTTGTGGTACCTGCGCCAACTACCCCCAACCCCATCCCTACCACCATAATTACAACTGAGCCTGACACTCAAGCACACACACATGAAAAATGGGCAGTATAATAATATATGAGGTGGGTGAAACTGTATTATTTATTATATTAATTATCGTTCTGATTGCAACAGATGTTGGCCATTTATGATTTTTGTAACCTGATATGGTTTCACTCCCCCCCCCATTCTACTTTGCCCACTATTTCTCCTTATCAATATCATGCGTATGACCTTGTAGTTGTACACATTCAGCACACATACAAGTCATACTCACACTCATACACTCCCCTCTCCCATTCTCACTCCCATTGTGTCACTCAGTTACTCTTAACCCTTTCACCGCCAGTCATTTTTCATCCCAAAAATACCATTAAACTTAACTGGATAGAGAGAAAAAAAATTCAGCAATATTTAATAGGAATTCCTCTGTGACATGTATAACACTAGGCCTACCCTTACCTCCCAACATTAGGAAAATGGGGTCTTCAGATAACAGGCCCTGGTTTGTTGCTTTTTAGTGATATGGGTGTTAAGCCATTGTGGTGTATAAATGCGACATTGGCGGTGAAAGGGTTAAACAGGGCCGGATCAAGCGATTCACAGAAGGGGGGGGGGGGGGGGGGGGGGGGGGGGGGTCCGCCTAGGATCCGGGGAGATGCATAGGTTCCGGGTTACGGGGCAATGCCCTTTTGGGGGCCCTGGGGAAAATATTTTGCAATTCAGTGATTATTAAGGCAGAAATTCAGCCATTTTTTAAACTTTTCACCCCTTGTATTTAAGATACATGCTTGGGGCAGAGGGGGGTTTCCGGAAACCAGGAACCCCCACCCCCCCTAGATCCGGCCCTGTTAAAGGTACACCATGTACATGCATAGAATTTGACATACACATACATGTGCATATAAACACATGCACACACGTGCATGCACACATGCACAACGACACACGCACATGTGCACACAGACACACATAGTATATGTGCATGCGCGATGCAGAAAGCAACGCACGCACACACACAGTGACACAGGCACGCACACGCACGCACGCACACACACACACACACACACACACACACACACACACACACACACACACACACACACACACAGGAAGCAGTGGGGCCAAGTGTTATAGGAGGACTTGGGGTGTTGTGGGGTCTCATAATCACGCCTGAATGAGTTTTTGTCAACATCGAAGTACGGGTAACTGATCACA
>CM065687.1:33931443-33936443 GCA_017654935.2 Phymorhynchus buccinoides | reverse complement strand
GTAACCCCCCTCCCGCCCCCCCTCTAATGTATCCCAGGTCCGGCCCTGTGGTTTATGAATTTTTCTTGTACACAATGTTTATTTTATGTTTGCGTGCCTGAATAAATAACATACAGACGAGGCTTTGTATTGTTTTCATGGTAGGGGAAAAAAAGAGGTGTTCGTCCATTTTATTTTTTCTTCTTCAAAATAATATAAAGAGTTGACTACTTTGAGGTAGACTAGAGAACATTTGCCACGTCAAATATTATGTGTGTGCTGCTCATTTCGTTGACCGTTTATCAGACATGATATTCTGCCGGCTCAATCGCGAGAACAAGAAAAAACCTGAAAGTATTTGAAGTAAATGAAAAGGTCATGTGGATGCTTTACAAGAGACAGAAAGAAGGAAGAAATGAATGAGGAGGACCTTTTAAAAGCGTTCGCATATATTCATTGTTCAGACAGGACATAACAAGAAACAAGACCGAAAATCAAAACAACAAACTCAGAAACCTGAAGTTTTTGTTAAAATCTCTCTCTCTCTCTCTCTCTCTCTCTCTCTCTCTCTCTCTCTCTCTCTCTCTCTCTCTCTCTCTCTCTCTCTCTCTCTCTCTCTCTCTCTCTCTCTCTCTCTCTCTCTCTCTCTCTCTCTCTCTCTCTCTCTCTCTCTCTCTCTCTCTCTCTCTCTCTCTCTCTCTCTCTCTCTCTCTCTCTCTCTCTCTCTCTCTCTCTCTCTCTCTCTCCTCCTCCTCCTTTTTTCCTCCTCCTCCTTTTCCTCCTCCTCTCTCTCTCTCTCCCCCTCCTCCTTTTCCTCCTCCTCCTCCCTCCCACCTTCTCTTACGATGCAGGTGACTGCATGCGATTTCTTCTGTGGTTGAATCCATTTGATGGGAATCAGAGCTACTCCTGTCCTAGTATAGTGGCTCTGGTTTGTATGGTTGATTTCGGGATGTTTATCTCTTTCCTATTGACCTGGGTGGGGGCATTTTGTGTGCATTTTGTTATATCCGTTTTTAGTTTGTTGTTGTTGTTGTCGAACTCTGGCTTAAAGACTCCAGGGATCATCCCAACAGCCGAAGCACTTGAACACTATGGCACAAATGCACCAGCTAGGGATGAGAACATTACGTGTGTGACCGTTTTTGATTGCCCCGCCACGTGGGCAGCCACACTCCGACTTCGGAGGATGTTTTTAGTTTGTAAGAACAAGGGTTCGGGTTCGTTTGTCAGTGTTCAGTTTTTAAGAACAGGGACACTTTTTGAGTTTTTCGTAAACAAACAACAACAACAACAACACACACGCGCGCGCGCGCACACGCACACGCACACGCACACAACAACAACAACAACAAAATCCTGGGGGTCATTCATCTGTTTCAGGCTTTAAGAAGAGAGGCACTTTGTCTTTTCGTTCACGCCCCAGTGTGTGTGTGTGTATATATATATATATGTGTGTGTGTGTGTGTGTGTGTGTGTGTGTGTGTGTGTGTGTGTAAAAAGAATAGGGTAATTTGTCACTTCTCTGTTTCTAGTTATATCATAGGTAGTCACGCAGGACTGGATCAAGGGGAGGGGGGGTGTTCCTGGTTTCTGGACCCCCCCTCTGCCCCATGCATTTGCCTTATACCAGTGTGAAAAGTAAGAACATGACTTGATTTTTGCCTTAATAATCACTAAATTGCAAATTACTCCGGGGGCTTCGCCCCCTGTGCCCCGAAAAAACCACTGCCTTTCAACCCGGAACCTATGCAACTCCCTAGACCCCCGGCGGAAACCTCCTCTTACGAATCACTTGGTCCACACTCTCCTGGGTACTTTTTCGTTTTTCTGCTTTCAGTTAAACATGTTGAAATAGGGCCCCTTTTTTTCCCAGTTATTGAAAACATGTGCACGGCACATTGTGATGTCTGTGCTTCCAGGTATAGCGATCAGGGTTTTATAATCACGAAGTTAAAAATAATAAAAAATAAGGTACCAGCTGTTTCTTCTTTGCTTTCAGTCCTGTATGAACACGTTTGCTCTAAAGTAGTAACAACTGCATGTTTTCTGTCTGTCTGTCTGCAATTGACATGTGTTGCATTCGCCCACACCGTGTGATTATTGTGTACTGTTAACCCTTTCGCCGCCAGCCATTTCTCAACCCAAAAATACCCTTAAAGTTAGCTAGGTAAAGAAGAAACAATTATCTGCAATATTGGGAATTCCTCAGTAACATGTATAAAGTAAGGTCTATCCTTACCTCCCAAAATTAAGAAAATAGGGTCTTCGGATAGCAGGCTCTAATTTGATGCCTTTTGGTGACATGGGTGTTAAACCATTGTGGTGCATAAATGCGACATTGTCGGTGAAAGGGTTAACGTTGTATTCTGACAGTGGCTCTGAAGAATCTTTACTTCATTTTCCTTTTATGAATCGTCGACTTGTCGTTGTATGCCTTGGGGCACTAAATGGGCAGAATGGGAAGGAAATGAACGGAGGTACTGTATGTTCTTTATAAGACCAAGGTAAATCTAAAGTAGACATGGATCAGAAGGGGACAATAAGGCGAGACAGCCTTGAAGTGGCCAGGTAGGCCTATAGGTCAGCGATGTTTGGCCGAACGTCCTCGCTTCTCTCCTACTCTCCATGCGCCCCCCCCCCCCTCTCTCTCTTCTCCCTATCCTCGGTAGTAGTAGTAGTACCAATAATGGACACCTAGAACCTCCTTAAAAAGACATTACACCCCACCCACCCTTCCTTTCCGTTCCTCATTCTCCACAACACCTAGAGTACACTTTGCTTCACTGTACAGCATGCTTGACTGACATAAACCAATGAAAGGGAGAGAGAGAGAGAGAGAGAGAGAGAGAGAGAGAGAGAGAGAGAGAGAGAGAGAGTGAGAGTGTGTGTGTGTGTGTGTGTGTGTGTGAAGGGGTGGGGTTGGGTAAAAGAAACATAATGAGGGGGTGACGGCAAATAGAAGTTTGCGAAGACAGACGACGAGTTTCGGGGTTTGCCGGTGAGGTGGGAAGTAAGTTACCTGTGATCCTCTCTACCTCTGCCCTCCCCCCCATCCCCCCACCATTTCTTCATCCCTCTCCCCTCCCCTGCCGTGCTCACTTGTCTTACTTAAAACACACCTTGTTCTCCTGCCCCCCCCCCCCCCCCCCCCCCTTCCTTCTCATCCACCCCCCCTCATCTTTCTGCAGTGGCGGTTGACAGTTTCGGTGGTCAGAAGGGGGGAATTCGACACGATAATGATCGTTGCCAGCTTCGGCCACAATGCAGTAGTCTTCTCGGTCTACAATGGTATGGGAACTACCTTGCCGTTGTCTTTCTGCTTCTTCTTTGTCACGCTGTGGCGTTTTAGCCATTGCCCGCTGATTGTTGACTTGGTGGCTTACTTACATTTTACTTACCTCCCCTCGTTCTCCTTCCAAGTTAAACCAGTCCCCAAAGACTTGTTTTATGTGATCAGAAGCTTGCTACCTGTCTTACCTAGGTAGGTGTGCCAGTGTGCGAAAGGAGTTATTGTTTTACTGTGGACAGTCTACATATTTTTTGTGGTAAAGTGTTGTTAATCAAAGAATGAAGTAGTGAGGCCAAGAGAGGAGATAGCGAAATTGAACAAAGGGGGAGTTAATTGGAAAGAGACTTTTCCCCCTTTGTTCAATTTCGTTGTTGGTTTGTTAGGTTAGATTTGTTTGCTGTTAGCTTGTGTTTTGTTCTTCTGCAGAAAAAAAGATATCCTTTTGAGTTTTGTGATTTTAGCATTGGATTGACATCAATGCCTTCGTTGTTGTTGTGCTATATTTGACTAATTGTTGTGAATGGCGTTTGAAGTATCGTTAAACAAATTGGATTTACATTCAAATCTGTTTCTTCCCTTCTTCAGATGTATTTTCTCATAAAAAGTTCACATTAACTTGTTGCTTTTGAAAAACAAAAGTCGTAAGGTGAGCTAGAAGTTGAAGAATGAAGGTAGCAACATTTTCATAGCGGATCAGTCGAGAAAAGGCGAAACCAAAAGGTGTAAACATTTGGAGAATCTACCTTTAGTTGTGGCGTAATTTGAAATTTGACTTAATAAAAAAAAGAGGCCATTTTTAAGTTAACAAAAAAAGCTATTACTGTTAGAATTAGCAACCGAAGCATTCTCTTAGGTTGATTCCTAATTAAAGGAGCCAAAAGATAAAACACAGCTGAAAAAACATAAGATTCAACTGATTGTATACAAAAAAATACGCACCCCACAAATTGTTCTGAAAAAAGGTGCCGTCTTCTCTGACCCCAAACACATTACTGATATCCTGTTGACAAACGTTCCATAGGTCTATTTGTCAAATATTTGATCCATGGAGTTATTTTTATGTGTTCACGAGTCTGCAGATTTGAACTTGCATTACAATGCGCTTTGGTTCTTGGAATGTTGAAATTTATTTTCGCAGAGTTGGTGAATGAAAGGAAGTTGTAAACTTGTTAAGAAAAGGTAGATTTGGGGGGCGACTGAAAGGAGGTGTAGGCCTATATTAAAAGTACTTTACAATTTGATGGCTACGTAAAGGTGTATACATTAGAAAGAAAGAAAATGAGTGGTCGGTGGTCATCAACGAAGGCCCCTGCCCGCAACGCCCCGAAGAATCTGGATCAGCAGCAACAAGCCTTCATGGAGGACACGAGCTTCCCTCCTCCTCCTTCTCCTCTTTCTCCTTCCCTTTTCAACAACGACAACAGATCGCCTCTTCCTCCTTCACCCAACTTCATACACAACTTGCCTCAACAACACAGCACTAACAGCTCCCAGCACGGGGGCATAGACCCTACTGTGTACGGTGGCAGAGATGGAAGCCAAGTACCCCCCGTGTCACCAGCCACGCTGCCAAAGCCTGGAGCACAAACCCATTCACCTGGCGGCTCGCTGTACTCCCCTCTACGCCAGCCACCTGTGGGAATTCCTGGACAGGGTTTTCCTTTCCCTCCGCCTTATCCCCACCAAGGTGCTGCTGCTGCAAACCAGAGGGTTCAGGTGGTAGGTCCCT
>CM065687.1:33916443-33926443 GCA_017654935.2 Phymorhynchus buccinoides | reverse complement strand
TGTATTTTTCCGTTTTTGCCTTTTCTTACCATACATACATTAAAGCTGTATTTTAGGAACATTTTTAGCTAATAACCTTTTTGGAATACTAACCCTAACCCTAAACCCTACCCCTACCCCCCTAACCCTAACCCCCCACTATGTACTGCAGTACACTACGATTTGTCACAGTTGTGGTTCGTTGCGTTTTCCCGTCTTATACGGTGGGTAGGGTTAGGGTTAGGGCTAGGGTTAGGGTTAGGGTTAGTATTCCAAAAAGGTTATTAGCTAAAAATGTTCCTAAAATACAGCTTTATGTTTATGGTAAAGAAAGGCAATAACGGAAAAATACAATTAACCGAGATAGGTAGGGGGGGTGGCACATCTTGACCTTTACCGACTTTTTAATAGCTGGACGGCTGAATGAATGACATTCTGCTTAACGTCCCCATATCTGGAACAGACACATATATGGGACATTAGTAGATGTAAAGATAGTGGGAAACGATCCTGGAGGCAATGCCCGAAGGCAGTGCAACACCAGGAAAGTCCCGAATTTGTAACAATACAGATATGTATAAAATATGAAGGTATCCTGACTGGACGACGTTATTTTGGTGTTAATATACCTTGTGGGTTCGAATCTATTCATAAGAGAGGTTGTTTTCAGTAGGGAATGCCAACATCAGTACATGTACACGTACGATTAGCCTTTTGCGATTAAAAACGAGTTTGACTTCGAGAGCGGACAATGCAGACAATAATGAGTGGATTGTTGAGTTCATTTGTACCTTAACACGACCTTTCTGTTGTGAAAGAGAGAGAGATGTATTGATAAGATGATGAAAAGTATCTGTTATAAACATGTGTTTCCCTTCTTCATCCTATTTATTCTTACTATGGCGTGATATTGCTGTTCACTTAGTTATTAATCTCCCTGTTTCTGTCTATGACTTTTTTCCCCTGTCCCCCAGAGTTGCCCTCTCTTCTTCAGGGCATGACACAGGAGCGGGAAGGAGAATCACACGTAAATCAAACCACGATGACGTAATGATGACCCCTGTCTCCCTCGCTCCCCCTGTCACCCCCCCCCCCCCCCCCCCCTTCTCATGTTCGACATTACCTCTACAGTGGAACCTCCCTTACAAGACCTTCAAAAATCGTCCAAAATGAGGTCTTATAAGTGAGGGGTCTTATAACGGTGGTAATTTTAATACTTACAAAGAAGGGCAATGTTTGAGAAAAGTAGGTCTTATATGGGAGGGAGTCTTATAATGGGAGGTCTTATAAGGGAGGTTCCATTCTATTACTAATAACAAGAACAGTAATCCTGTCGAGGCTCGTGTCATATCCAATAACCTTGCAGACTAATAATGTCGGCATTATTAGCAACTAATCGATATTGTCTATACCTCTGTCCAAAGCCCAGGTTTCAGACAAAGGGGGTATTTTTTCTCACAATATTAGCGACCGTGTTGTGGAAGAATTAGTTCTGACGGTGAACTTTTTTTTTATGGAGTTTCTTGTCGACCGGCTAATAGGGACTCTTTTTTCTTAGTCCCCGAGCCGAAGGTTCGGGGAGCTATTGTTTTTGTCTGGTCCATCCGTCCGTCCGTCCGGCGTGCCTCCGTCCGTCCGGCTATTCGTCCGTTTTTCTCAAAAACTATTCAGTCTATCATCATCAAATTTGGTGTACTAGTTTGCCAAGAGGCAAGCTATCCACTGATGTATTTAGTTTTACATTAAGGTCAAGGTCGCGCCAGTTACGGGGTTCAAACCCCGAAACACATAATCGCTAATATCTCGCGAAGTTTTGCATGTATTTTAATGCAGTTTTTGTCACAACATTTCTTGATGAATGGTCTATAACACAGTTGTCATGAATTTTTCTGTGCGCGCGTGTGCGCATGATCGCGCGCGCTCAAATCACGGGTCCGAACCCCAAGGCTATATATATAAAAAAACTATTCAGTTACGTGCTGTTTTGATGCGTTTTTTATGTAGTTTACGTGCTGTTTTGATGCGTTTTTATGTATGTGTACAGCCGACACATTCCGATTTCGGAGTAGCTCGGCGATGCTGCATGGGGACTTTGCAGTCGCTCGGCATTGCACTTGATTTTAGTTGTCTAGGTGATGGTGGTCGTGTTTTTTGGAATTCACCTTGGGAGGGACAAGATTTTGTACTTAATCTAGGAATCTGGCTTTCACGTCAGTGTGTGTCTCGTGCATGGAACAAAAAAAACAACAAACACAATACACGACCCCCCACCCCCCATCCCCCCCCCCCCCCCCCCCCCCCCCCCCCCCCCCCCCCCCCCCCCCCCCCCCCCCCCCCCCCCCCCCCCAGCCCCCCCCCCCCCCCCCCCCCCCCCCCCTGAGAAAAATAGTTTTTTGTAATGCGAAGAGTGTCTTTATTAGCTAAATATTCTGCTTTTCTGCTTTCGAACCGAGGTAAGTATTTTTTCCATCATTATTTGTTTCAGAAAAGGGTTTTTTAATCACTAGTTAGTGTGTGTGTGTGTGTGTGTGTGTGTGTGTGTGTGTGTGGTGTTGTGTGTGTGTGTGTGTGTCCTTGTGTGTGTGTGTGTGTGTGTGTGTGTGTTGTATGTGTGTTGTTGTTTGTGTTTTGTTGTGTTTGCTTGTTGAACAATACAAAGTTTTGACTTCTTTTTTACGTTAAGAGGAAAGAGTAGGCCATAGACGTGGCATACAAAACATTATTATCAAAGCTGAAGTACGCGACACTAGGTCCTGCATGTTGTGTGTCTCCTGACCATTTCAGCCTCTAACGCCATGTTTAATTCAACAGGGCGGAATGGCCCCCATTGATCGATACGGTTTCCGCCTGAGATCTTATATCCTCAACGCTTGGACAGTTTGGCATTTTGTCAAAACGAGAGAGAGGAGAGAGAGAGAGAGAGAGAGAGAGAGAGAGAGAAACAGAAATGCAGACAGGGAGACACGGAGGGAGGAAAAGGGAGAGAAAGGTGGGAGTGGGGTGGGGGTAAGGATTAGGGGAAACGGTTAATTGTGCGGAGGAACGTGGATAATTTTCCTGTTACTTTGTTGATTAGAGAGCGTGCTGTAAGTTAGCAGAGCGCAATATTGTAATACGCCTACACACGAGTCAAAAGTAATAATGTTTGGAATCAAATTGGAAAGTTTGGCATTGAACAATATCTGGGCCCTCTTTCTCTGCGCATGCGCGAACATAATCATTCACACACACGCGCGCGCGCGCGCGCACGCACGCGCACACGCACACACGCACACACACGCACACGCGCGCACGCGCGCACACACACACACACACACACACACATAGAGACAGAGTGTCACACACACAGTGTTACCCCTAGGATTCATTCAGCGCTGACGACAACATTTAATGCTGGTACACAACGAAGATTCATGGTTTGAATGAATCAACAGTAGCAGATGTCACATATCTACACAAACCATTATGTGCGTGCCACTTCAAACGTCTAGCCGTGGATCTAAGCCTAGGCTACTCAACTCCATGACCGCGCCGATATTAGCA
This sequence comes from Phymorhynchus buccinoides, assembly GCA_017654935.2. Lineage (NCBI taxonomy): Eukaryota > Metazoa > Mollusca > Gastropoda > Neogastropoda > Raphitomidae > Phymorhynchus > Phymorhynchus buccinoides. The sequence goes on along the minus strand of CM065687.1, from coordinate 33,922,921 downwards.
GACGATTCGAGCTATGCAATTTTGGCACAGGGAGAGTCCATGTTAATAATGTAGACGCAGTACTGTCTCAAAGCAGCTCGAATTCATCTTCAGTCCGGAAATAAAAATGAGCCCACTGAACCTGTGTGAAGAGCTATATTACCGCACCTTCGTTAAAAAAAGAAGAAAAAAAAGAAGCGTGATTTCGGGGCCTGTGATCGTTCTTGTCAAAGCTGACTCCCCTCTTTTTCACGGTGTGTTGAAATTGACTCGCTCTCGTTAAGTGTGTAGCCTACGTTTTATTGTTGGTGTTTACAAGTTAAAATAACAGCAGTTGTCGTTAGTGTTTCAGTTCGTTGCTTCTGTTTGTGTTTATGTTTTGTTACCACATCTTATGAAGTACATTTGAGTTAAAATTTTCTATTTTGTTGAACTATATTCTTTGCACAAGAATGCGTGTTACAGTGTGTGTGTGCTGCGACAACTGGTTGTGAAAAATGGATGCGTTTTCATTTCGCTGCAGATCTGAGCCTGTTTTTTTTTCTTGCTTTTCTGTTGATACACATCGGTATATATCCGTTATTATGATTTGGGAGTTAGATATTGCTTTTATCCTATCTCTCGAGCCTTGCTGTTTATCACACTCAGTCTCCGACTTCGTGTGATAAACAGCAAGCCTCTCGAGATAGGATAAAAGCAATATCTAACTCCCAAATCATAATAACTGATAATATACACACACGCATTCAGAGTGGAATAGTTGGTGGGGGTGGGGGTGGGAGGTGTCTAACCAGTGTTAACCTTCGCGCTGAAGTCTTTTTAACAAATTCATAAACCCAACCTCCTTTGCGGAGATAACAAATAAACCTGGGCAGAATGAGCAGGAGCAATGCCAAAGGCTGAAGAAGTTGATTAGGTGTTTTCCTGACGTGAGCACGTTGATGGGGGAACATGTCATCTGTCTTCTATCCCCAGAATGACAGATAGCGTGGTTGGCCTTGTATAATCGCCTATCGCCCAAGGCAGTTCATCGTAACTGCAGCCTGTCTGCCGTCAGACGGTGCTCCTTTCACACACACAGACACGCACACGCGCACACACACACACACACACGCACACACACGCACGCACGCACAGCACACACCACACACACACACACACACACACACATTCACACACACACACACACACACACACACGCACACACGCACATACACGCACATACACAGTCGGTGGGTGGGTATGTGGGAGGTGTCTAACCAGTGTTAACCTTCGCGCTGAAGTCTTTTGGACAAATTCATAAACCCAACCTCCTTTGCGGAGATAACAAATAAACCTGGGCAGAATGAGCAGGAGCAATGCCAAAGGCTGAAGAAGTTGATTAGGTGTTTTCCTGACGTGAACACGTTGCTGGAGGAAAAATGTCATCTGTCTTCTATCCCCAGAATGACAGATAGCGTGGTTGGCCTTGTATAGTCGCCTATCGCCCAAGGCAGTTCATCGTAACTGCAGCCTGTCTGCCGTCAGACGGTGCTCCTTTCTGAGAGACGTAGAACTCCAGCTCCTTTTTGGCCAGAACTATTCAAACACCACCCACCACCCATCTACCTATTACCTCCGCCAAGGTTATGTGTGTGTCAGTTTTTCTTTGCGTGTTTACTGCACAATTTGGCCCTACACGTATGAACGGTTTTCATTAATGAAGCTGGAAAGGTATTAGGTACTTATAGTCACAGAGGCGTCTCTGTGAAATTCGGGCTGCTCCCACCTGGAGAGCGCATCGCAGCCAGAGGTGCACCAGCCAATTTTTGTTATGCATGCAATTGTTTTGTGACTGAAGAGGAAGGAAAGGGGTGGGGGTAAATTTTGACCAAATGACAACTTTTTCGTTGCCACTGGGTTTAGCGTGTGCTAACTGCATGGGCACACGGGACCTCGGTTTATCGTCTCATCCGAAAGACTCCACGTTCAGACCGTAAGGCCTAGTGCAAAGTGAGAGGGGAAACCCCCTGTACCCAGGTTCGAACTCGGGTTTACTTGACGCAAGGCGAACGCGTTACCTCTGTGCCACTCTACATGGAGATAGAGTATTCATCTAATTGCTCTTTTTTAGTTTGAGGTTAATCAGTCATCGTTCTGAAAATAAACAGACAAAAACTGTTTATTCTTATTTGAGCATGCTGCTACATTTAGCGCGTATAATTATAACCAAACACCGACTTCGCAATAATTTTATGCAGTTCGGGACTTTGCAAGCAAAACGTCAGAGTAGCCAGCTACGGTGTTTGGTGATAAAGTGTTGAGGTCAACCACGGTGGGTTCAAACAAATCCCACCCTCGTCAACAGCTCAACGACGTTTAAATTCTGCCTCTGATGAGAATGGAACCCTAGATTTCCCAGCTGGCATCCCACGAGGGTCGACGGTCATTTCTGCCTCACGAGTGCTTAGGGCCTCCTTATCCATTTCTCTGGTGGACTTTTCACCCCGCTACTACTCAATGATTGATGGTGGTCCCATAGCGTTTAAAGACACACTGACCCACCACGATTAAGTCCCTTTTTTCTGGGTAGCTGTGACCCACATATAAATGCCCCAAACTTCAAATTGAGGCTGCTCTTTAAAATGATGTTTCGTTTTGAATTTGGGGGCATTTGTTTAGGAGTCAAACCTGGTCAAAACCAGATTTCTTACCAGCTATAAGAGGGAAAACCCGTGATTTTGACACGTGATCTGGTGGGTCTTTAAGAGCGAACAAAATGGTGAATTCTAGGGTTTCTGTGACTGGGAGACTGTGCTTCGGATCGACTAGGTAAGGTCATTGGTGAAGGACGTTCAGACGATGATGTGATAAATCAGAAGTGTGAAGAAATTGCTTCCACCGATTGTGTGTGTGTGTGTGTGTGCGCGTGTGTGCGCGTGCGCGCGCGCGTGCGTGTATGTGTGTGTGCGTGTATAATGTGTGCGTGCGCGCGCGCGCGTGAAACACTTACGTGGAACACTTATTAAATTATCTGTACATATTATTATGGCATAGGCCTAGTTTCCGTTTTGCCCCAGGTGGCTTTTACTACATAACGTTTACGACTGTTTATGCACGTAGCCCCCAAGGTGGAATGATATAGTAATACTATTTTGCTACAGCAGGAAGTTGGTGTCACTAAGTTACAGTTCTTGTTTCATAAGAAATGGGCATACATATGACTACATTTTTATCGCGAAATACTATAGTTTTCACAACATTAATGATGACAAGAGGCGTTGGTGGACATTTTTATAGCACCTCTCCCCTCCGCCAAAGAGGAATCGTCGATTTGACGGTTTGATTTCTAAGAAACCAGAGCAAAGTGAGTTTTGGGATCTCTGTAAAGGGCGTTTTCTTGGTGATCTCGACGTGTTTCTTGAAAACAAACTCATCCGTCAGGGTGCCCCTTTAAAGGCTGGATCGTGTAGGAAGGGCATGATACAGGTATAGTAAGTAGTATGCTGTTGATTGATGAGGGGGGGGTTAGTGTGATGACAAGCAACAAGCATCAAAAGTCTCTTTTCAGTTTTTATACTATTACTGGTGGAATACTGTGGATTTTGTATTGAGAAAAAGGTATGGTTTTCCTTCTAATCTGTCACTCTCGTTGACTCTGCCTTTTCCCTTTGCTTTCTATCATTTACTATCTTTCTGACTTAATGGCCCATTCTCCTGCCTTTTTTTCTTCAACAAAATCTTCCAAATCATTTTTCTCTTTTGAGCTCATCCGAAATCGGAATGTCTCGGCTGTACGCAGCGAGGAGACCAGTGAAAACTGAAAACCGGACACATACGTACCTCACCCATTATGGCCATATGGCCTGGGAACGCAGAAGAAGAAGAAGAAGAGGAAGAAACACACCCTCTCTGCCTAGTGTCGTATCCAGGTGTGTTGTTTCCTCCTTGGTTGTTTGCGATTATATTCTTATCATAAGGCCCCGTTTCCCGTTGGCGCTGCTCTGAGAGTGACGCGTTCTCCCGATTCTCTTCAAGTTTGCTGCCAGGCTTTGCCCCGGCCACAGCAAGCCTGACAGCAAATTTGAAGCGATTCGGTCGAAAAACGGCGGAGTTATAAGGCCCGTTTTGTGTTTTCAGACACACACACACACACACACACACACACACACACACACACACACACACACACACACACACACACACACGCGCGCGCGCGCGCGCGCGCGCACGCACGCACGCACGCACGCACTTGCCTTTTTATTTATATGATGGTATCCGGTGTGGCGGTGTATTTTTACCTCTATGAGATAAGTAGTCCTAGCCGGAAGTAGTCCTAGCGTAGCCAATCAGAATCGTTTGTTTGTCCGCCATTGTGAATTTTACGGATTATGGATTTATGGACTTTGTACATCGATTTATCGGCAAATGTGTAGATTTACACCCTCCTGCTCTATTTTTTTGGTTCTTTCCGTGGTTAGGGATAGGGTTAGGGTTAGGGATAGGGTTAGGGTTAGATGGGTACAGTTCTCATGCGAGAGGTAGATATTTAATGACAGGTACTTATTTATCATAACACCGGCTTCGTTTTGAAGCAACAACAAAACAACTGGGGAAATACCGACTGCCGTTTGACAGCATTACGTTTTCCTATATTTAATTGTCAATATTACGGGGGCCAACGAAACGCTTTGATTACTTTCAGCATAGTGTGTGTGTGTGTGGGTGTGTGTGTGTGTGTGTGTGGGGGGGGGGGGGGGGGGGGGTGCTCTCACGTTTGTGCATGTGTCTTGTCTGTATGTACGTCTCTCTCTCTCTCTCTCTTCTCTCTCTCTCGGTCTCTGTCTCTCTCTCTCTCTCGTCTCTCTCTCTGTCTTTCTCTCTCTCTCTCTCTCTCTCTCCCTCTCTCTCTCTCTCCTCTCTCTCTCTCTCTCTCTCTCTCTCTCCCCTCTCTCTCTCTCTCTCTCTCTCTCTCTCTCTCTCTCTCCTCTCTCTCTCTCTCTCTCCTCTCTCTCTCTCTCTCTCTCTCTCTCTCTCTCTCTCTCTCTCTCTCTCTCTCTCTCTCTCTCTCTCTCTCTCTCTCTCTCTCTCTCAGTTTTATCATTTGCCGAAGGCAAATTATGCGCGTGTATTATATATATCTTTGATGGTGCACGTTCATGTTTCATAGGTTTTTTTTGTCACTACAATTGACACGATTTCATTTTTGTTCTGAACCTATACAATAAGTAGGTTACCCATGAAGAGAAGAAAATAATAACAAACAAAATTCCCGTCCCATCACTTTTGACAGAGGCTGTTATAAGTTATAAGACGACACCGGTACATAGTAACACATGAAAGAAATTCTTCGCTTTTAAAAAAAAATAGTTTTTATGATGGTCTTCTTCTTCTGAACGGACCGACGCGCACGTCTAAATCAGTCCAACTGCAGTCGTACTTATCGAACTGTGACATTTGTGAAAAATGATTCTCGTAAAATACTACTATCTAAATGAATATGATGAAAATCCTATTAGTTTCGTTCACTATAAAAAAAAAAATTCAAATTTGTAGTCCCCCGTACACTAATCTGACGAGATATTTGTATTTTTGTGTCGGACATTTTAATATGAGATCCGTGTGCTCTGAGGTCTACTTGAGTATAGTGAACGAAAACAGTAGCATTTCATCGGATTAGTTCAAACAGTAGTATTTCACGAGATTCATGCCTCACAAGCGACGTCACAGTTGGATGGACACGATATAGTCGTACGACAGAAATCGCACGTGCGAGTCGGACACTATTCTAAGTGTCAGGGCATTGCAGGTTAGGTAACGTTGAAGAGTATTGGGAGGTTCAGGAGCACTGCGTAGCAAGTGTTGCGGGTTTTCTCAGTGTCTAATCAGCGCGGCAGTGATAGCTTTCTGGCATCTGGTTCAGTGGAACGTTGCCATCTTTCCCTAGTAGCCGGTCCGGTGTCATGAGAAATAGGTACCTACCGTGAAATAAATACCCTTCAAAAGCGCACTAGAGCCATTCTTCTTTCATGTGATAAATAAGTCAACTGTTGTTTAAAATATAGATATTTAAGTGCTCAATATACACGGAAAGAACCAAGAAATAGAGCTGGAGGGGGTGTAAATCTACATTTTTGCAGAGAAATCGATGTGCAAAGCCGTGTCACTTAGTTTCGTATTTTTCAAAATGGCGGACGATAAAAACATCCGTCCGTGCAAACAACAATAAATAATAATAAATATTAGAAAAATATCTCAGTATGATGAATCTCCTGTTCTTCCTGCATGCCACAAGACGCCTGTGACCGTATTTAGGGGCGAATCTTTCCCAAACAGCAAACAGTTTGAATGAGGAAAAGAGTATTTATTTCATGGGTAAAATATTTTATGCTAATGCAACATCAGGATCTGAAGAGTGGGATGCTGTAAAACGTATTAGACCTATATAAAGTATTAGACCTATATGTGATTTTTTTTTCTTAGTGAAAAAAGGTGGGTGGTTGAAGATTTTTTGTTTTTG
>CM065687.1:33906443-33913943 GCA_017654935.2 Phymorhynchus buccinoides | reverse complement strand
TAGTAGCTGTGGCAAGGGTCGTTTGTTTTCTGTTAGATAACCCATCACCAGTGGTGGGCAGAGCTAGTAAGTTGCGGAGAAGACGTGGGTGGGTAAAAAAGGAAAAACAAAAATAAATCAGTCGAATAAGGGAGATAAGTAAAATATTTGTTCTCGTTGCCCAAGGAGACGGCAAGATCTTAGCGGATTCGGCACAATTTCAAGTTCCCTGAAAACTGATGTGATAAGCTGTACTCTTCTTATTGAGGGCTTTGGTCTTGATCCAGTAGATACACATTCCTGCATATTCACAGTGCTCCCAATCGTCCCGCAAAACAAGGGGTCCCAGGGACTCCTTCACTTACAGTATAGAGGGTCCTAGAGGCGGGGTAGAGGGGTCCCAGTGGCATTGCGAATGCTAAAAATAATTTTTCTAGTGCGTCCCTGGGACCCCTTGCACATTCTTTTAGAGGGTCCTTTAGAATTTTAGTATTTCACGACCCCCAAATGGGGGTCCCTGGGAGCCCTGATTCAAAGCCTACTCCTCTTGCTGGATGGTAGTCGTGGGTTTTTGTTGTTGTTGCACAATAGACCTACTCTTTAGTAACACAGTTCAATAAAATAAATCCACATACAAAAACAAAATCGTACACATTTCTATCATATACGAACCTGCACGCGCACCAACTCATTAGCAGATTTGCTTATTCAACGGCCGTCCGGCGAAACTTTCGCATACAGTGGAACCTCTCTTATAAGACCTCCCATTATAAGACTCCCACCCACATAAGACCTACTTCTCTGAGACATTGCCCTTCTTTGTAAGTATTGAAATTACCTCCCTTGGAAGACCCCTCCCTTATAAGACCTCATTTTTGATGATTTTCGAAGGTCTTATAAGGGAGGTTCCATTGTATATAGTTACGACATGCCCGCGACGGAAGATGGTTTCCGTTGTTATCTCATCCTGGTGGTTTGGCCATCCAAATAAGAAACTCGAAACAGCGTGAAGCTTTTGTTGTAGTCAATTGTTACTGAAACATAGGGTCTTATGTGGGATCGTGTTTATTCTGTAGTCATTCGTTCCACCAGTGCATGCAGTCCTGTTTAGTGTCTTTGTGGAGACCGAACCCCGTCAAGTAATGAAGAAGACTCGAACAATGCTTGAAATCGATATGTACGTAGTATATTTTGGAAGCCTTTATTATCAATATCTGTATTGTTATAAATTCGGGATTTTCCCGGTGTTGCACTGCCTCCGGGCATTGTCTCCGGGATCGCTCCCACCATCTTTATTATCCACCAATGTCCCACATGTGTCTGTTCCAGACCGGAGGACGTTAAGCGGATGTTTCATTCATAATTTTGCATGAAATAGAGTTAAAAAAAAGTTCTTACAGCTTGACAAGACAGAACTACAACTTGTTTTCTTTTTAATGCAAAAAGGGGCCATTGGCGTTCAAACGCAAACAGCTAGAGCGTTACTGTTATGAAAGTTTCGGGGATTGACATTGGGTGACATTTTTTTCTGCCCCTCCCCCCCCCCCCCACCCCCTCCGTACCGTGACGTAAGCTGCCAGACTGGAAAGTCCCCCCCGTTTTATACACATAGAATCTTCAGACGTAGGCTGCCACCGCCAAACATTTTAGGAAAGATTTCCCCCTAGAAGGCATCAAATTTTTATATCCAAAGACCCTATTGCCAGTTTTTGGAAGAATCTTCAGCAATGATTTTTTGTTCTGAAGGATGGATGTTTATGGCTTGAAAGGGAAAGAAGAAGAAGGGTGTGGGAATTCTATTGCGTCTTATGTCACCTAAGTATACTTTCGGCCGTATTATGCCTCTAGTCGTCTTTTGGCACCTTGAGGGTGTAGACTTGTAAAAAAAAAAAAGAATGGAAAAAAAAGAATCTGGGGGGTGGGGGTGGCGGGTAGACACAAAATTGCTGTTAAACCAGAGAAGGAGAAGATAATTGGTTTAATGGGCAAAAGGAGAATGCATTTCGTTCCCCAGTTGTCTTTTGTAGACACGAAAGCCTTCTGTTGTGTCTCTGTCTTTTTCTTCCTCCGTCTGTGTCTTTCTCTCGCTCTTCTTTGCACCCCCCCCTCTCCTCTCTCCCCCCCCTCTCCCTCCTCTGCTCTCGCTCTCCTCTCTCTCTCTCTCTCTCTCTCTCTCTCCCCCCCCCCTCCTCTCTCTCTCTCTCTCTCTCTCTACCCCCTCCCAGTCTCTCTCTCTCTCTCTCTCTCTCTCTCTCTTCTCTCTCTCTGGCCCTCTCTCTCTCTCTCTCTCTCTCTCTCTCTCTCTCTCTCTCTCTCTCTCTCTCTCTCTCCCTCTCTCTCTCTCTCTCTCTCTCTCTCTCTCTCTCTCTCTCTCTCTCTCTCTCTCTCTCTCTCTCTCTCTCTCTCTCTCTCTCTCTCTCTCTCTCTCTCTCTCTCTCTCCTCTCTCTCTCTCTCTCTCTCTCTCTCTCTCTCTCTCTCTCTCTCTCTCTCTCTCTCTCTCTCTCTCTCTCTCTCTATCTGTCTATCTATCTATCTATCTCTTTCCCCTTCTAATATCACAGCGGTTGGTTTTTTTATATTTTTCTTCTCAGTATCTTTCGTCTTTTCCTTTTTTCTGTATTTTCATCATGCAGGGTTTTTGTGTGTGTGTGTTTTTGATTTGCTTTCCATATCTGTTTTTAAAATGATTTTGTTTCGCGTGTCTGTTTATCTTGGATAGATGTCTACACACTTCGTTCATGTTTCCTTTTACGCTTGATTTATGCGTTTCCTTCTCCAACGTAGATACAGATGTAAAGCATTGCTGTTCACCTGAGGAGATTTTGGTTTTCATTTTATTTCTATTTTCAGGAGGAAAGGCATACATTTTATATTTTGCAAATAATCCAGGGTTGAGGGGAATATAGAGGGAAGGGGAAAAGACGGAATATTGAACGTTTTTCAGTATGAAAATAATGAAATTTAGTAATTTACCCAATCCACGAGGATCCATGCAAAATGAGAGAGAGTTGGAGAGAGAGAGAGAGAGAGAGAGAGAGAGAGAGAGAGAGAGAGAGAGAGAGAGAGAGAGAGAGAGAGAGAGAGAGAGAGAGAGTGAGTGTGTGTTTGTGTGCTGTAAATGCAAAATAAAAATCGTTTCAAGCAGATTTTAATGTCAAAAATGTGTTATTTACACCGCTAACATGGCTACTCTTAATATCTCCTGGAGGGAATAACTTTGTTTAGTTGAGTTAAGTTAATGTATAATAAATATTTTCCATTCGCGGGACTTTTCCATCTGGGGATATGTGACTTCTTTTTAAACCCCCTTATGTCTTAACGGTCGATTACCATACCATCTTATAATCATTTGCCTTGCAACAGTCACTCTTTGTTATGTGTATTAAATAACTTAGAACCGAATAGACTTTGCAACCAAACGTGGTATAGCAAAGTGATCTTATGCAATAGCCTCGAGGAGGCTTCCTTTAGGCACACGTGAAATACCATGAACATACAAGTCCAAATAATCAAAATAATTATGAAGATGTTTTGAGATAATCAGATACAGGTAAACGGGAAGAAACTCAATATAAACGGTCAGCAATACATATAGATACCCCCCTTTGAATCTACCGCCCATAAGGGTCTCTGACCGATTGGACACTAATCTCACCATCATCCATAATGACTTGTTCTTCTTCCTTATTTCCAGCAATGCGCGAAGCGGGTACTTAAACCGCTAGTTAGCATAATCCTCATTACTGTTTATAAGAGGCTACGCCTAATTAGACGTTAAACCAACCATCTCATCATAATCCTCAGCCTCTCTGGCGACTGCAGTCCTAGTGACTGCGGTGGGTCGAGTCAAACGCCTTCAGCAGAGGACGTATAATTTAAATTCAAGTGGTCAAGTGATTTGGACTAATGTTGGTGGGATAAGAAGAGACCATGTTTGTCATAGATAGGAATCTCTGAGCTTCACCGTTAATCTCTAAAAAGAATTTGGAAAATGGAGAAAAAAAAAGAAGCTCGACTTGATGTCTACATGCTGGATTTTCGTGTCCTGTCTACAGGGATCATTTGTCACTAAGTATTCACTAGATAGGGCGGACACTATTGAGATGACACCGATAGGCCGCTTATGAAATATGTGTTTTTTTACAAAACAGCATCCGTGTGTTACAGGGGTGTTATGAAATGTGCCTGAAGCTAACCAGAGCCCTCCACTGAGTGGTGTGTGTATGTGAGAGCGTTGTGTGTACGTGTGTACGTGTGTGTGTGTGTGTGTGTGTGTGTGTGTGTGTGTGTGTGTGTGTGTGTCAAGTCAAGTCAACATTTTATTTAAAGATGGACATTGAATAAGCAAACATACATGCTTTTTTTCATCAAGCCATGCGTGTGTGTGTGTGTGTGTGTGTGTCTGTGTTTGTGTGTGGGTGTATGTGTCTGTGTCTCTGTGTGTGTGTCTGAGGGTATGTCAAGTCCGTTTTCATTTTAGGCCCTTTATATTTGGTCAGAATGTCCATTCAAAATGTGTGTGTTTTTGTCCTCCTCCTTTCCTTTTCTTTACTGTTTGTCAACCTAAGGCCGGGTTCACATTAGACGCGTAAGTTCCGTACGGAAAACCCTAAATAAGTGGAAGAAAGAAGGATAAAAGTTTACGCATATAGGGGAAATTCGGACACGTGCACAAATCTTTTCCCTTCTTTGTTTCACTTGTTTATGCATTGCGCACGGGTTTCCGCATGGAATATCCGCTTATGTGTGTACACGGCATTTGAACGAAATCGATTCTGATTAAAACATATCGCAATGTTCTGCACACTGAGGCTGTCGGAGTGTCCCAAGAAATCTAGCGATCTTTTTATCTACTCTTGTTTTGTACGTTAACTCATCGAGTCGAATGCAATGTTTAGTTGTTGTTTTTCGTTTAAAGAAACACACACACGTGTTTTAGGTGTTATTAACTAAAGTGATTCCACTTTCTTGACTATGATATAGAGTCCCAAGACTCATGTTAGTACAGATGGCATCTCCGGGATACTCATGCATACTTGTGTGGACGACCCAGGAACAGAGAGAGAGAGAGAGAGAGAGAGAGAGAGAGAGAGAGAGAGAGAGAGAGAGAGAGAGAGAGAGAGAGAGATGAAATGAAATGAAAATTGTTTCTAATGAATTCAGGCCTCTGCCCATTTTCATGGAGCACAGTTACAAAAATACAACACGAATAAATATCCAAAGCACATTTGACATGCATATTCCATACAACAAAATACGCGCGGCACGAGAGAGAGAGAGAGAGAGAGAGAGAGAGAGAGAGAGAGAGAGAGAGAGAGAGAGAGAGAGAGAGAGAGAGAGAGAGAGAGAGAGGCATACATGCATAAAGACAGATAGACAGACAGACACAGAGAGAGAGAGAGAGAGAGAGAGAGAGAGAGAGAGAGAGAGAGAGAGAGGCATACATGCATAAAGACAGATAGACAGACAGACACAGAGAGAGAGAGAGAGAGAGGAGAGAGAGAGAGAGAGAGAGAGAGAGAGAGAGGCAGACATGACACAGAGATAAAGACAGATAGACAGACAGACAGACACAGAGAGAGAGAGAGAGAGAGAGAGAGAGAGAGAGAGAGAGAGAGAGAGGCATACATGCATAAAGACAGATAGACAGACAGACACAGAGAGAGAGAGAGAGAGAGAGAGAGAGAGAGAGAGAGAGAGAGAGAGAGAGACAGACAGACAGACAGACAGACAGACAGACAGACAGGCATACATACATACATACATACATACATACATACATACATACATACATACATACATACATACATACATACATACAGACGGATAGACAGATAGACTCAGACAGACAGACAGAGATGAGTGCGTTCTATTTCCACACATACAGGCCTTACTATTTACAGACAATGGTGTGAACAGGGCGTGCTACTTCCCAAAACTTGTTGACGTCAATTGTGTACAGTGCATGTATCAAGTCACGGCTGTTGTCACGACTGTAGCTATTATTGGCGTCCTCCCCGCTCTTCATGGATGGATTGTCCTATGTTCGTATGAAAGGGAAACGCGAAGAGGTGAGAAAACATTGGATGAGATTCCTGCGCTCTTTCAGCTATTTTTTTTAAAGCTTGGTTTGTCCCCGTGGGGATACCGGGGGGGGGGGGGGGGGGGGGGTCTTTCGTAAAAAAAATAGTTCCCCCCACCTCTCTGGAAGGTCTGTGCTTGTAACTTCCTCTAATCTGTCACTCTCTTTGACTCTGCATTTTCCCTTTGCTTTCTATCATGTACTGTCTTTCTGCCTTGTTGGCCCATTCTCCTGCCAAATATGGCCTGGGAACGCAGAAGAAGAAGAAGTAGGCTTGGTTGGTTGGTTTTTTGCTAAACCTTGTCATTTTTTAGCCGAAGTCGGACTTGCTGGGCCTTACTATTTCTTAGTTAGGTGCATAACGGCAGCAGGACGCATCTGCGCTCATAATTGAAAGGAAACTGCCTGAGTGATCGAATTGAATTAAATGAATTTTATTTATAGAGGGTAATAGAATAAGCAAATATTACATGGTTTTTTTTTACATCCAGCCCTCGAAGAAATTCGTTTTGAAGCATAATATAAGGATTATACATAACCAATCCATGAGAGGAAAAGTTGATAACGGTATGGAAGGAAAGGCTATGATTCTGAATAGGCCTACTATGCTACTCAGGAATATCAACGCTACGTATCTTATCTGTACTGCTCACAAAGCTAGCTTTGTGGTACTGCTCTTGTTGCATGGTTTGTGTTTGGGTAAAAGAAAGAGATCAGAAGGGATCAGAAGGGGGCGAAGGTAAACTGTTGTCTTCTTTCATTTGTATACAAAGGTGCACCCTGGCACCATACGGCTGCCGTGCCACGTTTTCTCTGCTTGTAGTGTCTGTCTGAATTTCCTTCATCCCTCGCCTCGTTTCGGAATGAAAATCCGTTTAACGTCCTCCGGTCTGAAGCAGACACATATGGAACATTAGTAGATATAAAGATGGTGGGAACGATCCTGGAGGCAATGCTCGGAGGCCGTGCAACTCCAGGAAAGTCCCGATTTCTTTTAGCGATACAGATGTATATAGTTGCATCGTTAATGATGTAATATAGTTACATGTATTTTACTATATACATCTCGCCTCGTTTCGTTTTCCTCCTATCCCGTCTCTTTATAGTTTCTCTATTAATTTCTGTCGTTTTCCATCCTGTCCTGTAGTGTATACCAACCTGCGTGCCTGTCTGTCTGACTTGAGATGTGTCTGCCTCTGGTCTCCGAATCTGCGTCTGTATTTGTCTGTAGTGTCTCTCTCTGTGTATCTGTCTCTCTCTGTCTGTCTGTCTGTCTCGCTCGCTCTCTCTCTCTCTCTCATGTGAATCTGTTCTACCTCTGTTTTCTCTCGTTGGGTCTTTCTTGTCTCTGTCTCTGTCCATCCAACAACCCTTCTCCTAATCTTTTCTCCTGTAAGTCAGGTGGATATATCTACAGAAAGGATTGATGAGGAAAAGG
>CM065687.1:33891443-33898943 GCA_017654935.2 Phymorhynchus buccinoides | reverse complement strand
TACTATGCAGTACATAACAACATTTTGATGTAGCCTTGGTGTTCTAGCTTAATGTGTCAATTGGTCCGACACAGCCTTTTGCCAAGGCGAGTAAGAGATGATTTAAAACAAGATCGTACGTCAAGGTCAAGGTCACGACGGCAAAATGGTTTGCGCCGATCTCTTCCTATTAAGGAGGCACACACCTTCACACAAAATTTGACGCGATTCGGTCAAGCGGTTCGGGAGATATCCTTGGGACAGACAGAAAAAAAAAATAAAAAAAAAATACAAACCAGCCCATCGCAATAGTCCGTCTTGGTGACGGACTAATGAATGTAAATATGAACTTTCAGACAGTACTACTCAGGGTTTTAATTGTTTTTTCTACTTCAAGCGAATGTTCATTGTAAGCCAGGATTGTAGACCTGCCCGTTTGCCTTTTCCATTATTAGTACATGTGTGGCCAGCCGCGACTTCTCTTTCCAAAGGTCACCTGTCGATTCTTTAGGTCACCTCTCAATTGCGCCTATCCTGGAATGTATATCAATTGTCACTATTCGTTGAATCGCTAGCATCTTTTCCGAAAGATGCTTTTTCCTTTCTTTTCCACTACGTGCTACTGATTCCCGCACGTGCAACTTGTTGAATCACTTATTTTGTTTTTGGGTTTTGGGGATGACATTGTCCAACGTTTTAGCTGGACAAAGATTTTATAATAAATCGAAATATCGCTCTTTTAACACGGTGTTGCTGATTTTATTTCGTCTTGTCTGAAAAAGTATAGATTTATTTCCTATAAGATCCATAGGCCGACAATGATTTTTTTTATAAAATGAAAAGTAAAAATGAAATATTTCTTCCTCTCCACGTTTTGCATTGAAAACATGGTACTGAGAAGCAGCATTCTGTCATTCTCGGGATAGAATAAGGGTTAGGGTCAGCGTAGGAATATTATCATAAAACTAAAATACGAAGATGTTGAGATTGTGGGTTGTAAATATAAAGGGGTGTTGTCTAAAGTACATTATTATTTAAGGTGTAGAAATGTTATGCTTTGCGTTGTCACTTTGTGTGTTTTTTCAAGAAAGAGAGAGAGAGAGTAAAGAGTAGAAATGTTATGCTTTGCGTTGTCACTTTGTGTGTTTTTCACGAGAGAGAGAGAGAGAGAGAGAGAGAGAGAGAGAGAGAGAGAGAGAGAGAGAGAGAGAGAGAGAGAGAGAGAGAGAACTTGAAAACTTGAACTTAATTTTCCAAGGATATAGATTTTAGGCAACGCCTATTCTTCCAATCTGTCCTTGAGAGAGAGAGAAAGAGAGAGAGAGAGAGAGAGAGAGAGAGAGAGAGAGAGAGAGAGAGAGAGAGAGAGAGAGAGAGAGAGAGAGAGTGAGTGTGTAAAGAGTAGAAAAGTTAGTATTAAAAAAAAAATTAAATTGCGTCGGATTTCCGCAATGGGTGTATCTTAAACTTCAGATGACTGGCAAATAAAAACTACTAAAGCTACTTAAATTCTGTTTTCTGTGTATTCATAAGGAATGTTAGCTCTATCTTCTGAAACCAAATCTCACTTAACGCAAGACTTCCATCATGTCTAGTTTTTTCATGAAGCATTTCAGCAGGCGCAATTGGTGACTACCATGGGCGCAATTGAGATGCGCGGATTATTTATTGTTTGGCACCTAAGTCAGTCAAGGCTGGCATTGATATCGCTAGACATGCAATGAGATCGATTGGGTCTAGGGCGTTTTATCGTCACAAATTAATCTAGGGACCTTTTATCAAACACCGAGATTTTTTTTTCGGCGTGCAATATTAAAAGAAAATGGAATCTACAAACCAGAAAA
Source organism: Phymorhynchus buccinoides (assembly GCA_017654935.2). NCBI lineage: Eukaryota > Metazoa > Mollusca > Gastropoda > Neogastropoda > Raphitomidae > Phymorhynchus > Phymorhynchus buccinoides. Next base: position 33,897,120 of record CM065687.1, on the reverse strand, counting down.
AGTAAACGAGAATCTGACAGTGGATGGATGGAACCTGCCCGGTGTGGCTTGATAACAGGCTGGACGTTGGCCTTGGCCTGTCCTGTTGATAAAAGCACAATTTGGTAAACGAATTATAGCGAGAAAGAAAGAAAGAAAGAAAAGAACAGAACAGAAATTGAGAAAGGAAGGAATCAAAGTGTGATAAGGATAAACAAGGACAAATAAAGAACAGACAGATTTGGGTGGTGTGTGGGTTGTGGTTTTTTTTTTACCAACTTGCCTTTTACTTCTTAAAGGCACAACTGGGGTATTTAAGAGCCGATCCCAGGAATCGGGTAGTCAGTTGTGAGTGGGAGAGAGAGAGAGAGAGAGAGAGAGAGAGAGAGAGAGAGAGAGAGAGAGAGGGGGGGGGGGGGGAGGCCAGCGACTCTCCTAGCTGCCGGCTTTTGCCTGCACCAGTTTAGTTTTTCCCTCCTTTTGCGTTTGAAAAGGGATGCTTTCGCTGCGAGCGCCAAGCAAGAAACTGATATTTTTAGCCTACTGCTTGCTTATATAGTGCCGCACTGGCTTTAATCAATTCTTAATCTGCTTGAAATTAGTTGTTCTTGTCTGTTTGTTTGTATTAATTGTTGAAGTGTGGCAATATATATATATAATATCTATAATTATAACCTTTCAATGGTCCAAGGTTTGCAATTGAACTCACTGCCCACGCTTGCAACGTCAACATAAGCAACAGCAACAACATCAGTTTTTAACAACAACAACAACACATAGATATCTTGTCAGCGACTCTAAACACAAAACGTTAATTAAAAAATATATAGCTTATTTTTATAAAAAAATTATGTTGTGTTTGTTAGCTTTGTTGTGTTTCGAAACATATAGTGTCAATAAAAAATAAATAAAAAAGCTTATCAATGAAAATAATTTTGGTATGTGTGGTTTGTTTTTCTGAACGGATTTATTTGTTTGTTTTTCTGAACGGATTTATTTGTTTGTTTTTCTGAACGGATTATGTATCTTCGTCGTTGTTGTTGTTGTTGTTGTTGTTGTTTTTCCTGAAGGGAATATAGTAAATCTCTGCAGCCCGACGTCTGCCCTGGTGATTAGCGCATAGTCCAGATGGCGGAGGGGTAGACATTAGACAACGGTAATGCCGTGCAGTGCACCTCGTTTACCGCAGCCATGCCTTCCGACCTCATTAGCTGGGCGTAGCTTGTATGTAGCATGTCAGTCAGTCAGGTGGAAGGGGGGTGGGGGTGAGTGGTGGTGTTGGGGAGAGGGGAGGGGGAGACGGGGAGGTGTAAGGAAAGAAAAGAGTACGTATATAGGGTATGGAGGGGTCAGGTGAAAATAGAGAACTAAAGGATTTAACTTTTGTTACAAACTTTGTTTACCAGCATCTCTACTCTCTCTCTATCTCTCTCTCTCTCTCTCTCTCTCTTCTCTCTCTCTCTCGTCTCTCTCTCTCTCTCTCACTCTCTCTCTCTCTCTCTCTCTCTCTCTCTCTCTCTGTTCTGTCTCTCTCTCTCTCCCTCTCTCTCTCACTCCCTTCTCTCTAGCTCTCTCCCTCTCTCTCACTCGATCTCTCTCCCTCTCTCTACCCTCTCTCACCGCTCTCCTCTCTAGCTCCTCTCCCCAATCCCCTCTCTCTCTCTCCCTCTCTATCTCTCTCTCTCCCAACTAGGATAGCTCTTCTATCTCTCTCTCTATCTCCCCCTTCTCTCCCCCCCCCTCTCTCTCTCTCACTCAATCCCCCTCCCTCTCTCTCTCTCTCGTATGTATGTATGTATGCGTGGCATTCGTTTATGTGCGCGTTTGATTGTGGGCACTCTATGTGTTGTCATTAACGACGTCTTTTTACCCACTGTTTCTTTATCACATTTTGTTTTTACCTTTCCACATAACTAACGTACCTTCCAAAGTGGCAATATTAAACAAGGAGATAGTGGTGAGGGTTTACTTATACAGAGAAAAAAAGAAAGCGCGAAATAAAGGGGGTAGAAAAGTACGCAAAGGCAGACATACAGCACTTAGGATAATTTGGCCCATCATTTGCTGGAACTACGACAGCTGACAGCAGGGCTAATGCATCACAAAAAAACCTATGCTAAAACAAAAGATGAGGAAACAGAAGACAAAGAAGAAGAAGAACTGAGAAGAAGGAGAAGAAGAAGGAGGAGGAGGAGAAGATGGAAAACAGCAAAAGAATAGTAGAAGAGGAAGCGAACGAGAGAAGACGATTGAAAAAAAAGTAAAACCAGAAAAGGGAGAGAGAGAGGGGCGGGGGGGGGGGGGGAGAGACTTCAGACTTCAGATGTTTTAATTCCATTAAGGCCAAAGCCCCTTATGAATGAGGGTGGTACATGATTCATAATACGATGAAATTCAAAGGACATGCAAACATACACAAAAACAACAATAATTGTGAACGGAGTGGGGAGAGAGAGAGAAGGGGGGAGAGGGAGAGAAAGAGAGAGAGAGAGAGAGAGAGAGAGAGAGAGAAGGGGGGGAGAGAGTGGAGAGACAGAGGGAGAGAGAGAGAGAGAGAGAGAGAGAGAGAGATCGAAAATTTTAATGAATAGGCCTTTCTGCCCGTATCATGTGGGAGGATGGGGAAGGGGATTAAATGAGGTACAGACATACAGACATACAGAAGAGAGAGAGAGAGGAGAGAGAGAGAGAGAGAGAGAGAGAGAGAGAGAGAGAGAGCGAGCGAGCGAGCAGGAATAATGATCGAATAACATAAACGGAAGAATTACAGCTTTTACATAATTCTAACCCATATTGAAAGGATCCTCAAATTTTGTGTCGAATAGTGGAGTTTTATGAGTTGGTTTATGGGTCTTTCCATTACCGTGAGTCTCGTGACCTACGTTAAAAGGAGATTCTAGACCAAAGTCGGAAAATGGAACATAATTATTACATTATGAATTGGTTTATGAAGTTTTTCATGTCAGCGACCTATTATGAAAGGATATTCTAAACCAATACATCGAATAGCGGAGCCTTATGATATGATTTATGGTGTTTTTGTGTGTGTGTTTCTTCATAATTATTAGGACTCCCATTGAAACGATCTTCAAAAACGAATGTTGAAAAGCGGAAGAGCCCTAGGTTTTGGTTGTGTATTACAGTTTAGAGTAGGCAGGGGGCGGATTATGGGGGGGTGTCGTGGTTGCATGGACCCCCCTCCGGCACCCACCCACCCCCACACGACACCATATCGTACATCCATGTCCATCATATTTGTAAAGGCGTGTAACCCCCCCACCCCCCCCCCTCACCCCTCTCCATTAGCAGCATATTTATCCGCCCCTGGACTAGTGTCGGGAAGACGTTATTATCGTTACAGGCCGCGGGAATGCTTATCACATCTAAAACGTTTATATTATTTACCCAACCATTGATTGTCTACAACAGACAACGAGAACATGTTCCGTTTTCCATCTCTTCAAACTGTGGCCCACCCAGAAGGCACGGTACGGGCATGATCTTTTGTTTCGGCTGCTGCTTCTGCTAGTTTGATTGATTTTAGGAAAAGTCATCTTATTCTTAGCGTCTGAGGTGTGACACGTACAGCGATGCATGCATCATCAATCGAATTAGTACAGTGCCATTGCCGCTCACAGTGGAACCTCTCTTATAAGACCTTCAAAAAGCATCCAAAATTAGGTCTTAAATGGGAGGGGATTAATATAAGGGAGGTAATTTTAAACCTTACAAAGAAGGGAAATGTCAAAGAGAAGTAGGTCTTATGTGGGAGGGAGTCTTATTGGCCACTGCAGAGATCACCTTTTGCAAGAATGAATGCCCTTGGTGGGTGGGGGGAGATGGTTGAGTACTGACCAAACAAGGGAATAACTCTCGCCAATAACCCTATTTGAGGCCACTTAATGTCTGCCTTTTGCAAGAGTGAATGCCCTTTTGGATACTGATCAGCAAGGGTTTAACTCTTGCCGTCAAGGGCGTTAATAACCCTAGTTGCAGTGGCCAATAGCGGGAGGTCTTATAAGGGAGGTTCCACTGTATTGAGCGTTTTATTGGTTGTGGACCTTGCCGGGTGTGATCGTGCTGTCCGGGTGGAACAATGATAGGGAGTGGGTGCACGATTGATCAAAGCCTCTCTATGCAGTGGCTTTGCAGGTACATGGGACTGCACCCACGTGTTCTCTTTGTCTTTAGAAAAGAGAGGAGGGTGACACACACGAGCGCGCGCGCGCACGCACGCACGCACGCACGCACGCACGCACGCACGCACGCACACACGCACACGCACGCACACGCACACGCACACACACACACACACTCACACACACACACTCTTCACACAACTCCTCTCTCTCTCTCTCTCTCTCTCTCTCTCTCTCTCCGTCATCTGCTCTCTCTCTCTCTCTCTCTCTCTCTCTCTCTCTCTCTCTGTGTTGTCTATCACTGTCTATGTTTGTGTCCATCTCCAGATATTCTCTCTCTCTCTCTCTCTCTCTCTCTCTCTCTCTCTCTCTCTCTCTCTCTCTCTCTCTCTCTCCTCTCTCTCCCTCTCTCACTCTCCTGTGTGTGTGTGTGTGTTTGAGAGAGAGAGAGAGAGTGTGTGTGTGTATGTATATATATATATATATATATATGGTGTGTGTGTGTGCGTGTGCGTGCGCGTGCGTGCGTGCGTGCGTGTGTGTGTGTGTGTCGGATTACGGACACTCGCTATTCTGTAATGTGCTGCAAAGTTGTTTTTGCATTTATATGTGTAAGCACTTAGTGATGAGGGAATGGTCATGGATACTGAAGAAGTAATAATAAAACTACTCTCTATACTTACTTTCAAAGGAACACACCACTGACTATACTACCCAACGTTACGAGGTGAGAGAGAGGCTACAAAATCTAATTATAGAAAGGTGCGTGCGTCAGGGTTTAGTCTTTCCCTTTGAAGTGGTGACTTTTAGATTGCAGACCTAGCTGCCCCACAAGTGTACCATCAATTTCCTGTGTGGAGAACAGTAACTAAAGTCACCTGTCTTAAAGACCCCCCACGTCACGTGTCACATTCCCTCTTATGCTAGGAAGAGTACTTAAGATTTCTTACCAGCCATAAGAGGGAAAACACGTGAAAACCGTGATTTTGACACTTGACGTGGTGGGTCTTTAGGTTAAAGATCACAGATCACAGACATGCAAGTGTCTCTCTGTATGTCTGCCTGTCTGTATATTTCTTTCTCTCTATCAGTCTATATGTGCGTCTATCGTGTCTCTGCATGTTCCTCTCTCGCTCTCCCCACCTCCACACCTAGTTTGTGCATTTGTACCATATTGTTCAAGTGCTTCGGCTGTGGGGATGATCCCTGGAGTCTTGTAGCCTGGGTATGACAACAACAATAACAACACTCTCAGAATAGCATCCGTTAAGCGGATGAAGATCGACTGTGTGGTTTCAAGTATTCCCATTGAGCCCATAGCCACTCACTCTGGGTAGGAGTTGGTCCAGGACCGAAACAATTAATCTCGCCTCTGACGGGATTCTAACCCGTGACCTCCCATTACACTTCAGCCCTGATCAATAGCTGTGTGCATGAAAATTGAAAACTCGTGCATGGCATTGCCCATTTCATGAAATAGGCAAACGGCTTGCCCATTTGATGAAATGAACAATTTCACGGATTGGGCGTAACATAAACACAATCCCCTTTTCGTTTTG
>CM065687.1:33876443-33886443 GCA_017654935.2 Phymorhynchus buccinoides | reverse complement strand
TAGACACCAGTTGTTCCCTGTGATAAACCATGCTTATGGAGGAGACCGTCTTACACTTGTGGGCATTGTCGCTGATGGGACTGTCACTGGTTTTCAGATTTCCTAGCGCGCTCACTGTGCAACAATTAGGCCAGCCACGAATAGTGGGATTTTTTGTGTGTGCGTGCGCAGCGTGTTCAGAAGATGGAAGGAATCAGTTTCTTTTTGTGGTGTGAGTCTCTCTCTCTCTCTATCTCTGTCGAAAATAATGAAAGAGATTACAATTCATTCCTTCGCTGCCTGCTGCCCGCCGCCTGTCGGATCGGGCTTCTAATTGATCCGACTGGGGTGGCTGACGCTGAGCCTCTGTGTGTGTCTTTCTCTGTTTATGTTTTGAGGGGACGGAGTCATTGCACCTGCAGGCTGCAACACCCCACCCCCACCACCACCACACACCATCACACCACCACCTCCTTCCTCGCTCTGTCACGGCACAACCCCTAGACTTTTTTTTTATGTAAGATGACCCAGACTAGACGGTCGGTCAGCGTCTTGCGTAGTCTTTGCACTGTCACTGTTGTGATTGGTTGGTTACTTTGTTCTACTTATCATGTTGCCTTTTACGGAGATATTTATTGGTCTTTTTCGTCTCGAAGACTAGTGATGAGAGCTGAGCTCTAATTTAACCGATCACATTTGGTACCGAAGAAGACGCGCGCGTGTGGTCTGACGTGCGGGCGATGCCGTGGCGTGCGTGCGTGCTCGCGCGCGTGCGCGCCGTAGCTGTATGTATGTGGTATGTGTATATGTGTCTGTGTGTGTGTATTTGTAGATCTGAGAGTAGGTCGGGGCCAGACATTGAGTGGTGTGGTGTGGTTTGGTGTTGTTGTGTTGTTCACGCGCACAGCATGTGTGTGTGCTTGAGGCTGTGTACGTGTGTGTGTGTGTAGTCACTATGTGTGTTCAGTGTATATGTTTAATTCAGTGTTGAACCATGTGTGTTGATAGCCGTGAGCGCGTGAACGCACGCGCTTGCACTATTGTTTCAGGTATATAATTAATTCAAGTGTGTTGAAACATTTTAGTCTTTCATTCATGTTTACTGTGGTCCACCTACGAGAAAGGAAAACTACCTAAGTGTGTCTCCTCGGCCTGATGAGTTATGATATTTTATACATATTTCTTTTGATAGCTTAGTCATTTTGTCATTGTCCTTGTTCAATGTCTTAAAACTTTCTCTGTCTCCTCTCTCTCTCTCTCTCTTCTCTCTCATCTCTCTCTCTCTCTCTCTCTCCTCCGCTAACCGTATCAAACAAGTGTCCTCTCTTCCCCCACCCCACCTCTCTCTGTGCCTCTCTATCTCCTCTCTCTCGCTCTCTCTCTTCTTCTCTATCTCTCTCTCTCTTCTCTCCTCTCTCTCTCTCTGTGTGTCTCTCTCTCTCTCTCTATCTATCTATCTTCTCTCTCTCTCTCTCTCTCTCTTCTAGCTCTCCCCCACTCTCTCTCTCTCTCTCTCTCTCTCTCTCTATCTCTCTCTCCTCTCCTCTCTCTCTCTCTCTCTCTCTCTTCTTGTTGTATTTTCTCAATTGTCTTCTCTCGTTCGCTTCCTCCTCTACAATTCTTTTGCGCTTTTTTTCTCATCTCCTTTTCTTCTTCTTCTTGCACACAGCGTCCTCCATCAACAATTTGGGTAGCTCACTGTCACACAAGTATGCATGAGCGCAACTGTGCGTGTACCACTAGTGGAAACTGTTCCCCCTAGTTAGTAATTACGCAGTAAGACTGAACAACAGGGAGCTAGCTACCTCATTAAGTCATTCGTTCTCAGTCAATCATTCATGCAGTTCCACTGGCTACCTGCACTCTCTATATAAAATTTAAAAAAAAAACACAAAAAACCAACGTTATAAAGTCCCACGGGTCAGTTGGAAAACTCACGAACAACGTCATTGGAAACGCGTACAAGAATAGAGAGAAAGAAAGGATGGGAGAAGCAGAGCGATACCCCAAAAAAGAAGAAGAAAGAAAGATAAAGAAAGAAACAGAAACGAGGGAAATTGAAGGGTGCACAAAATGACAAAGGCATAAGAGAGAAGGGGGTAGGCGGAGGGGGAAAGAGATAGGTAGTACAAGGAAAAGGAGAGAGAGAGAGAGAGAGAGAGAGAGAGAGAGAGAGAGAGAGAGAGACGGAGACACAGAGAGAGAGAGAGAGAGAGAGAGAGAGAGAGAGAGAGAGAGAGAGAGAGAGAGCGAGAGAGAGAGAGAGAGAGAGACAGACGCCGCAATAATTACTCACTCGACGAGACATTCTAGCTTCAGGTAAAATATGTCCATAAACAAGATGATTCTGTGCTGTGATTCACAAGACGGACCCCTGTTGCGGACAGTCACAACTAAACGGCAAAGAAAGAGACAATCACGAACGCTCACGATAGCCCTCCTCCTCAAGAGTGGCGAAGAACTGACTAAGTTTTTATTACTTCTCGGTGCAAGCAAAGAGATTTACCTGTACCTGGTGCAAGTTAGTCAGCAGCAGTAGTATTCCAGGAGACAAAGAACTGCTAGGAAAGGAAGCGAAGTGGGATGTTCGATATTTACGGGAGACTCTCCAGATTGTGCCTGTGCAAGAATATGTCGTGGAGGTGGAGGGAGTTGGGGGGGGGGGGGGGGGGTAGGGGGGGTGGGTCGCCAGTGGGATGCAGTCACAGTTTCTTTTCTGGCGCTGTGCTGCCGACCTTGCCTGACGTGAAATCATAATAATCAGTGTTTTTACTGAGGCTAAATTTTTTTTAAAATCCGGAAAGGGGAAAGAAGAGGACTATGAATGGATGGGTTCGAGAGTGGAGACTGTTGATCTCTGATCTGCTTTTAGTTATCGTCGAAGAAAGAATTGTTGCGGAAAATGTAATGGCGTGAAGATAAAACGCCCAAGAGGTCTAATCTCCGAAACGGGACGTAACAGGAAGCAAATCGTGTTAATGCTATTAGCTTCAAAGTACCACCACCGCCACTCCTCTCCTCTCTCTCCCATGGTCGCTCTCTCCTCGCGGCTATGCTCTCTCTTTCGTTTGTCTTTTTTAACACATACTTCCCCAGCCAACAACCGTCATTGAAGCTCCCCTCTCCTCTCTCTGGTCTCACGTCCCCTCCGTCTCACTCTCGTGGTTTCTCGTCACCCGTCTCCTGTCTCTCTCTCAGTCTTCCTCTCCTCTCGTCCGGTCAATCTCTCCTTCTCTCCTTCTCTCTCCAATCTCCTGCTCTCTCTCTCTACTCCCTCTTCCTTCTCACTCCTCCGTGCTCTCTCTCACCTCTCTCTCTCCGTGTCGTCTCTCTCTCTCTCTTCCTCTCTCTCTCGTCTCTCTCATCTCTCTCTCTCTCTCTCTCTCTCTCGCCTCTCTCCCTCTCATCTCATCTCCTCTCGTCTCATCTCTCTCTCCTCCCCTCTCGCCGCTCTCTCGGTCTCCCCCTCTCTCCAAAAAAAAGTCTCCTCTCTAATCTTCTCTCTTCTTCTCTCTCTCTCTCCCTCTCTCTCTCTGTCTCAGCATATAGTAAAAAGCCAACTGTGCCGTGTGTGTGTGTGTGTGTGTGTGTGTGTGTCTGTCTGAAACACGAAACGGGCCTTATAACTCCGCCGTTTTTCGACCGATTCGCTTCAAATTTCGCTGTGAGACATCACGGGGCGATAGCAACGGCAACCGAGGCGGGCCGTGTCATTTGCGCGGTTTCGCAAATGCGCGAAAAACGCGCATCCGCCGGCCTCTTGGCGCACCCGTATCTCCGGCGTTTCTGGGCCGATTGCCTTCGAATTTGGCAGGTAGATGACCGAGGACGGTGACTATCGTTGTGCCAAACCGGAAGCGAATCGGTTCAGGAACGCGCGCGCTATGCGCCGCTCCACCTTTTCACGCATAACTCCGCCGTTTCTTAACCGAATTGATTCAAATTTGCTGTCAGGCTTGCTTATGGCCCGGGCAAAGCCTGGCAGCATATTTGAAGAGAATCGGGAGAGCGCGTCACTCTCACGAGGCAGCGCCAACGGGAAACGGGGCCTTATTACTAACAGTCCGCCGTTTCTTAACCGAATCGCTTCAAATTTGCGTGTACTCAGCGTTACCAGTAACTTGCCGTTACCGTTACTAGGTGTTACCAGTATGGTGCATTGCCCAGTACTAGGCGTTGCGCTAGTTTATAAGTATTAGCTATGTATTGCATGCTTAGAGGAACCAAGGACCGAATGGAAGACTAGACCCAGCCTAAATTCTTAACCTAAAAGTACGTCTGAACTCTCTCTCTCTCTCTAAAGTATCTGAAGTCTGAACTCTCTCTCTCTCCCTCTCTCTCTGTATTCTCTCACGTCTCTTCTCTCTCTCGCTCTCTCTCATCTCTCTCTCTCTCTCTCTCTCTCTCATTTATAGTATTTATAGTTATGTATTGCATGCTTAGAACCAAGGACAGAATGGAAGACTAGGCCCAGCCTAAATTCTTATCCTTGTAAAATAAAGTGTCTGAACTCGGCTCTCTCTCTCTCTCTCTCTCTCTCTCTCTCCTTCTCTCTCTCTCTCTCTCTCTCTTCTCTCTATCTCTCTCTCTCCTCTTCTCTCTCTCTCTCTCGTTCTCTCTCGCTCTCTCTCTCTCTCGTCTCTCATGCTATCCAAACCCCCTCTCTCTCGCTTTCTCTCTTGATAATATCCCCATTTTGTTTTACACTTTTGGGTGTTCTTTTTCTCCAAACGTTGATCTTCAGTGATCGGTGGTGAAGGAAATCCAGAAGTAGAGAAACCGAGAGATGCTCGTTGACAAGAAGTGTCAGAAGACGTAAGCTCATCTGATTGATGATGATCTTTGCTAACTTCCCTAATAACTCGAGTAGAAGCTGGCTTCCGAACCCTAGGGCATGACTATATTTTGCCATGTTAGTCTATCTTCAACAATCTTCAGAGCCACTGTGCCCGTCAGCTATGCCGCAAAGTCAGTTAGTTTTATAGTGTTATAACATTTTTGTGTGCGACTAAAATAATAACATCCTAAGCCTTAACATTTTGGTGGGTTTTGGTTTTTTTAAAAACAAATCTGGCAGTAATGTTGAGATTGTACACCGTCCCTTTTTGTTCAGTTTGTGCATTATTTTGTTTCTTTGTATTATCAACATTTCAATGCTGACATTTTCTTTCGGATCGTCTCTTCTTTCGCTGGAGAAAAAAAAAGAAAGGAAAAAATAAACAAATAGGCATTCGGCGAAAATCGTAGTAGTGTTGCCAGAAGAAAGAAGAAAGGAAATTGATGAAGTAAGTTGACTTCGTGTACTTACACAAACTCTCAATTTTAAATGATAACAAGTGCAACGCCGAGCGGCTGCAAAGTCCCCTTGCAGCATCGCCGAGCTACTCCGAAATCGGAATGTGTCGGCTGTACACATACATGTACTAACGAAAACGCATCGCATCTAAAACAGCACGTAACTACATAAAAAAACGCATCAAAACAGCACGTAACTGAATAGGTTGTTTTTATGTATAGCCTTGGGGTTCGGAGGCCCGTGATTTGAGCGCGCGCGATCATGCGCACACGTACGCGCGCACAGAAAAATATTCATGACAACTGTGTTATAGACAATTCATCAAGAAAATGCGCTGTGAAAAAAACCTAGCATTGAAATACATGCAAAACTTCGCGAGATATTAGCGATTATGTGTTTCGGGGTTTGAACCCCGTAACTGGCGCGACCTTGACCTTAATGTAAAACTAAATACATCAGTGGATAGCTTGCATCTTGGCAAACTAGTATACCAAATTTCATGATGATAGACTGAATAGTTTTTGGAAAAAAACGGGACGAATAGCCGGGACGGTACACCGGACACCGGATCGGACGGACGGACGGACGGACCAGACAAAAACAATAGTTCCCCGAACCTTCGGCTCGGGGACTAATTAAAGCATTTTATTTGTGGATTTTCAAACGTTCGGGGTTGTTTTTTGCCCCAATGGCTAACCGATTTGTGTATTAATTAATCGGGCTTGGTAACGTCACCAACACGTAAGCAAAACCCCCCAAAAAAACCCGTAAAACAAGTAGTAGCAGTTGCTACTCAGAAGCCAGCCAGTCAGGGTTCGTAGCGATCCAGTCAGCTGCTGAAGAGCTGTTCGATCGTGCACGCGCGTCTCGTCTCGCGCGCAACACATAACAACAAGGAGGAAGTTTGCCCCACATCCTGCTGCTAGCCTACTCCTAGTATCCTCGGGCTCGTGCCACACGCCCATCTGTTTTCAACTTGTTCACCACGTGCTTTCCCCTTGTCGGTCGTCAGGCAGTCACTCAGCTTCGTGTGTGTGGAAAGAGTTGTGTGTTGCAGTGTAAAAAGAAAGAAAAAAATCCCGTTCGTTGACTAGAAAGCTTCGACCCCCGGACCAAAGACACTCAGTATCTCTTTGCCCGGACAGAACCTTGGGGAAATAAGGAAGAAATTTGAAAGAAGAAAAAAAGGCAATAAAATTAAGGCTGTTTTCTTCCCAGAATTGTGGATTGTGCCTTGGTAACAGTTTGTTTGGTGTTAAAAGGCATCTTGCCATATCATACCCGATAGATGACAGTCGTGCACAGTGGAAAAAAACTGATGAAAGGTCTGCTATTCATTCATTGTGATGGATTTCTAGAATGGAACACCGTGTTTTCATCCGGGACAACATGAACGATCTTTTGTTCTGAAGCCGCGCAAACGACGATAACGTTACGCCAATTTCAGCCAGGTAAAGCCAGTCTTTGGCATCGAATTCATTGTGTACTGGTGTTCCTTGTTTAGAGAATGCTATTACTGTATCACTATTAGCCGTCTTTCTCGGAATAGTAAATCACCCGGAAGGTCAATAAAGATGTCTCCCTCCCGAGTCCTCCTCTTAGCTCGCTAACCATTCCCGCCCCTCTCTCTTCAATTCTCGCCTCGTTTCTCTTCTATCTTCTCTGTCCTCTCTCTCCTGGAGGGTTGAGGAGCATCCCTCCTTCAGGATCATCTCAATCTCTCTCTCTCCACCAGGACCCTCTCTCTTCTCTCTCTCTACTCTCTCTCTCGATAATGCTCTCCAGAGGTGCAAAGTAACTCATCTCCTCTTAGCTCCTCGACTCTCTCTGGTGAATACTTCAACTTCTGGTCTAGTTCTGACAGAAGGTCGGGAGTCTCTCTCTCTCTCTTCTGTTGACGTCTCGGAAGCTCTCTCTCTCTCTCTCTTCCGCTTCACTCTCTATTCTAGAGGCGTCAGGATCTCTCTCTCTCTCTCTCTTCAAAAAAAAAAAAGGTGCTGCAAACTCTCTCTCTCTCTCTCTCTTCTCTCTCTCTCTCTGCTATTCTCACTCTTGTCGTCGATTTGGCTCAGATCTCTCTCAATCTCTCTCTCTCTACTCTCTCTCTCTCTCTCTCTCTCTCTCTCTACTCGCTTCTTCTCTACTCTCTCTACGCTCTTTTTCTCACTCTTTTCCCTCTTGTACTCTCTCAGTCTTCTCTAAGGCTCTCTCTCTCGTCATCCTCGTCCATTCTCCTCTCTCTGTCGTCACTGTCCTCTCGATCTAACTCTCTTAATCAGGAGAATCTTCAGTAAAATCGATTCACGACATCTGTTCTCATGTCTCATTCTGTCTTTTCCCTCTTGCTTACATCGTCAAGTAGGCAATTGTCGAGTCTGCTTCGATTTTTTCAAAGTTGTTCTCTCTCTTCTCTCTCTCTCTCTCTCTCTCTCTCATCTCTCTCTCTCTCTCTCTCTCTCTCTCTCTCTCTCTCTCTCTCTCTCTCTCTCTCTCTCTCTCTCTTCAAACAAGATTTTTAGTTCTTCTTTGGTGAATGCAAATCGTGATCAATACAAAAACCTATTTAGTTTTGTGCTACTGAGGTAACAAAACACCACCACCAAAATTATGAAACGGTGTTACAGCGATGACGTGGCATTGATTTATCTAACTTGTACGTTGCGTAAATTGTCATCGGATATCTCTATTTGCTTTATCCTCTAATGCTTGACAAGTGATATTGAGCGAAAAGAGGGTTTGGTAGTTAACGGGCGTCTTGGGCACTTGCCTGTATATATGCCTCACACTCACACTCAACAAAGTAAGCGACGATCAATACGTGTCTTTTCCCTATCAATCAATAACGTCATATTATATAGAAGTTGCTATAATGCGACGAGGAAGATGTTTGTGAGTTGGGCCATTCCGAATTAGCTCTAATGCCCCTTCATGCGAGGCATGAATAATCCCATTCTTCTTCTTCTTCTTCTTCTTCTTCTTCGATCGTTTAGACAGTTTCCTGTCAAGTATGAGTGCAGATGCGTCATGCTGCCGTTATGCGCCTAACTAAGAAATAGTTAGGCCCAGCAAGTCCGACTTCGGCTAGAGGAAATCTTTTTTGAAAGCGTTTTCGTGACGGGAAAAAATAAAAAGGCAGGAGAATGGACCGGCAAGGCAGAAAGATAGTAGTAGGGATGACAGTAAGATAGTAAGGGTAAGGCAGAAAGGGAGAGTGACAGAAGAGGCAGTTACAAGTCAAAGCTTCCAGAAGGTGAACAGATTAGAGGAAGTTACAAGCAAAGACACAGCTTCCAGAAGGTGGGGGAACTAGGCGAGTGGGAGGCCGGGGATGGGGTTTGTCCTCAAGGACGTGTCCCGGTATCCCCACGGGGGGGGGGGGGGGGGGGGGGGTACACAAATCCAATGAAACAAAAAAAGATCAAAAAAAGACTTCCTTACCATCTTTCTTTCTGCTTGCCTTATGAAAGTTTTTGGTGAACGCGGTCTCTTGGGTCCTCTGTTCTCGTCTCACAAGCAAAAAGGTGCCATTTTTGTATGCCTCTTAGTCTGCATAATTATGTTTCCCTCTCTGTCTCTGTCTGTCTGTCTGTCTGTTAACATTCTTTGCGTTTCTTACTTTCTGTCAATCTCTCTCTCTCTCTCTCTCTCTCTCTCTCTCGCTCTCTCTCTCTCTCTCTCTCTCTCTCTCTCTTCTCGTCTCTCTCTCTCTCTCTCTCTCTCTCTCTCTCTCTCTCTCTGTCTATGTCTCTTTGTGAACATTCTCTGTGTTTTGTGTTTCTTTCTCTCTGTCTTGTCTGGCTCCCTCTCTCTCTCTCTCTCTCCTCTCTCTCTCTCTCTCTCTTCGTTCTCTCTCTCTCCTCTCTCTCTCTCTCTCTCTCTCTCTCTCTCTCTCTCTCTCCCCCCCCCCCTCCGCGTATGTTTGTGTGTGTTTAGTGTTTGCGTGATGCAGATTTTACATGCTTTTTCCCCCCAGTAAGGATGAATAATTTTAAGACAGAATTTATTTTCTTCCGTGAACATAATGAAAATGTTTTTGCATCATGGAACAAGTCAAATTGTAGGCCAACAAGATGTAAAGTAATATTTAATTAACTTTTTCTGGTACATTTTGATTAATTCTATCAATTCGTGGATCAGAAAGATTATGAACGGTACTGTTCAATTCGTGGGATCGAGGCTGTTCACCTCAACATGTGCTGACGTGTGTGCTGAAAGCCTTCGGGCGTGATAGCCCTTGGTAGGGGCTTCTCACGCCACTCCCTTGAAAATGAACGGTACTGTTCAATTCGTGGGATCGAAGCTGTTCACCTCAACATGTGCTGACGTGTGCTGAAGCCTTCGGGCGTGATAACCTTGGTAGGGGCGCCACTCCCTTGAAAATGAACGGTACTGTTCAATTCGTGGGATAGAGGCTGTTCACCTCAGAATGTGCTGACGTGTGGCGAAGCCTTCGGGCATGATAGCCTTAGCCTTGGTAGGGGCGCCACTCCCTTGAAAAAATGATCCCCACAGTCGAATATCCTTTCCACGAGCGTCTCTGCAGGTCCGTCTGCTTGTCCGTCTATTTATCCGTCAGTCGATCCCAGAATAGCATCTGGCCCCCTCTGCTATCTGGTAGTCATGGTCGGAAACTACTGATAGTAGCATACAATCCCTCTGAATCTGGTTGTTCACCCCTTCCCTCACCCTTTCCTTCTCTTACCCCCCCCCCCCCCCTCGCTCCCT
>CM065687.1:33858943-33868943 GCA_017654935.2 Phymorhynchus buccinoides | reverse complement strand
TCTCTCTCTCTCTCTCTCTCTCTCTCTCTCTCTCTCTCTCTCTCTCTCTCTCTCTCTCTCTCTCTCTCTCTCTCTCTCTCTCTCTCCCCTCTCTCTTTCTCTTTCTTTGTCTCTCCCTCCCTCCTCTCTCTCTCCCCTCTTTATCTATCCCCCCCTCTCTCTCCCTCCCCCTCTCTCTTTCTCTCCCCTCTCTCTTTCTCTCTATTTTTCTCTCTCTCCCCCCTTCCTCCCTCCCTCTCTCTCTCTGTGTCTCTCTCTCTCTCTCTCTCTCTCTCTCTCTCTCTCTCTCTCTTTCTCCCTCTCCCTCTCCCTCTCTCTCTCTCTCTCTCTCTCTCTCTATCTCTCTCTCTCCCTCCCTCCCTCTCTCTCTCCCTCTCTCTCTCTCTCTCTCCCCCCTCTCTCTCCCCCCCCTCTCTCTCTCCCCCCTCTCCCCCCCCCTCTCTCTCTCTCTCTTTCTAATGATCACATAACAGTCTACCTCTTAGAAAATCGATTCGATCTGACCTGCAGGTGACTCCTATCTCTGAAATGCTAGTAATTTCCCGTCTAGGCCAACCAGTACCACTGCCAACCGCTCCCCCCTTCTACCTACTTACTATTACAGTCGAACCTCCCTTATAAGACCTCCCATTATAAGACTCCCTCCCACATAAGACCTACTTCTCTGAGACATTGCCCTTCTTTGTAAGTATTCAAATTACCTCCCTTATAAGACCTCATTTTGGATGATTTGTGAAGGTCTTACAAGGGAGGTTCCACTGTACTAAAATACGAGAAAACAGAACGTGACTGCAACGTAGCTATATAACACAAAAGGAAAACGAACCATTAATACTTAAAATGAACAGAAAAGACCTACGCAAAGCACAGGTGTCATCTCTCAGACTGTTCGACCCAGTCGAGGGAAACTGGTTGTGTGACCTTTCCACAGTGTTCCGGCTTTGTTTCGACAGAGTGGGTAGAAAATAGAAATCACAAATGTGATGGTGCATGGGGAAAACAAACATAAGTTGCTCTGAATGTTTATTCATGAACAAAAGACAAAAATAGTCAACAGCCCCCAAAATACTAATTTTACATTTAGGACATATTTATGTGTATTTTTATGTATTCTGTCAGTATTCACAACATGAAAAACAATTTCAAATTATGTTTTTGTTTATTTGATTATACTACTGTGGCGGTACCATAGCCGATGAGGTTTAACCGAGGCGTGGTTACTGATACACCTATCTGTATTGTTAAAAAAATCGGGACTTTACTGGTGTTGCACTGCCTCCGGGCATTGCCTCAAGTATTGTTCCCACCATCTTTGTATCTACAAATGTCCCATATGTGTCTTTTTCAGACCGAGAGGACGTAAAACACCATTTTTCATTCATCATTCATTCGTTTATTTGATTATTAAACGAAATCAATAAAAACAAAGTGGCAAAGTTCTGTCTTCTGTGTCCGATTTCTGGAAATAATCTAACTTGAATGTCAAACTTCAAATTGTTATAAAATCATAACTAGACAAGATAACTCAATTCTGTTTTCTGAGTATTGACTATGAATCATTTCTCAATGTTTGCCCAAATTCCATTATGTGACTGTGTTTTCCATGCACTCACACAAATGTAAAATTTGGTCGATTAAAATTATTTCAACCGGTCGCCTTAGTGGGATTTTTTTCACGCCAGATGGCGTGACACTCGAGTGGGGCTAATCCCTTCTATATTCTTAGTTGGGGATAAAGAGAGAGCGAGAGATAGAGAGGAGTCCAACCCTCTCTCTCTCTCTCTCACTACGCCCAACTAAGAATATAGCGTGATAAGCCCCTCTCGAGTGTCACGCCACCTGGCGTGGAAAGAAATCCCAATAAGTCTCCCAATACTTTCGACTCACTCAGGCAGTTGTGGGGAAAGCAGCCAATGCTTGCTGATACTGATACTAATAATACTATATTGGATAGTGTGAAAGCGGCACACGGCCACACATAGTTGAATGGGATTCACAACTGAATGTTCTTTCGACTAAAAAGGTTGGCTTTAATATTTCCCCGTCATGGAATGCTTGAATTCTCACAGGAAGACGAATATTGTTTTGTTATTTCTCTTAGTGTTCCCATTTCGCTTGTTATTTCATTATTACGTTCTGTTCCAGTGTCTTATTACGTTGGCAGCCACTATTGTGTAACATATCTGTGTTTGAGCGCCTTGTATAAGCTTTAGCCCTTTCACCGCCAGCCATATTTCAGCCCAAAAAATTCCATTAAGTTTACCTGGGTAGAGAACAAAATCCATCTGCAGTATTGGGGATTCTTCTGTAACATAAAATAAGGTCTGTCCTTACTTCCCTAAACT
The DNA here is from genome assembly GCA_017654935.2 of Phymorhynchus buccinoides. Taxonomy (NCBI): domain Eukaryota; kingdom Metazoa; phylum Mollusca; class Gastropoda; order Neogastropoda; family Raphitomidae; genus Phymorhynchus; species Phymorhynchus buccinoides. The sequence goes on along the minus strand of CM065687.1, from coordinate 33,866,598 downwards.
AAGACAATAGGGTCTTTGATAATAGACCCCAGTTTGATGCCTTTTAGTGACATAGGTGTTAAATCACTGTGGTGCTAAAATGCGACTTTGGCGGTGAAAGGGTTAAGCTTGTTGTGCTCATTTGCATTTGTTTATGTTGCTGCTATATTGATTTTCAATAACATTCGTTCAAACCGTACCGGTAGTGTGTTTTCCACTGTCCTTTCTTTGTCCTCTGTCGAATACATCTCTGGGCTACCCTGGGTATTTTGCTTAATTAATACACAATATATTGTTTCTATATTGAAAACGGCTCAAAGAGACCGAAAGCCTCAGCTAGGAAAGGATCGAGCTAATGATTATGGGTTGCGAGTAATCAGGATAGAAATAGGAATAGCCATAGATGTAGTCCGTATTTACGTTTGGCTTCATTTCCATAACAGACTTGTGGTAACCCTCTTGAAGGCAATTAATTAAAAATCAATTTTCTTTCTCGGCGGATGTTTTCTCAACCACTGGCACTGTGCTCTGTAGCTGCTTTTTTTTTCTTCAAAGTATGCCGTTGTATACTTTGCTATTTCTCTTATATATTTTTCTCTTATATCTTGTATATTTTGTAATGTATCAGATTTACTCTACGCTCAGCGATTGCGCAAGGCTGCAGATAGATTCCTTTCACACACCCTACTCCCCAACTGTAGATTCTCCCCCCCCCCTTACCCCTTCCCCGCCCCTGAACTTGTGATGGACAGGAGGGGAAGGGTGGAGGGGGTGAGGGTGTAGAAGTAGGCCAGGGTGTCCTTGTTGTTTATTCTACCTCCCCGTCTGTCTGAAAGAGGCTTCATCCTGCTTGACATTGCGTGACGGTTATCCTTTCCTGGTGGTAGTAGTAGTAGTAGTAGTAGCAGTAGTAGTAGTAGTAGTAGTAATAGTAGTAGTGTGTGTTGTATGTGTGTGTGTGTGTGTGTGTGTGTGTGTGTGTGTGTGTGTGTGTGTGTGTGTGTGTGTGTGTGTGTGTGTGTGTGTGTGTGTGTGTGTGTGAAGTCAAGTTAAGTCAAGTCAAGTCAAAATGGTCTTTATTGACGATAAAAGAATAAGCTTGATCAAGCTTTTTTACACTCCCTCTGTGTGTGTGTGTATGTGTGTGTGTGTGTGTGTGTGTGTGTGTAGTGTGTAGTAGTAGTAGTAGTAGTAGTAGTAGTAGTAGTAGTAGTGTGTGTGTGTGTGTGTGTGTGTGTGTGTGTGTGTGTGTGTGTGTGTGTGTGTGTGTGTGAAGTCAAGTTAAGTCAAGTCAAGTCAAAATGGTCTTTATTGACGATAAAAGAATAAGCTTGATCAAGCTTTTTTACACTCCCTCTGTGTGTGTGTGTGTGTGTGTGTGTGTGTGTGTGTGTGTGTGTGTGTGTGTGTGTGTGTGTGTGTGCGCGTGCGCGCGCGCGTGTGTGTGTGTGTGCGAGAGAGAGAGAGAGAGAGAGAGAGAGAGAGGGGGGGGGGGGGTGCACGTGCTAGAATCGTAAATTTGGCATAGGAGGGAAAATGATTATGATGATACGGAAGAAAATACTAAAGAACAGCGCTGTGACTTTGTGTTTGGGAAGCGGCCCAGGCTATAAGGGATGTATTCTGTACGGGGAGAGAGAGGAACGATTGCTATGATGCTGTGGACGACCATCTTGTGAGGGAGGGAGACACAGATTATTTCGTTGACAACAACTTTGATAGTGTACATAGAGAGAGAGACGGGAGGGAGATGGAAGGAAGGTTGGGGGAGGGGGGGGGGGCGGGGCAAAATACCTGTTTAGGCTAATCACATAACCATAAAATGACTTCTTTTTTTCCCAATCTAACTCACGGCCAAACAAACAATAAGTTGATCTGTGAAAACTAATTAGGGGACGAAAAGACAGATTTAGATTTTTGTGACTGACAGACAGACAGACAGACGGATGGACAGAAATCGGTCGAGGAGCGCTTTTCTTGGGGAAGCCTACACTTCTTGACCTTCCCGACAATACAGGCTTTGCGGTAGCAGATCAATAATATTCATCACATTCATAGCATCCACGATTTGGGTTTTTTTCTTCTCCAAACCCCCCTTTCCCTCCATAAATATAACCTTGCCTCTATATTCTCTCTATTTCCTCTATGATTTGTGGACGATTTGTTTAAGATGTTGGTGAAGGGTGTGAAAGAGGAGGGAAGGGAAGAGAGGGGAACGGGACGTTTGGGATGCTTCACTGTGCGTGGGCGATCTTGCATAAGAACGCTCCCTGAAAAGCTTGACAACCAGTTATAGGGTCCTTTTTGTTGCATCGACGAAAAAAAGATAGGAGAAAGAAAACGTCCGAACTGAAAAAATGACACTGTATAATGGATTTTTTTTTTATTTTTTTTTTTTGGGGGGGGGGGGGGGGTCCCATATTGTTAAGGTTTGGGATCAAAAATCCTATTTCAAAAAAGGAAAGAAACTAAGTTAACTTTACGATTGTCACTGGTTGTTGTTATCTATCAAACGATGTGTACTTTGAACAAGCGCGAAATCGCAATACTAGTTTGTGGCACGCGGTCTATTTTTACCACTCCAATCATGAGTCACCTCCCCTGGCTTTTCAATAATTTTAATCTGTAAACCAGAATGTTATCTCTGCACCATTTCGTAACTTTTTATATCTTTTGGAAAACATTTAAAACTATGTATCCTACTTATGCTCATCGAAAGAAGCACCGCATACTCGTCGTGTCTGTTGTAGTGTCTGTATTACGTATGTTTATTATTTTGCACGCTTTTAAAATACATCATTTTAAAGAGCGGCCTCAATTAATTTTGAAGTGTAGCCTCGATTTGAAGTGCGATATTTTGTCAAAATGTGCGACAATTTTGGACCGACAGACAGACCGACCGACCGACAAAGTGAGTTATAGGTTTGTGGCTTGAGCCACAAACAAAAATGGGTATTGTGTATGCCTGTGTGTATGTGTGTGTGTGTGTGTGTGTGTGTGTGTGTGTGTGCGCGCGCGTGCATGTGCGTGCGTGATTGTCACAGTACTTGTATCTGTATGCGCGCACGTGCTCGTAGCTCTCACTACGTTGTGATTGTGAATACTGGTAAATGTGTGTGTGAGTGTGTGTGCGCGCGCGCGCATGTGCATATGTGCATACGTGATTGTCACAGTACTTGTGACTATGTGTATCTGTGTGCGCGCACGCGCTCGTAGCACTCACTACTTTGGAATTGTGCATACTGGTAAATGTGTGTGTGTGCGCGCGCGCGTGTTTGTGTGTGTGTGTGTGTGCGCGCGCGGTGCCCTTGTGACACTCACTAAGCTGTGATTGTGCATGCTGGTAAATGTGTGTGTGTTTGTGTATGTGCGTGTGCGTGTCTGGGCGCGCGCGCGGTTTTGTTACTATGTGGGTTTTTTCTCGTTTGAGCTCCTCCGAAATCAGAATGTGTCGGCTGTACGCAGCGGGGAGACCAGTGAAAACTGAAAACCGGACACATATGTACTTTACCCATTATTATGGCCATATGGCCTGGGAACGCAGAAGAAGAAGATACTAGTTTGGTCGTAGGCCTACGATTAACGGTAGGCCTAGTAGTAGCCTATACCGTAGCGGATCGTGCCTACACGACCTGTAGACCTGTGGCCTGACGATGCGACAGTATCGTTGGCTGCGATCACCATCACTTGACCTCGGACTGCGGTGCTAGCCAGGAAAAGTGCATCCTACCCCATCAATTTAATCCCCTCACTCTTTCTTTCTTGTAATTTAAAGTAAATGTCTCTTATTTGCTATTGATACAATCGGTTTCATTTTTTATTTACACAAAAAAAGAAAAGAAATTCTGAATGACCGAAAGATTGGAGAAAAAAAAAAGTTGTTTCTCCATAGCTCATATCTTTGCTTCCTTTGTATTCGGATATCCGAATGGGTTTGTTGTTGTTGTTATTGGGGTTTTTGTGTGTGTGTGTTGTTGTTTGTTTCCGTTTTACAGGAATAAATCAACTAATCCATAGTTGAATTGGTCATTTCCCCACGTATAGGTGTAGAGTGGCACAGTGGTATCGCGTTCGCTTCGTGTCAAGTAAACCCGAGTTCGAACCTGGGTACAGGGGGGTCTCAGCTTTACGGTCTGAACGTGGAGTCTTTCGGATGAGACGATAAACCGAGGTCCCGTGTGCCCATGCACTTAGCATACGCTAAACCCAGTGGCAACGAAAAAGTTGTCATTTGGTCAAAATTTAACCCCCCCCCCCCCCCCACCCCCCCTTCCCTCATCAGTGACAAAAATCGCATGCAAAAAAAAAAAAAAAAATGGGGTGGCGCGCCTCTGGCTGCGACGCGCTCTCCAGGTGGGAGCAACCCGAATTTCACAGAGACGCCTCTGTGACTATAAAGTACATACCTACCTAAGTATTCTGGGGGAAAGAGCGGAGTTTCAATGTTGCTTGCTTCCAAGGCAATGGCAAACACTAGACATTTTATTTTCCCAAGGATAACAGAGAAAACGTGTGTTTTTCTGTCATTGGGAACTCGTTGTTGTCTTCACAACATCATGGCATGGAAAACGGTTGTTAGTCTGTATGACAATATAATTGGAATTTGCTTCATACTTTTTCATACAGAATTGTTGTTGTTTTTAGAAAACAAACCAAACAAACATGAGAGCAATATTGTCTGATATGCACTTTTTCTTATACTGAGCACGCCATAAGCCTAGCTTGTTGTTGTTTCAGTTTTGTTGCTATGTATGTTTGCTATGTAAAAACAATAAAAACGTTTAAACCAGAGCAATGGTCAAATAAAATCTTTTTAAAAACAAAACTTCCACCCCCTTACACTCCCCCCCCCCCCCCCCCTACCTATCTCGGTTAATTCTATTTTTTCCGTTATTGCCTTTCTGACCATACATACAGGTGTATTTTAGGAACATTTTTAGGGTAAGACGGAAAAACGCAACGAACCACAACTGTGACAAATCCGGTGTACTGCAGTACATAGTGGGGGGTAGGGTTACTTTTATGTTTAGGGATAGGGTTGTATTCCAGGTTATTAGCTAAAAATGTTCCTAAAATACAGTTTTTTGTATGGTAAGAAAGGCAAAAACGGAAAAATTGAATTAACCGAGAAATGCAGGAGGGGTGGCACATCTTTACCTTTACCCAAAACTTTTATGTTTGGATGCTTGTTTCCACCCTTGTGTACTCGGTTGTTGTTGTTTGTGCGTGTGAGGGTGGGGGGTGGGGGCTGAGAAGGCAGACGTAAGTCAGAGAGGAAGGAAAGTAATGAGAAGACAAGGGCATCGCCGAGCGGCAGCAACGCATTGTGACAATGCAAACCCGGCCAGAGTTATGTCCTGCCCCCCCCCCCCCCACCTCCCCAATAAACACACCACTTTCCACCCTTACAGAACGCATAAAATACATAGCCCAAAATTTGAGGCGATTCTGTTCAGTAGTTCACGAGATACAGCTGAACTTTTATGCAAACTTCCTTGCACCATGGTACACCACCACACAAAATTTGAAGCGATTCTGTTCACTAGTTCACGAAATAAAGCTGGGGGGAAATTACATAGCCCAAAGAAGGAAATTTCGGTTTTCAAGGTCAAACTTCAAGGTCAAGGTCAGCACGGTGTTGATTAACGAAAGGAAGCTTCCTTTTCAAGCTGTCTACCCCTCTGCCAATTTTAATCAAAATCCAAACAGTAGTTTTTAAGATAATCGATACACAGACAGACACACAGTCAGACAGACACACATACACACAAACCGATCGCAATACCTCGGCCTCTGGCCTGGTAATGAAGGGGGGAAGGGGAGAGGTAATAGACGTTGATGAGCGGCGTAATAATGGAAGAGTCAGTCAGTAAACGGTTTTTCCCCGGGGGGCTAAATCTGATCGTAGGACTGTTCATATTAAACAAACGGCGCCAAAGCGGGAAATAACCTGAATAGTGAGAATGTCAACTATGTATAAGGCACACGCCTCTCCGCTCTTTCTCTCTCTCTCTCACTGTGTTCTTCTCTCTCTCTCTCTCTCTCTCTCTCTCTCTCTCTCTCTCTCTCTCTCTCTCTCTCTCTCTCTCTCTCTCTCTCTCTCTCTCTCTCTCTCTCTCTCTCTCTCACGCACAAACACACACACACATACACTCTTCGACACGAAATACTCGATCTGTCACAGTTGAAGTAGTCGTCGTCGTAATCGCGGCAACATAGTAGGTAGTAGTAGTAGGTGGTGGTGGTGGTTGTGGCGTTTGGAAGAAGGAAGAAATCGTGCAGGCCTGACGAGGACAAACGGCCGGATTGGGTTCACTGAACAGGAACTAAACAGTTTACAAACCAATCGGCACATTCATCTGTTTATACCTCCGTTGGTCCACACGTGTGCAAAAACGCGTCAATCCTAACACAACGACTAGGCCTAAAACGGTTGTCTAAAAAACATTGTGTCAACTGTGTGTGTTAGGTGAGTTTAATCTTTGTGTTTTCTTTAGCTTCTAAAATAATGAATGGAACTCGGGTGATTTTTGTGACACAGTTCTTGGAAAACGAATGTCCACGACAAAATATTATGCTGTTGCAACTAGACCTAGGGGAAGACGGGGTAAAAAGCCCATGGGCGGGTCTCAAGGGCAAAATGTGACTGAAATTTGCTTTATTTCATGAGATAATTGGCATGGGCTTCTTACCCGTCTTACCCTATAGTTAAGGAAAGTAGTAAGACTAATGAGAGATTTTTTTTCTTCTAAATATGGGTCAGGTGCTGATGTCATTATTATTGTGATGAATGAAAGTTAGGTTTTACGTCCACTCGGCTGCAAAACAGCACATATGGGACGAACCATCAACCAACCGTCATTCAATGCTCTGAGCAGATCCTGGAGGTACTGCAATACCAGATGAGCTAGACGATGATTATTGTTGTGATTTCTACTGTTCTGTGTTTTATAGTACTGTAAGGCACGTATGTGCGACTGGTCTTTTGGTGCGACTGGTCTTTTGGTGGTTTGTGCGTTCGAGCCTTTCGTTCGCGACCGAGGTTCGGCAAGATCTGACAGGATCTACACATGAATTTATAGTTCAGTGACTGAAAGTGTTGTTTGCTCAGCGAGTGATCGACTAGCCTTGATATTAATAATTATAGCGTAAGGTCAACCAGCTTGTTAAACTATATGTCAGGGGCTGTATTGGGGTATAATTAAAGTTCCGTTGTACGCTTGGTGTGTGTGTGTGTGTGTGTGAACATTTGAACATTGGTTTATTGCCATGAAACCTAAACAAAGGCTTGTAATGCACAGGTTAAGATTACAAACAACGCAAAATACTATTCATGCTTTTTGTTAAAACAAATACTAACATATTTTGCCACACACACACACATGTGTGTGTGTGTGTGTGTGTGTGTGTGTGTGTGTGTGTGTTCTTCGATTTTGCCCCCCCTTCCACTAAAAGTGATTCAGACAAAGTGTGTGTGACTGAGAGAGAGAGAGAGAGAGAGAGAGAGAGAGAGAGAGAGAGAGAGAGAGAGAGAGAGAGAGGAGAGAGTGTGTGTGTGTGGGGGGGGGGGGGGGTGGGGGGGTAAGCGCGTTTGTGTTTACGCGCACATGTGTGTATATGTCTGTGCTTGTTGTGCGTGTGTGTATACATGTGCATGTGTGTGCAAGGTTTATATG
>CM065687.1:33793943-33856443 GCA_017654935.2 Phymorhynchus buccinoides | reverse complement strand
CGCGTGTGTGCGTTAGCGTGCGTTTCTTGTGTGTGCACATTGTGTGTGTGTTTATGCATTGTGAATCTGCGTGCATGCGTGTGTGTGTGTGTGTGTGTGTGTGTGTGTGTGTGTGTGCGTGCGTGCGTGCGTGCGAGCGTGCGTGCATGCATGTGTGTTTGCATGCATGCGCGCGCGTGCTTTTCTTATAAGTGATGAGATGGAAAGAGACAGGGAATGGGATAGATGGGGAGTTGGTTTGCTTATATAATTTATTTATTGTTAAATAATAGACATCACAATCAGCACTAGATGACTAACACTACAGCACTGTCTTGATGACTGATCTTTAGTGTGTATTGCATTACGTGACGCATGCGGTGTTTGTGTGTGTGTGTGTGTGTGTGTGTGTGTGTGTGTGTGTGTGTGTGTGTGTGTGTGTGTGTGTGTGTGTGTGTGTGTGTGTGTGTGTGTGTGTGTGTGTGTGTGTGTGTGTGTGTGTGTGTGTGTGTGTGTGTGTGTGTGTGTGTTTGACCTTTGTGGTCTTGTAACACAAGGAAAAGAAAACCGGCCCATACGTATTTACTTAACTCACTATGGCCGTATGAAGAGGAAGAAGGAAGAGATTGATGGGGAAAGTTGGGGCAGTGGGTGGATGCCGCGTGCCTCCATACGGGGAGCTGGACAGCCCCGCCCCCTCCACGAGTCTCTCCCCGTGGGGATACTGGGGGGTCTTTCGTAAAAATAGTTCCCCCACCTTCTGGAAGTTCTGTGCTTGTAACTTCCTCTAATCTGCCACTCTCTTTGACTCTACCTTTTCTCTTTGCTTTCTATCATCTACTATCTTTCTGACTTATTGGCCCATTCTCCTGCCTTTTCCAAAAAAAAATCTTCCAAATAATGTTTCTCCTTTGAGCTCCTCCGAAATCGGAATGTGTTGGCTGTACACAGCGGGGAGACCAGTGAAAACTGAAAACCGGACACATACGTACCTTACCCATTATGGCCATATGGCTTGGGAACGCAGAAGAAGAAGAAGAAGAAGATGGGGAAAGTCTAGTTCAACAACAACATATATACAGTATTTATACGGCGCTGAATCTTGATAGAAATCAAATCAAAGCGCACACACACGTTAGCATTCATAACGCATTCAAACAAAAACGCAATACAAAGCGAACACACACGTATGACATCAATGCCATACAGCAGAAACAGACCTAAAGGCAAGAGAGAGAGAAGAGAGAGAGAGTGAAGCTCAATGACGGAGGAACAGGTGGGTTTTGAGGTTAAGATTTGAAAGCAGAGAGGGTCGGTCGCTGACGGAGGGAAAGAGGAAGTTTGTTCCAAGATGTCGGTCCTGAGACGGTAAAAGAGCGCCGACCAACAGTTGAAAGCTTATGCCTAGGGATCTGGAGAGAAAGAGGGTCAGAAACTGAACGTAAAGTGCGAGCTGGTGTATAAATGGAAATATTGTCGCAGAGTTAAGACGTACATATTTACACGTATTCATGACCTAAGCTGGGGTTCATAAACCAGATTCAGTCGTGGCAAGTACACTGATTCAGTTCTTTCTATTATTATTGCTTCAAAAAGGGGGTTAGATTAGAATGCAATATTTAACAATGAGCAACTTAGAACGCGCATTTGACCACCAGGGGGCAGTCAAACCAGTAGGGGCTTATCGCGCAATATTCTTAGTTGGGCGTAGTGAGAGAGGGGAGGTAGGGAGGGACTCCTCTCCCTCTCTCTCTCTCTTTATCCCCAACTAAGAAGATAGAGGATTAGCCCCACTCGAGCGTTTTGCCACCTGGCGGTCAAATCGGCGAGCTAGGTTGACCATTGGGGAAAGCATCTCCTGTTGCTCTGTTTTGTTGTAGGTGGTGGTCTGTCGGTCGGTCTGTGCGTTTGACTGTATCATGTGTATGCCTCTCATCCTCTTCCTTGTATAATTATTGTCTGTCTGCTTCTCTCTCATAGCATCCTACTTTGTCTGTTTTTTGTGTCTGTTGGACTGTTTCAATCTCTCTAAAAAAAAAAATCCCGATTTCCCCCCCCCTCTCTCTCTCTCTCTCTCTCTCTCTCTCTCTCTCTCTCTCTCTCTCTCTCTCTCTCTCTCTCTCTCTCTCTCTCTCTCTCTCTCTCTCTCTCTCTCTCTCTCTCTCTCTCTCTCTCTCTCTCCTTTATTTTTCTTTCAACACACGCGCGCACCTACATACACACGCGCACACGCGCACACACACATACACCACACACACACACACACACACACACACACACACACACACACACACACACACACACACACACACACACACACACACACACACACACACACACACACACTGTGTTTCTTTCTCTAACTTCTCGTTGTGATAAATAACAGTTGTGTTGGTTTTGGATCCATTCCCATAAATCTACAGAGGTAGAAGCGAATTCTCAGGACTGACTTTGACCCAGATTTACTGCGTGCAAGCAATAATAAATTATAGAAAAGTGAGTGACTATTGACACACTACCGTTAACAATACTTCTTCCATGCATATGTCAACAAATTCCTCCTCTTCGTTTTTTCCCACCTCTCCCATTTCTTTCCCTACACTCCTAAAAGATAAAACTTCCCCCCCCCCCCCTCTTTCCTCCCAACTATTCTTCCTTAAATCCCCCCCTCCCCTGTTCCCCCTTGCACAATAAATGTTGACCCCAATCCTGTTTATGGTCACAAAGGAAAGGAGAGAGGAGGGGGGGGGGGTAGAAAGAGAGAGGAGAGTGTCAAAAACTCGGGGGGGGGAGGGTGGGGGGGGGGGGCTCAGAAAATTTAAGAGTCCGAAGTCGGGGGAGGAGGTGGGGCAGGGGCCGCAGAGAGAGAGGGAGAGGCAGAGAGAGACTTACATTCTCCAGAAATCATATAAATTCATATCTTGGCAAAGGCTGTGCTAGTCGTCAGTTGCTGCTGCCTGCATTCAATTTAAGTATTTCAGCTTTATATGGCCTCCCAATAACTGTAATGGAATGAATTTTTTTTATTAGACATGTCTTTTTGCGTGTCATAGTCACCCTCTCTTTCTCTGTCTCCCCCCCCCCCCTCTCTCTCTCTCTCTCTCTCTCTCTCTCTCTCTCTCTCTCTCTCTCTCTCTCTCTCTCTCTCTCTCTCTCTCTCTCTCCTCTCTCTCTCTCTCTCTCTCTCTCTCTCTCTCTCTCTCTCTCTCTCTCTCTCTCTCTCTCTCTCTCTCCTTGTCCGCCCTCTCCTTTGCATCTTCTACTGATGTTTTGTTGCCCCCCCCCCCCTCTTTCTGACTAGTGTTATTCCACTCCACCTTATTGTGACATGAAAACGTCTTGCATACCACTTGCTAAAAAAACTAACTTGTAGCACCGCACACCCACGCATGTACGCCATGCGCACACAATTCACGTCAACCTGCATTATGTCTACATAATGCGCCCTCACTTGCCCGTCTACTCTCTGTAACACGCACACGCACGCGCGCGCGCACACACACACATGCAGCACGTGCACACACACACATATACACACACATTCATACAAAATACACACAGGCAATTGCACTCACACACACAATACACACACACACATGCTTTCATACACACATACACACACATTCATACAAAATACACACAGGCAATTGCACTCACACACACACACGTGCGCACGCACACGCACGCACACGCACACGCACGCACGCACACGCACACGCACACACACGCACGCACACACACACACACACACACACACACACACACACACACACACACACACACACACACACACACACACATGCTGACACACACACACACACACACACACACACACACACACACACAGACACACACACACACACACACACACACACACACACACACACACACACACACACATCTGCATATAAAGTGTGTTTCTGTTGCAGGAGCAGCTACAAGAGAGGCAGTTGAGGAGGTTTGGCGCCATGCAGAACAGTGGTCGTCATAAGCAATCAGGTAACCTGTGCACATGTGTGTGTGTGCGCGTGCGCGCGCGCGCGCGTGTGTGTGTATGTGTGTGTTTGTTTGTGTGTGTGTGTGTTTAAGTAAATTTCAAAGTGTGTGTTTGTGTGTGTGTGTGTGTGTGCGTGCGTGTGTGTGTGTGTGTGCGTGTGCGTGTGCGTGCGCGCATGTGTGTGTGTGTGTATGTGTGTGAGACACAGAGAGAGAGAGAGAGAGAGAGAGAGAGAGAGAGAGAGAGAGAGAGAGAGAGATAAATCATATTTGAATTTGTTTTACTATAATATAAAAATATATATACCAAAGCAATATTAGCAGAGCAAAGTAGCTGTGGATAAAATAAACACTTTTAGCTCTCCTGTTTGTGGCCTGCTTCCAGTCTTGTGCTATGCCCTTGGGGAAGCAGTTCACAAGATTCTGTGTATGGATTTTGGTTGTATGTTTGTGAGAATGTGTGAATGAGCACATGTGAGTGTGTGTGTGTGTGCGCGCGTGCATGTGTGCAAAATGTCTGAGTGTGCATGACCTTTATGGGCCAGCCTCACGTCAGCTAAAATCGCACGACTGTGCGATACAATTCGATCACGTGATCTCCAAGAACAAAATTGATTCACGCTTCGAGATCACGTGATCGAATCGTATCGTAGAGTCGTGCGATTTTAGCTGACGTGTGTGGCTGGCCCTTTAAAGTAGGGGACTAAAAAAACGGGGTCAGGATCCAATCAGATAGTATGTTTGGGTGTGTCCTCAAAACGTTAAGTGGTGACCCGCGATAGGAAATATTTCCCATTACGCCCTAATAGACAGCTATCGACAACTGGTGCATTTATTTCATTCCTAAAAGCAGCACTCACTTTGACTCATTACGCGGAGACCAATATCACTTGCCCTGTTATCATTCTAGCATCATTTCTGGCAGTGGAACCTCTTCACGTTGACCGTTGTCGTTAGCGTCAAGTCTGAAGAGAAAACGGAGAGGGTTCGGTTGATTGTAGGAAATGGTGTGGACCTTGACGTCATCATTATTGTCTGATTGAAATCATAATGTGATAATTTAGAAGGGGGGAAAAGTTTAACCCTTTCACCGCCAAAGTCACATTTTAGCACCACAGTGATATATGTTGTCATGTGTGTGTGTGTGTGTGATTGTCTGTATGTCCACCTGTCTGTTTATGTGTATGTGTGCATTTGTGCGTGTGTTAGTCTGTCTTTCTAACTTTGGTCCTTTTTTATGTCTGTCTATCAGTCTGTTTGTGTTGACCTTGTATATATATAATCGTAATCTGATACACAGATGATACCTATGTCACTAAAAGGCATCAAATCGGGGTCTATTATCCAAAGACCCTATTGTCTTAGTTTTGGGAAGTAAGGATAGACATTATGTTATATATGTCACAGAAGAATCCCCAATACTGCAGATGGATTTTGTTCTATACCCAGGTAAATTTAATGGAAAATTTTGGCTGAAGTATGGCTGGCAGTGAAAGGGTTAAAGCTATTAAAACAACACAACCGCAGTAAAAGACAAGTGAATTTCTGGTTTATTTTAAAATCCTTCGACTAGCTAAAATGTTGGCCATAATGCATAATTTTTTTAAAAAGAAAGAACAATAAATCAGAAAACAAGATTCACAAAGCAAGGTGGGTTTTTTATAAGCCATTAGATTTCATTCATAATTAGTCATAGTCGCATAGCTTTATCTGAATGCTTTGTGCATTTTATTTTCATGGCTTAGTAGACGTTATCGCTAACAAATGTAGATATTTAGATGATGCTTAATTTCACCCATAGACTAAGCTCTAAACGCTTTACAATTACTTAAATAACGCTGCAAGAATCTAAACCTCATCTACTTGGAAGGAGCTTATAATCATTGATTTCTGAGTGTCTTTCATTCAAACTTAATTATATATGTTGTCATTTGTGTGTGTGTGTGTGTGATTGTCTGTATGTCCACCTGTCTGTTTATGTGTGTGTATGCATTTGTGCGTGTGTTAGTCTGTCTTTCTAACTTTGGTCCTTTTTTATGTCTGTCTATCAGTCTGTTTGTGTTGACCTTGTATATATATAATCGTAATCTAATACACAGATGATACGCATTTTTTTTTATGAGCTTTGTATTTCAGAATTGAACAGAAATTAGTGCAAGTTATGGTTATTGGTTTCAGCTGTACATGTTTATTTGTTGTGACATTATGTGTGTGTGCACGTACATGTGTGTGTGCACGTACGTGTGTGTGTGTGTGTGTGTGTGTGTGTGTGTGTGTACGTGTGTGAGGAAGTAAGAGAACGTTGCGTGCAATCATCGTGTTTATTTTACTTTCTAATGATTCATTATTTGTTTGCCTTTAATGTTCTTGTTATCAATGCAAAGCGCACTGAGCTCATGTGAGAAAGAGCGCTATATAAATTCCCATTATTTTTTTTATTTTTTTGTTTTTTTTATTAGACTTTTTTTTTAACATTTTTTGTCAATACAGAAACACATAAAATAAGGAGAAGAAGCTTGCAATTAAGCTTGTTGCATACCAAGTTAACATTATTATTATTATTATTATTATTATTATTATTATTATCATCATCATCATCCTTTCTTTTCCTTTGACGAAATTGTTAAGTAATTAAATGAGGAAGTTCATGTGTACATGAAAAAATATGTGAGGGCGTGAGAAGGCATTGATTCACATTCAAATTTAAAAAACCAAGCCTCTTGTGTTTTACTGTACCACTGGAAATTGTGTTCTTCAACTCTGTGAAAGTTTGTCTTTTTTAAGAGATATGAGCATTTTACTTATTTCCATGAAGTTATTTTTTTATAACAAGCGTGTGAAGAGCATTATGATGTGGGATATCTTTTCTCTCATGTTTATGATCTCCAAATAGTAGAGGGGATAGCTATTCCGGAGAACTGGGATAAAATGTATATTGATCATGTAATAAGACATGGCCTGACTAAGATGCATCCCCACTCTCTCAGCTAAGAGGTCTTGAAAACAGTGGACATCGGGTGTGGTTCCCCAAAGCCCACTAGTCCCCAAGGCTTGAGCACAAACAATCGATGCAATGCGCCCCAAGTTCAACAGTCCTAACCATTAACTGAAGACTTGGATGTGAAATGATTTTCCATTGAGTTTTTGAGTAAAGTGCTCATGAAGATAGATAATACAGAGCATGGCAAAAGAAGTGGGTAAAGTGGGGGGAAAAAAAGCTTCTTTTTTTTTTGCAGGTGGGTCAGCTTTGATTTTTAAGAAAGAGTTTTGATATCAATCTGAGCAGTTTTAAAAGGTTGGCGAATGATTTGGAATTATTTCATTTTGTTTTTAAGGTGTGTAAAATGCTTTTTTTGGTGTGTAGTTTTTTAAACGATGTGTGATAATTTATGTACATGCTTATGTGCTACAGTCAAACATGGTGGTGATGACATTTGAATGCACTTATACATAATTATGGTCATTTGTGTGCACCACACATGTGCACACACACACACACACACACACACACACACACACACACACACACACACACACACACACAAACATGCATGCACGCACGCACACACGCATGCACGCACGCACATACGTACGTACACACGCACACACACACACTTTCAGATTCCGTCTCTCTGTTCACTTCTCTCTTTCCCTCTCTTTCACAATGCAAAACAATCCAGCCAACCACAAAAGAGAAAAAACATAACCTGGTGATGTCAAACATGGTGGTGATGACATTTAGAATGCACTTATGCATATAGTCATTTGTGCACACATGTGCACACCAGTACACACACACACACACACACACACACACACACACACACACACACACACACACACACACACACACACACACACACACACACACTCTGTTCTCTTCTCTCTTTCCCTCTCTTTCACAATGCAAAACAATCCAGCCAACCACAAAAGAGAAAAAACATAACCTGGTGATGTCTTTGACTTCTCAACACGCTGCGCGCGACACCACACAGTCTCCATATACGGAGATTTCGGGATCCCCATGGACTATGAGATCCCCTCGGTGGATCCCGGCTTCTCTGACGACGACCAGGATCCCGTGTTGTCCCCCATCCACCCCACAGTGCTCAGCACCTTCGGGTACCTCCCCCCTCCCTCCTCCGACGACCTCCCTCCCCCCTCTGATGAGGGTTTCCCTCCTCCTGCAGGTAGTATGCGTGTGCTGGACCCCACCCACCTTCCCCCACCCCTCTGCCCTTTCGCTGGATTTTGTTGTGAAGGGCGTAGGTAGATTTGTCCAAGGAGTAGAACCCATGAGGTATTCAGATAAACCCATTTTATCTATCGGTCTGGATCTGGTGCTGTGCGTTGCAGACGCCACTTCTGAGGATAGGTCCAGTTCTGCATCTACCCCCCAATCCCTATATCCTGTCTCTTTTCTACTTCTCCTGTAGCCCTCATGTTGCGGACACCCGTTATGAGGATAGTTCCTGCTCTGAACCTACCCCCAAATACTTATGCCCCATCTCTTTCCTACTTCTCCTGTAGTTCCTGCTCTGCACCAACCCCCAAATACTTACGTCCCATCTCTTTCCTACTTCTCCTGTAGCCCTCATGTTACGTCCCATCTCTTTCCTACTTCTCCTGTAGCCCTCATGTTGCGGACACCAGTTCTGAGGGTAGTTCCTGCTCTGCCCCAATCCTTCCCTATCCCCCAATCATTATGTCCTGTCTCTTTCCTACTTCTTCTGTACCCCATCTATTTAGCGTTTCTTCTTGTCTACAGGTATGTTTTCTGTTTAAACCCAGAGCCGGCATATTTAAAGCGTTCACGCGAGGCGGGAGGCATCATTCCCCTCGTTGCTGGCGAGAGAGACGGTTCAACCGTTCTTTTTTCCCTGTTGCTCGAGCCACTGTGAGTCAGAACTTCGCAGCGACTAGCCTAGCAGTCTACACCCGATCCCTGGGATCGGTAGTTGTCCCTTTAACTTGCTGTCTTCTGTTGACCTATCTTTTCTCTGATGACGATGGTGTCTGTACTCATGCCTTTCATGCATTTTCTTTCCCTTTCTTTTTCTTGAATCTAAACTTGACAGCGTATTTTTTCCTTGACTGCTTGGCTGCAGCCTTAGTCTCTGGGACAAGGGGACTTCAGGTCAGTGGAGGGTGTGAAGGGCCCACAAAGGCAAACTACATTATCCTCCATTTTGCAACACAGAAAACCAAGGCAATGCCTACATCAATGGTGGTTCTCTAGATCTTAAAGCATTTCTATTTGCTGTTGAAAACCATGCAGCTCTTACTCTTGCTTTTTACTCTTGGTTCCAATTTCAGTGTCTACAGTAGCTCAAAATGCATTACTTTTGGTTTTAAAAACAAATGCTTATTCAATTCATATCATGCATTCTTTAGTCATACAAGAAGACAATTGATCATGAAGCAACAACAAGCTGAAAGCTTATACCATGCATTACATTTTAATGGTGTCCCTCTTTGCTTTGAGATCCATTGCCTTCCGATCCGCTCCCACTCCCTCCCACTTTCCGAGCCCTCCCCTCACTTCCCCTTCTTCTCTTTCATGCCTCTTCATTCTCTGTCCAGACCCAAGCTTTCTTCTTTGGACAAATCTGTACTGGCAATCTTCATGACAAAATCTGCGGATGGGGGGCAATCGATGCATGGTTTTCATTGACGTCACGTGTGGGCCGTGTTGTGCCACTGTAACTGCATGACCATTGCAACTCCTTGGTTTAGTGTCACCGTTAAAAAAAAAGTGATTTTTTTATAACTTCGTTATTTTTTGGTCTTTTTTGGTGTGTGCTTTTTGAGGGTATTTTTTTGTTTAAAAGTGTGATATGTATATTGTGTGATTTGCAGAATAGCATTAGTGTGCATTTGATTGAATGACATAGGTATAGATGTACAGCTTTGTTGAAAATAACTGGTTTTAAATCATGCAGTAAGTGTGGAATATTTTGTTTTGAATTTAAAAAAAAAAAAGTTTTTGTGAGTTTGTTTACTGTGGTTTTATATTGAACATTGTGATGATGATATGTGGGTTTTTTTTGCTTGGAATGCTTTTAAATATGTTGTCATTGATGTTCCTGTCAGTTTATAAAAATGTTTGCATGTTACGTATGTCAGTGTGTTGTTGATCAATGACATGTTGAAGTGCTTTTTGGTTGTTGTTGCTGTTGGGTTTTTTGGGGGGGGGGTTGGGTGGAGGGGCAATGTTGCTGTTGTGGTTGATAGTATTGCTATTGTTGTTCTTGTTTTATTTTTATTGGTATATGTATATTTTTCAATATAAATTTACTCCCATTTTCTGCTGATTGGTATTTCTTTTTAGAGCAGCTGAAGACCAATGTTGCTTATGTAAATCGAAGAGTCAAAGATGGTGTGTGCTTTGTAAAGCAAATGTTAAAACTGCACAAAGCTTAAAAACTGCCTTCCTCCCTCCCTCCCTCCCTCTCAGATGAGGTCTTTGTTCTATGTTCGTGTATGTATCAAGGACAGATTGGAAGAGTAGGCATTGCCTAAAATCTTTATCCTTGGAAAATAAAGTTTAAGTTTTCAGCTAGCTCGCTCTCTCTCTCTCTCTCTCTCTCTCTCTCTCTCTCTCTCTCTCTCTCTCTCTCTCTCTCTCTCTCTCTCTCTCTCTCTCTCTCTCTCTCTCTCTCTCTCTCTCTCTCTCTCTCTCTCTCTCTCTCTCTCTCTCTCTCTCTCTCTCTCTCTCTCTCTCTCTTACCTGCTTTTCCTTGACAAATCCTGCTGGATTTCTTTTCTTTTCTTTTCTACCTCGCGTACTTTTTTGAAATTTTGAATTACATGTACTTGTTTATTGTATTTTCTATTTATTTTCATATTGGATGATGCCCCTACCCCGCTGTCCCCTTTGACATGGGCAGATGGCCCAGTTCAGTAAAATATTGTTCATTGTTCTCTCTCTCTCTCTCTCTCTCTCTCTCTCTCTCTCTCTCTCTCTCTCTCTCAGGGTCCTGATGAAAAAAAGCCATATTTTGTGCTTATTTAGTTATCCTCGAGGAACATTTGAGAATCATCTCTCTCTCTCTGTATAAGGGCCCATGGCCAAAGTACAATAAACAATTTCAGTGTTCTCTCTCTCTCTCTCTCTCTCTCTCTCTCTCTCTCTCTCTCTCTCTCTCTCTCTCTCTCTCTCTCTCTCTCTCTCTCTCTCTCTCTCTCTCTCTCTCTCTCTCTCTCTCTCTCTCTCTCTCTCTCTCTCTCTCTCTCTCTCTCTCTCTCTCTCTCTCTCTCTCTCTCTCTCTCTCTCTCTCTCTCTCATATTTGCATAAGCTCCACTCAATAACATTGGTGATAGATCCACAGATATGTTGACACTTTCCCATCATGACGGATCAATTATTCATTATTCTGAAATGCCTTCCAACGCTTTCCACTATTTGTCTAGCCAAATGAACTTTTTCCCTGTCTATTTTGTTCCGGCTTCCCAATTATTGATATTAAAGCATCAGGTAGTCTCTCATAACGTGCTGATCGTTGTGGTTTTGTTATTTTGATGTCCTGTGTCTGTGTGTGTCTGTGTGTTTGAGTGAGAGAGGGGGGGGGATTAAATTATTCTAGTAAAATACAGTATTTACTGTTTTCCTATGTCCTATATCTTATACATGTATGTAAATGTAATCGATGTCTGCATTTTATTCATTGGACGATGTTAAATGTTTTTGCTGTTTCCCTCTGTGATGTTTGAGTTATATATATAATGTATGTTTTAGTATTGTTTGTTTATGGAGCCTGTGAATCTGCTTTGTAATTTCCTCAGGGATCATTAAAGTTATTGATTGATTGATGAAAAAAAAGTTCAAAATCATGCTTCCGCTCTTCTAAATATGACCATATAACTCCATTGCTCTGTTCTCTCCACTGGCTCCCTGTTCAGCAAAGAATATCCTACAAGATTGCCTCTCTCTGCTACAAATCTATCGAGTCTTCCTGTCCTGAATACCTCACTGATCTGTTACATCTCTACACACCGTCTCGAGCACTGCGTTCCTCATCTGACACCCGTCTCTATTGTATCCCCACTGTCCGCACTAAAACCTATGGTCAACGCTCTTTCTCCAATCAAGCTCCTGTTACTTGGAATCAGTTGCCTCGCTCTCTCAGATACTCATCCTCTCTGCCCACATTCAAACGCCATCTCAAAACTCGTCTGTTTCCTGAATAACTACTAATCCCTTCCTTCATAACTTGGTGTGTGCATGTCTGAGAATGAACGTCTGCGCTTGGTGAGCGCATATAATTATCTGTGTGTGTGTGTGTCCGCATGTGTGGGTTTGTGGTGTGTGCGCGCTTACGCGCGCGCGCGTGTGTGTAATTCTGTGTCTGTTTGTTTGTCTGACCGTCTTTGGGTGTGTTTTTTATTTCCCATTCTTTATGCTGTATGTTAAATATTATTATATGTGGTGTTATATGTGTATATTATATTCTTATATTGTAAACGCCTAGGGCATTAAATTGATTAAGCATGCTAAATGTTCTAATAATATATAATGATAAAAACATAATCAAAATGTATCTGAACTTAGCTAAACAGTATTTTCTCCATGTCT
Organism: Phymorhynchus buccinoides; assembly: GCA_017654935.2. Lineage (NCBI taxonomy): Eukaryota > Metazoa > Mollusca > Gastropoda > Neogastropoda > Raphitomidae > Phymorhynchus > Phymorhynchus buccinoides. The sequence continues at coordinate 33,843,892 of CM065687.1, read as the reverse complement.
TGCTGCCATCTTGTGCATGTCTCCTCCTGTACCTCTTTCTTTTCACTCCGTTTTTTTTAATAAATTATCAGTTTGATTTCGAAACTGTTTTCTTCTGTACTTTTTTTCAAATCAATTTCTTTTAATTCCACTTGTTATCGAATGTATACCCTTGTTTCTTTCTTTTTCTTTACATTTTAATACAATTTTGAACCCACTTGTTATCAGGAAAATTTAAATAATAAAGTGGTTGTTTGGGGAAATCCCAAACACTAAGCAACAACAAAAATAAAAACAAAACCGACGTGTTTCCGAGCGTAACTCCTTCGTCTGCAGACATTTTGTTGTTGTTTAGTGTTTGGGATTCCCCCAACCCACCACTTTATTTTCAAGTTTTCCTGAGACTTTGTGAAATCATGCAGTTATTTGTTTTTTTATTCCACTTGTTATATCAAGCGTTGGCTGTGTGTATTTTCTGCATGCCAGACGCTCCGGAGCCGGACATACCCAGCCCCGACTATGACCCCGACACCCCAGTGGCCGAGCGCAACTCCTTTGTGTTTGTGGAGAAATTCAGAGACGTTATTTCAAACATTAACGCCATAGGTATTCACCCCCTTCACGTAGTGTGCTGCCTCTGTGTTTCCCTATCCTACAGCTGCTGGTTTACCAGGGGCCCCGCCCCGTCTGTAGTCCTTTCGCCTGGTTCTGTAGACTAGGCGTTCAATACTGCACTTGGTCATTTCCAAACATGGAACACTCAATTTGTTTTTAGTAAAGTTTTATTTTTTGTGTATTTGACGGTTTAAGATTTTGGTTAGGGTTAGGGTTAGAGTCAGTTTAATTTCAAATTGAGTGGTTAAAAGATATGCATTCTAAAGTTTCGCTGAAAACCGACATTGTCACGCGATTGGCGTCACTTTCCATATTTGGAGATGACCAAGTGCAGCATTGAACGTCTTGTGTTCTGTAGCCTGTAATATAATAAAGCCTTTGCTCCGCTGTGCTACATGTAGCTTCAAAACATGCGCAGGTACTTGGAGAAAGAATCTTCTTCTTAATTTGAAAGACAAAATGAAAGATGCTGGCTGATCCAGACCTGTTTACTCTACTCTTTTCGAGTAGTATTCTACTCAATTTGGACCTCTACTACTCTTCAAAATTGAAAATAATGCTCTGATTACTCATTTTCAGTCAACATTGTTTGATGGTAAAATGGATAAAACTACACATTTTGCACCCAAACTACTCATTTCAGATATCCAGACTACTCAAGACTTGTGTAGGTGGTAAGCAGGTCTGGTGATCGGTCCTTTGAAGCTGGCTGATCGGTCCTTTGAAAGTCAATCCATCGTTTTGTTTAAAATACCTGGAAGTTATGTGACAGAATATCTATGTTATACTTTTATAGGTTTTTGTTGTTGTTGTGGGTGGTTTTCCACATGGGAAACGGAGCTAAAAGGATGCAATGTAAACGAAGATGAAGACAGATAAGCTTTTTGTACTTTTGAGTACAAATGTAACTTTTTTCCCTTTTTAATGATAGCTATCATGTATGTTAAATTTATCTTTTTCAGGAACTAGCAGACGTTTTTAGTTTTCTTTTTAAGTTGACATTTTTTTTATAGGTTAAGGCAGTTATAGGGTTTTACATCGTAAAAAAGAAGAAGAATTGTCCCTCTTTTAGTAATGAAAAGCTATAGCATGAACAAGTATTATGGCCATTTCATAAAGTGTTAACTGTCTACAAATTTACATTTTGAAAAAGAGTCGATGAAAATAAAGATCGAGTGCTTCCACATTAAGTTCTAAGAATGTTTTGAATTGTCAAAATGATTGGCGACAAACAGTACCCTAATTGTTCTGATCCTTGACATAAAACAAACTCACATGTGGTAAATGAATCAAATTAAGAACTTAAGTGTAGCGAGTTAACCAAGTACTAATATTAAACAGATTTTTTAAAAGTTAGTTTCACAGAAGTACCGGTTATAAAATATTGTTACAGAACTACTGGTAACAAAAAAATTCACCCTGTCCACAAAAAAAATGCTCTTTTTTTCCCATCTTGATAATTTCACGGGTGCAACTTTTCCTGCTATACAAGGATTTCCTGTTTTTGAATTTTCAAAAAAAAGGAAGTTCCTTTTTTTTTTAATTTGTCAAACAAGATCTTTGTGTGTCTAGTGTATTTTTCAAGTACTTTACAATAAGCATTTGTATAAATTGTGGAAAAAGCGAAGTAAAATTCCTTCATAAATCAATTTTTGCTTCAGCTGCAAGGGGACATTACCCCTGGACCCTGGCGTTTCAGTTTTTTTTCATTTTGTGTAGGGCACCCATGTAATTTACTTCCAAGTACCTGTGATATCAACTAGTACATGTACAACTAAATACTAACATGCCAGCATAAAGTATTAACCTATAACACTACATATCTTCATAAATCAATTTTTGCTTCAGCTGCAAGGGGACATTACCCCTGGACCCTGGCGTTTCAGGTTTTTTTCATTTTGTGTAGGGCACCCATGTAATTTACTTCCAAGTACCTGTGATATCAACTAGTACATGTACAACTAAATACTAACATGCCAGCATAAAGTATTAACCTCTAAAACTACATATCTTGTATTAGCAATGCTATGTATTAACCTTATTAAATAATAACATAGAGTTTGTTAAGCTTGTTAACTTTTTATATGCATTATAGACAGTCAAGCAGTAAGTTGTATGAAAACAGATCATAAGAGTGTCTGTCTTTAAAGAAATTCATTGTCATTTTAAATCTGTCATTGTCTACAACTACAGATGTTTTTGAGAGTTTCACAATCAGGTTTTTTTCTTGGTCCAAGCAAATAATGCACATACACTGACATGCCTTCCTGTAGTTAGAAGGGCAACTGATTCTTCATAATTTACTGTACAATATGTTCATATCACACAGTAGTTTGATATCATTAGCTTTGACTTTTTTCTTCTTCTATTTTACTTGTTATTTTGTACACATGTAGCTGTGCGTTAAGCCTGTATATGTGCTGGAATAATCTAGTATTATGGGTCATGTTATATGCTTTACTTTACCTTCATTATATAATGGTGTATGGCACATTTATATATGACCCTTTAACCTGCTTAAACATTTACTGTAAAATGCATATCTGAAGTGTTGATATTGAGATGTGTTTATATTGTGCAGATAACATTCATCAGAAAATGTGCCTTTAACTATAGACGCTCAAAGTGTAGAGTATTATGATGCATTTTATAAGTATATCACGGAAGATGAATTTAGATTAAAGTTTTGCCTTGACTCATATGTATATTCTTTGAAGAATGGTGTTCAATATTTTGTGTTTCTTTGTGATAAATTTAAAAACAAAACTGCTGATAACATAATCTGTTGCTTTTTAATGCTTGAAAAGGCTTTTAAAATGTCATTAGGATAAAAAAAATTATTGTTTTATTAATTTGTTTTGTCTTCTTTTGTTGACTAATTAAAGTAATTAAAGTATTTAAAATGTCATAATCAGTTAATTTATTATAGATTGTTCCCATTTATGTTTCAAACTGTAAACATCAGAATGTGTTTATATGTGCATCTAAGGTGTTTTTCCCCCTTGCATTTTACCCCTTCCTTTTGTTTAACCCCTTGACTGCCACCACTGACCTGATGACATCACTGATGATGAAGAGGAAGAACCCCGATATGCTGGTGTTTGCTCTAACACAGTCAAGAGAGTTATATCCCCATGCCATTTTCTCAGATTGGCTCTATCAGTTGTCTCTTTCATGTCATGATTTCCCAACGATTTTTTCTTTAATTTTCTCTGGCAGTCAAGGGGTTAACATAGAATTGATTACTGAACTGAACCATGATTTATTATGTGGTTTTCAAAGCAGTGAATCTTTAACCTATATGGCTGTAGCTTCATACTCCATTCCTGGATACCAAAGATATTCTAAAAGGGTAAGATGGATTACTTAAAAGCTCGGCGAACCAGGCTGATAGAGTTATCGTTAGTGCAGACGTGTACACTATTCACAGTGGAGGCTATCCAAAAACTCGGACTGGAACTTGAACGGAGAATTCAACTGACCTATCGATGTGTAAAATGTGTCACGTTTCAAAGGGACATAACCAGTGTTTCTGTCCTCACTACTCATATAGGGAAAAGAGACGGGATGTTTATCTTCCCCTGTACAGTCTTCCTGGATACTCACCCACTGCAACATCCATGGCTTATGAGGGTAGGGGCCAGGGTCTGTGTTCGCATTGAGATAGTATGAGAGTTATCATCATATGTTAGAAGTCCTAAAGTACAGTAGAACCTCCCTTATAAGACATCCTATTATAAGACTCCCTCCCTTATAAGACCTCCCATTATAAGACTCCCTCCCATATAAGACCTATTATAAGACTCCCTCCCATATAAGACCTACTTCTCTGAAACATTGCCCTTCTTTGTAAGTATTAAAATTACCTCCCTTACAAGACCCCTCCCTTGTAAGATCTCATTTTGGATTATTTCTGAAGGTCTTATAAGGGAGGTTCCACTGTAGTAGAATTTAATAGGACTTTAGAAGGACTTCTAAGGTATCATGATGATAAGTCTCTACAAGGGCGTCGCCGAGCGGCAGACATGTCCGTCACCAGCAATGCCACGCACTTGCGACACCCCGTAGAGTGTCACATCCTGACACAAAATTGGAAGGGATTCTGTCTTCTAGTTCACGAGATACAGCTTGAAGAAGAAACATATAGCGCAAAGAAGGAAATTTCGGTTTTCAAGGTCACACTTCAAGGTCAAGGTCAGCATGGTGATAATTTATGCTCGGATGTTTTCTTCTCTAGGGTATACAGTACCACACACAATCTGAAGCGCTTCTGTCAAGTACCAATGTGGAAAATATGGCTTAAAACCCAATGTGTAGACCCCTACCACTTTCAAGGCCTACGGATCGCCCGGACCGTGACCTTGACCTTGATCGGTATGCCACCATCAGAACGGGCATAAGCCAAAGTACCTTCATGCCAAATTTGAAGACTCTAACACTAACGGTGTGGGAGTTATGGCCCCTGAAAGATTTTCGGTTTTCAAGGTCGTACGCCAAGGTCAAGGTCACGACGGCAATATGGTTTGCGCGGATGCCTTCCTCTCATGGTGACACACCAGCAGACACAATTTGACGTGATTCTGTCAACCCGTTCGAAAGATATCCTTGGGACAGACAGAAGGAGAAAAAAATTACCCTCCGATTTTCAGGCTCCAGCGATCTTCTTGACCTTGACCTTGATCGGTATGCCATCATCAGAACGGGCATAAGCCAAACCACCTTCATACCAAGTTTCAACATCCTATGTTGATCGGTGCCCGAGATATGGCTAAAAATAGATTTTCGGTTTTCAAGGTCGTACGTCAAGGTCAAGGTCACGACGGCAAAATGGTTTGCGCCGATCTCTTCCTATTAAGGAGGCACACCTTCACACAAAATTTGACGCGATTCGGTCAAGCGGTTCGGGAGATATCCTTGGGACAGACAGAAGAAGAAGAAAAAGAAGAAAGAAAAAAAAATACAAACCAGCCCATCGCAATAGTCCGTCTTGGTGACGGACTAATTACTATCCCAATGTGAACACAGGCCCTGATGACCATTCTTGAGATTAAAAAAAAGTCTAGCCTTCTGAGCTTTAGGCAATGCCAGAGTTATGTGCATCAGTTATCAACCATTGAGTTCCCAGTACCGGTGCTGGCATAATTACACGGTACCTGTTTTTCTGATGCAAAGACGGACAAAGGTTGTGGTTTGTCGTGTCGTTAAGCGTTACTGAATGCTGCATGGCGACTGGCAAGTGAAAGGCGAACAAAGGAACAACCTGTTCTTTGACTGGAGCGAGGCTTTTCCCTAATCTGAGAGAGGGCTATGAGATCCCTTTTCGTCACATTTATTTTCAACTGTAATTACTCTTTTTTTCTTATCGATTTTTTTTTTTACATTTCAACTGTGTTCTTAAACAATAGTCTCTCCTCTGAAATCAGAAAGTCCCGGCTGAATGCAGCAGGGAGATCAGTGAAAACTGAAAGCCAGACACATATACTTACCTCACTCATTTGGCCTTTAATGGCCTGGGAATGCAGAAGAAGAAGAAATAATAATCTAATGCAGCATTCTCATGATCATTCGGATTCCAATTAGCACAATCTTGTTTTGGTGAATGTGTATTATGTTGGAAGAATGCGATTTCACTCATACATGTACTGTAAATTGTTTTCAGTTTCTGCTTTGTCAGCAGTTTATCAATCATATTGAAGTGAATGCATAACAAATGTGGGTTGCCTGTGAGGCTGTGACTTGTTGTTTTTTGTTTTTTGTTTTTATTTAACCCCATTCCCTCTTTCCTCCCACCCCAATCCTCTTCGGGTTTTTCAATGCCTACTTCTGTTGCTTAAAGAATTGAAGAAAATAATAAATTGGATCAGTTTTCCCAAGATGAATTCAAGTGGGTAGTATGCTTTAGTGTTCTTCCTCTTTAACGTTCTAGTCTACTCGTTTGTATGAGAGCAGTAGTATCACTACAACCAGCAGTTTCTTTATGGATATTTTGTCCAGACTAAGGGCCTGCTTCCAGTTTGATTGTGCTGATGGCATAATAATGTGAAAAGAAGAAGAAGAAGACAAAGAAGAAAAAGAAAGATCCATTATGCAAGTTGTTGTTATCCTTTTTTACGTTTTTTTAACCTGGATCCGATAAGTAGAGTAGAGTGGCTCAACGTTTCCAGCACTGTGTGGACTTATGTGCTGATGCAATAAGGGAGGTGTCATGTTATGAATTGTACTGTATGTTTTGTTTACAGGTTATTGAACATTGGTAAGATACATTGATGAGTGTTTTGTAATAAGTGGTCGAACTTTACGCGGTGACAGTCCTGAGATGACCATAGCTGTTGACGGGACTATAATGGAAATAAATAAATAAATAAATGCAAGTACAGTACATGTGTGTCTTATCAGTAATGCAAAGTTAATCTATGTTGGGAACATGACTATGATTATGATAACTGGATTTGGTGTTGTTGTTATGGTTGTTGTTGTTTTTCTAACTTTAGTTGGCGAACGCTTGTTGTGCCATCTGCGTTCAGTGTATTTTATGCCAGTGGCTGCATGCGCTGTGTGTTTTAATGTAGGGAATTATTAACTTGCGAAAATTGCTTTTTAATGCAAGGTTTAGCTGGTAGAATGAGTAACAATAAAAAGGGCAGCTTCAAAATTAACATTCAAAATGTTGACATTTTAGTATAACATTTCGAAAAAATGTATGTGCTTGTACGATTATTATCGTATAATGTGAAGTGGAGTTATTTTGGAAAAATTGAAATAACTTGAGATTGTCTACAGTGTAGTTTAATAATTGTTCAGATTGCTTGTAATGAAATGTCACAAAATAAAACTTGTTTAAATTTGCGTTTGAAATATTCTGATTTTTTTTCATGCAGGAAGATTACCAATATTTAGTCATTATTATTATTATTTTTATTATCCTTTACATGGTTTAGCATTATTATTATTTTTATTACCCTTTTCCTGGGCCTGTATTCACGTTGAGATAGCATGAGACTTAGCATGATACTAACTTAGAAGCTCTTCCAATGTCCTATAGGATTTAATAGGACTTTTGGAAGAGCTTCTAAGTTAGCATGATGCTAAGTCTCATGCTATCTCAACGTGAATACAGGCCCTGGTAAACATTTAAGGAAAGATGTTTTGTATGTGTGCTCTCTTCTTTTTATTTTCTCCTCTGAAGCTATTCCTTTATCTTGTATCTATGTGTGTATGTCTTCCTTCCTACTCTCTCCATCTAACTCTCTGTGTATCTCTCTCTACATCTCCCTGCACTCTTCCTCCCCTCTCTCTTTCTCTCTCTCTCTCTCTGTCTGTCACACACAGACACATGCGTGCACGCACACGCACACACACGCACATGCACACGCACACGCACACACACGCACACGCACACGCACACACACGCACTCACACACACACACACACACACACAGACACACACTTCTATATGTTTACTGTCAGTGATATGCTGGCATCAATAAAACAACATAGTGTATAGATTACTGCAGGATGTGTTTGTATATCATCACAAAATGCAATATACAAAATGGCGCTGTAATATCTATGCCCCATATAGTTACAGTGTGTGTGTATGTGTGTGTGTGTGTGTGTGTGTGTGTGTGTGTGTGTGTGTGTGTGTGTTTAGTATGTGTGTGTGTGTGTGTGTGTTTAGCGTGTGTGTTTAGCGTGTGTGTGTGTGTGTGTGTGTGTGTGTGTGTGTGTGTAATTTGCGTGTGAGTGTGTGTGTGTAATTTGTGTGTGTGTGAGTGTGTGTTTGTGCGTGTGTGTGTTCAATATGATAGGGAAATTATTCTTTGTTGTGCTTAAGCTATACTTTAATTATGTTTGTGTGTGTTAGAATACAGCTTTGGTTGTCTGAAAATGGAGCACACATTTCATGGTTCACTTTCAAGTGTTATAATTTTCATGCCTGACCATACATATTTTTTATCATTCTGTAACAAATTACAGTACATGTGTGAGAAATGATAGAGCTGAATTAAATGTGCGAAGAAAACAACAGGAAAAAAGGGATTACAGGACAGTATGTGCCATATGACTTTGCAGTTTAAGCTTTGTCTCCCATATGCACACAGTAAACAGCTACCAAAACCCAACTTTAATTTGTGAACTTGTATATGAAATTGCACGTTATATATATATATCCAAGCACATTGATGAGTTATGAACTCAATACTATCTTTTACTATGATTATAATAATCATTTCCTCCGAAGTCGGAGTGTGGCTGCCCATGTGGCATTGTAATCAAAAACGGTCACACACGTAATGTTTCTCATCCCTAGCTGGTGCATTTGTGCCATAGTGTTCAAGTGCTTCAGCTGTTGGGGTGATCCCTGGAGTCTTTAAGCCAGGGTAAGACAACAACAACAACAACAACAAATAATAATCATTACATTTAATAAAAGATATGAGGAAGGATGGTCGTGATCATCGTTGTTGTTACTGTCATTGTTGCTAACGTTGTCATCATGATTTTGATTCTCATTCTTAGCAAATTGCAATACTCAGTGGTGTAAACTAGCATGTCTCTGTTCCGCAGAGGAGCTGTACTCTGAAGTGCCGGAGCCTGTTCCGGACTATCAGGATGAAGATTCCAACGAGTTCCCACCACCCCCTCCTCCCTTGGTCTCTGACAATTCGGCGGCGGTACCACCTTCCCCAGGAGAAGCCACCGACTCTCCCACCGTCATCGGCGTCCGCAGCAATGGTGCGGTGAGCTCCCCTGAGGACGAAGGGGAGCTAATCCAGCCCCGCAAGCTGGTCAACCCCTGCGTGTCGTCCAGGGAACGCCAGGCGCTGCATAAAGAGCTGCTGCTCAACTACAAGCTGTGAGTGGAGTATTCTAGTCACCACAGAGACTTATCTGTGTGAAATTTGGGATGCTTCCACCAGGAGGGTGTGTCGCCACAAACGCAGCGCTACCCTTTTTTTTTTGGGGGGGGGGAGGATAGGTCAGGTCAGGTCAGGGTAATGAGGGCAACTAGGCCTCGCGGCCTCTCAAGTGCCCTTTCAATTTAGTTTTTGTAGTATTGGGCACAGCTGTGACGGTTTTTGATGACTCAATCAGTCATGTTGGTATCTCAATTCTGTCAAATTAGGGTCTTTGTCCAGGAGGTTTTTAAACTGGTTAAGGTTTGGTGCAAGCTTGATTTGTGCAGATAGGGTAAAGAAGGAGCGAGGGGGCAGACTTGGGAACCCTAGCTATCAATTTGGTCGTACCAGGCTGCAGGATTCCTCCGTGCTCTTACCGACTTTTGACTGCCGTGGGATTTTTACGTGAATAAAGCGCACAGATCAGACTAGCTTTAAGTCCCCATCTGAAGGACTCTATATATGTTCAGTTCGATTTTCCCGTCGAACTAGAAAGAAAGGGCGAGGCCGGGATTCGAATCCGGTCACTTATGCATTGAAATTGGCAGGCGAATGTCTTAACCAGTCTGTCACCTTCAATCCATTATCATTGTTGCTCTAAGCAAGCAGATCATGATTGTTATTTGTGTTTATGATAATAAGTGACGGTTTCAGATGCAAGGACAAGCTCCAGAAGCCAGAGCTGAACAACAAGATCCTGGCCAAGACATTGTTTGTAAACTTTGATGCAATATTGGAATACTATTATAGATGTTTACGGCTCTGTAATGATTTCAGCTCCATCGTCTCCAATGATTTCAGAGGCAAGGACGTGCTCCAGAAGCCAGAGCTAAACAAGATCCTGGCCAAGATGCTGCAGTGAGCATTGATACAATATTGTAATTTCATGTTTATGTCTCTGAAAAGGTTTCCGCTCTGTCTCCAATGGTTTCAGAGGCAAGGATGTGCTCCAGAAAGCCAGAGCTGAACAAGATCCTGGTCGAGACATTTCAATAAGCTTTGATACAATATTGTAATGTCATGTTTTTGGCTCTGCAACAGTTTCCACTCTATCTCCAATGGTTTCAGAGGCAAGGACGTGCTGCAGAAGCCGGAGCTGAACAAGATCCTGGTCGAGACATTTCAACAAGCTTTGATACAATATTGTAATGTGTTTTTGGCACTGAAAAGGTTTCCGCTCTGTCTCCAATGGTTTCAGAGGCAAGGACGTGCTGCAGAAGCCGGAGCTGAACAAGATCCTGGCCAAGATGCTGCAGTGAGCATTCCTACAATATTGTAATTTCATGTTTATGGCTCTGAAAAGGTTTCCGCTCTGTCTCCAATGGTTTCAGAGGCAAGGACGTGCTGCAGAAGCCGGAGCTGAACAAGATCCTGGCCAAGCGGAAGGACACGCAGAAGAAGAAGGAGTGGGATGAGGCGCAGGCTAACAGACGCACCAGCCTGGAGCTGCGGCTGGAAGAGCAGGCCAACAAGCTCAAGGAGAAAGAGGTTGGTTTTTCTTCTTCTTCTTCTTCTTCTTCTTCTTCTTCTTCTTCTTCTTCTTCTTCCTGGATTTGGACAGGGCCAATATATGGCGTTTGATGTCCAGAACTTTAAGTCACGCTAGGCAGGCGGCGTGTGCTCTCGTTCTTAAATAAACAGTCGGCAACATTTCTGTCGGAGAGAATTACCAAATTTTGGTGGCAGAGTGGCTGAGGAGTAGCGCGTTCGCCTCGTAAGCGACAAAGCCGGGGTCGTTCCTGGCCACAGCGGAGTTGTGTTTTTTGGTGCTCACTTTCCACTAAGCCATATGGTCTGAACGCTAAGTCTTTCGAATGAGACAACAAAAACTGAGGTCCAATGTGCTCACGCAGTTCGCGTACGTTACAGAACCCAGTAGCAACAAAGGAGTTGTCATTTGGTCAACATTTACCTCTTCCCCTTCAGTCACACACACACACACAACCAAAATAAAAAAAATTAAATCCAATCGGTATCCGATTTTCTTGAATGTGTTCATTACTAGGTTTGTCTTATCACTAGAAAGTTTCTATGAATATTCTGTGAAATTATGAAATTATAATATCAATAAAACAACCTTGACGATTGATTAATTAATGAACAGTTATTGTTACAAGCCCACTCGGGTATCATAGGTTTAGCTCATTCCGGACGAATTCCTAGTATACTCGGAACAGGAGAACGCCTGTCGGGAGGGACCTAATTCCAAGTGTTCTCGGAACAGCGATTTCTGAGTCTAAAACTTGTCTGAATCCATGGGTTTTTTTTAATCCTTACCACGTATTTCGAGTTACTTCTCTTTGTTGCTCTTCCAGGCTTCGTTTCGTTTATGTTTGGCACTTCTGTTTCATTTGTTAATAATAAAAATGTCCAAAAATCCGAGCCTCACAGAATACCACAATTAGTTTTTGTTCACAGTGATAGTAATAAGGAGACTAATAATAATTCCAATTTTAATGCAAGCAATCACGATTTCAGCGTGAAAATTGAACTTGGAATATCAACCAGTAACGTTGTTGAAAATGAACCACAGACAGAGGCAAGTTTGGTTGCTCTTTTTATTTGTTTCATTTTTTTCTAGGCAACCCCAGGCCAGTAACAATGTTTGCCTCAGGCAGTGATCGTTGTCTTAAAGGGGTTAAAGCAGGTGTAGGCTCTTGATGTGTTATGGACTCTGACAACATATGTAATGACATTCACCACCATAGTCACTCTAAAACTTCTTCTTCTGTGTTCCCAGGCCATACAGCCATAATGGGTAAGGTACTATGTGTCCGGCTTTCAGTTTTCACTGGTCTCCCCGCTGCATGCAGCCGACACATTCTGATTTCAGAGGAGCTCAAAGGAGAAAAATTATTTGGAAGATTTTTTTTTTAAGGCAGGAAAATGTGCCAATAAGTCAGAAAGATAGTAGATGATAGAAAGCAAAGGGAAAGGTCAGAGTCAAAGAGAGTGACAGATTAGAGGAAGTTACAAGTACAGAACTTCAAGAAGTGTGTACAATTACTTCTATATAAAGAAGTTGGTCACCACCACAGAAGAAGAAGAAGAAGAGCTATTTTTATGAAAGACACCCCCCCAGTATCCCCACAGGGAGAGACTCGTGAAGGGGGCAGGGTTGTCCAGCTCCCCTTATGGAGGCATGAGGCATCCACCCACACTCTAAAACAACCAGATTGTCTCTGCAGTGACTCATTCAGTGTGTGACCTTTTCTCTTCAACTAGAAAATAATTCCAAGGGAGCTGTGTGGGGGATAGCGAAAGCAGTGCAGGAAGACAGGACAAGTCAAAAGCTGAATGGGCTAAATGGGGATATCCTAAAAGGCTGTTGTCAATAGGGCATTTTCCATGAGTGTTTGTTCTCTATACTAGACTGCTAATTTGCCCGCACTCGTTCTGTCCGAGTTATGCTGACCTTTCTAATTCAACTCTCTACATTCAACTCAGTGAATTTCAAGGTCGTCCTCACGTGGCAAATGCCCTATTACAATGACTGGTTTGATTAAACTATCTTGCTCTTGAAATGGATGCATAGCGCTATTGCTACATATCGAAAGAACTACCCGTAGTTACCACTACTACCCAAAGAGAACAATTAATGATGACTGTGCCAATCTGTCAATTTGAATTCCGACAGACTAGCCTTAGCCCTAATCCAAACCCTAACCCTTTTCATAACCTAACCCTATTCCTTACCTAAGTTTAACCCTAGCCCTAACCCTTAGTTGCCGTAGTGATTTAGCCTGGTAGTGTTATCGCTACGTAGTGATAGCCGTACTGATTTATCATGGTAGTGTTATCGCTACGTAGCGATAGCGGGATGTCCCCCCTTGAAATTCTGTGTGAAAATGTCATGTCAGTCATCCGGAAATTGGCATGGTACATCCTGCATCTGTTGTTATATGTATGTGTATATCCTTTAAAGAGTATAATATAAATTATTTATCAACTGCCGTGGGTAGGTAAGTGAGACTTTGACAATCTGCTTCCTGTTCGAGTCGTTGTGATCGTTCTATACTTTTCTTACTAATTGGTTGACCTTTTGTAATAATCATCCCTATTGTCCGGCCAATTATTTATAGATCATTCATGGAACACTTGAATATGTCACAATCCTTCTTCTTTGTTCTGTCCTCTGCTGCTTACTGGTTCTTGCTCAGTGGCACTGTGATACTTTCTTATTGGTGTCATCGTTCTTTTTTCTGATAGCTTCTTTTTTCATATGAAGACGATAAACCGAGGTCCTGTGTGCCCATGCACTCAGCACATGTTAATCCCAGTGGCAACGAAAAAGTTGTCATTTGGTCAAAATTTACCCACCAATCCCCTTTCCTTCCTCATCAGTCACGCAAAAATCGCATGCCAATCTTTTTTTTAAATTAGGTGACGCGCCTCTGGCTGTGACGCGCTCTCCAGGTGGGAGCAACCCAAATTTCACAGAGACGCCTCTGTGACTATAAAGTACCTAATACTTAATACCTAATACCATAAATCTTCATTTTTAGATCCACAGTCTTTGATACTACATGTATATCCCCTCATCCCCATAACTTGACGCAAACGACCTTGAGTTACCAATTGATCTCAAATGTGCGCCTGCACTTACATTGCAAAAACTATTCAGATGAATATCCAAAATATTATTTTTTTAAATATGAAGCTTTTTTTGTTTTGTATTAGCACTCGAGTACTCACTCATGCTGGCTCCGCGAATAAGACATTATTGTCGTCAGTAGGGGGCTTAGTAGGTGGTGTCCTGTGTATGTTAGCTCAGAACAGGCTCCACTGAACTCCACTGTAGTGACTCGGCAGCAGTGCAGTGTCTCCTCGGTTGGTTGCCTCCTGACAGGCTAACATAAATTATCTCCCTTTGGACCGCTGATCTCGGATTCTGCGACCTGACAAGCCGGGGTGTGGCTGCGAGTTGGGATATGGAATGAGCAATATGGGAGCAACGCCACTGTACGGCCCAGAAGATGGGACAACAGCAACAACAAAATGTGAAGCTTTGTTTGACAATGGACCGCTTTCTTAGGAAAATGTACCATAATTATGTAACTTGACCCAACTTTGCTGTTATACTCATGGGACTTTTGGGACAGCTTGTGTTGTCCCTTCAACTCCTATCACTACTGTTATATTACTACTACTACTGCTACTACTACTACTACTACTACTACTACCACCACTATCACTACTATGGTATGTATGTCAGGTCAGGTCAGGTAGTTAGGACATTAGGCCTCGCGGCCTCTTCACTGTCCTTTCATTATTGTTTGAACTTTTGCACAGCTGAGCGGTTTTTATGTTTTGTTTTGGGCAAATCCTTTTAGTCATGCTCATATTGTAGTTTTGAGATGTTGGTGTATTTATCAAGGAGGTCTTTGAATTGTGTTAGATTTTGTGCTCGTTTAATATGTGCAAGAAGAGTATTCCAAAACTTTGTTACTCTGTGATGTTGCAGGAAATCGATAAAATGAAGCCCATCGCGGAGGATGGCGCCAGCGCCCCAGAGTTCGTGCAGATGCATCGACGAATCACCCACAAGACCCCCACCTCCCCTCCCACGTGATGCCCCTGCCATCACCAGCAGGGTCCTAGGTGTGATGCTGTGTAGAGTGGCTGTGTGCTTGGAGCTGTCCACTGCTGCCTGGGGCAAGAAGATCACCCCTGAATGAGGAGGCACCATTCGGCTGGGACAAGGCAGGGGCTAAGATCACCTTGAATGGGGCACCATTCAGCTGGGACAAGGCAGGGGCTAAGATCACCTTGAATGGGGCACCATTTGGCTGGGACAAGGCAGGGGCTAAGATCACCTTGAATGGGGCACCATTCGGCTGGGACAAGGCAGGGGCTAAGATCACCTTGAATGGGGCACCATTCGGCTGGGGCAAAGCAGGGGCTAAGATCACCTTGAATGGGGCACCATTCGGCTGGGGCAAAGCAGGAGCTAAGATCACCCTGAATGAGGCACCATTCAGCAAGGACAAGGCAGGACAGTAGTGATCAGACTGTGTGTGAAAGAGGAAACTTCCGGGACCCAAGGATGTTTTAATGTGTCCGAGTATTTATGAAGACGAAATTAATGTTCAGGAAATGTGTATGTGAAGCAGCGATTAACTGCTCCCGGCACTCGAAAGTCAAATCACAGGATTTTTTCCTTCGCTTCACGATTTTCTTGAAAGTGGACAGTTAAACAGGTGAGAAGTAAGAGAAGCATCACAACTGGATTGTTTTTCCCCTCGAGTTTTGTGGACATAGGAAGAACAAAAAGTGACTAGGTATACTGAACTGAGCCATTGCCTGGATCAACCGAAGGACTGGAATGCCTCAGGTGTGCAGAGTAGAGACTGGTCTTGCTTCACAGGTTGTATTGTTGCATTAGCATGCCGATGGTATTATTTCATTTATATACTGTGAGCAATGGACAGCCTTTGTGTTACCTGCGCCTTATTTCTATTTGGATTCCGGAGTCTCTTACCTGAGTAATAAACTTCTGGTGAGGTCGTTGCTCTTTCTTTCTGTGTCAGACAGAAAATGTCATTTATTTTCTTGCTTTTAAAAACAAAATCTAATTCATTTCATGTATAAGGCAAATAAAAATGCTTTATTGGAAGAAAAATGTAAAAAAAAATAACTCACTGACAATAGTATTGAAATTGAAACATATATAATTTAATAACAGCGGTGACTGATGGCTTTTGACAATAATAATGTTGAGTTTTTTCTTTGTATTTTTTCTCCCTTGATGTTGTCACTGTCGTGTATGGGTGAGACTCGATCAACAAAAATTCAACTGTGCGAACAAAAAGTACCAGATCCGTGTGTTTGATTCCATCATGATATTGTTGTGACTTTTCATACCCCTTTGTGGTGTCTTTTTAGAATAACTCTTGATGATGTATATCGGTACTCTCACTCAGAAGATGCTTGAATTATGAAATGCAATTTTCTCTACTGTTTCGGCAAGATTGTTTTATTATTACCGTGGTTTTGTTTGTGGCACAAGCCACAAACCTATAACTCACTTTGTCGGTCTGTCGGTTGGTCCAAAATTGTCGCACATATTGTAAAAGAGAAAAAAATACTTGGGCATAAAGTAACATTTCAGTTGTCACATCTACAGTCCTTAGGTATGGAAAGAATTGTATACTGAACAGAGCACATGAATCTTCATTTTAAAGCGTACAAAGTAATAAACATACGTAATACAGACACTGCAACAGACACGACGAGTATGCGGTGCTTCTTTCGATGAGTAGAAGTAGGATAAATAGTTTTAAATGTTTTCCAAAAGATATGAAAAGTTACGAAATGGTGCAGAGATAACATTCTGGTTTACAGATTAAAATTATTGAAAAAGCCAGGGGAGGCGACTCAGTGTATGTAATGATTGGAGTGGTAAAAATAGACCGCTGCCACAAACGATTGAATCCGCGCTTGTTTTCAGGACTTTTGGGTAGATTTTTTGTATCAATACTCCCCTCCACTTTCTAGAAAATATAGCTATAAATGCATACATTTTTTTCATTAATTTCACAGATCACTTGCAGTTCAGACTGTTGTGTGACTGCTTTGTCTACATGCGTTAGGGGGTAAGAGAGGACTGGTTCCAGCGCTCAACCATCAATCATTGATTAAAAGTACCGTAATTCACATACTACAAGCCGCTTCGTAATATATTCCGCACCCCCTACTTTTTAAAAGAAATCTGAAAAAAGTAATGCGCATAATCCGCGTTGAAGTGTAAGCCACGGGAAAATGGCAATGCACGATCTCAGCTTCTGTTTGAGTCTAGCGTTGATTGCGGGTGTGTTGACTGCTAAAACGAAAGTGTCGGGACCGCGAAACAGATCGTCATTTTGTGAAAAAATATACCGAAATCGAGGTGAAATTTTGTCATCAACCGTGAACAAGTCCACAGATCACAGGTCAGAATCAAGGATGCTACTGAGTTGAGTTTACTTTCACTTTCGGTAGCATTTAGGCCGCGGCACAGTACTAGCCGCAGGGGGGGCCCAAAAAAAAGTTGCGGCTTACGGTACTGTCAGAGATCAACTTTGCTGCTTTCATGATTTCTTAGTGTACTGTCACTGTGTTTCGAGTTCAATCTTTGAACAGTGTGTTTCTGTAGAGCTTTTGATACCTAGTAACAGAAATCAAGAGCTGACAAAACTGTTTCTTTCAAGACAGTTGGGGGTGGTGACGTAGCTAATCGGTAGGGGGGGGATATCTAAAGACACAAGAGGTCAAAATGAAAGAAAATGTCAATTCATATACGGGTAGTTCCCAAACTCTTTTGTAGTACATAATCCACTTGCATAATACCTCTAAACTGAGGCTCTACACTGAAAAATTATCTGCCCGTCTCATTCACTGAAATGCTCATGCCATTTACATAAAATTATCGCCCTTGCGTGTCACAAGCAAGTGGATTCTGCGACCTGAACAAGCCGGGGTGTGGCTATGAATTGGGATTCGGAATGAGCGCTGTGGGAGCAACGCCACTGTACGGCCCAGAAGATGGGACAGCAAACAAAACAAAAAAAGGAAGTGGTACATGGCCACTGAAAATGATCTGCCCCTGACTTATCACTAGGTGGCGCTGTCGATTTAGTCTTAAAATTATCACCCTTGCGTATCGACAAGAAGTAATATGAAGCTCCATTTTCCCATAGATATACAGGCATGTTGTTGCACGGATGATTTAGGTTCAGTGCTGATGTTTCACTTCTGCCTGCTTTCATTGTGACCCACGGCTATGTCTTCTCTTAATTGTCACTGCTACATGCGAGGCAGAAACAATTGACTGCAATTAATATTAAGCGTATTTTAGCGCAGAAACAAACACACATGGACCACTTCTTTTAGGGGATGATTAGGGCTACTTCAATTTATTGAATAAATCTGTACATGGATTAAAGCTCAAAATGGGACCAGCTCACAAGACAGAATCATTTTTGTTGTTGAGTACGGTACACACATTTTCATACATTAGGTAACGTTAATGAGTGGCAATGCTCACCTATCTGTTGTAAAATGAGTTGTTGTGTGTGTGTGATAGTGTGTGCACGCATGCATGTGTGTGCGCTTACATGCTTGTGTGCAAGTTTCAGCATTTGTGTTACAAACGTAAACTTGTCTTCTTGACATGTATAAAAATTTGCATTATTCATCAGAAACTAATCCGAACACGAATTAAAAGCGAGATGTTGATTCTGAGTCCCTTTTCAATGCAACATGAAGAGGCTTACAGTGTTATGAAAAGTTCAGAATGTTATATTTGTTTGGTCTGATTACTCTCTTCATATCCTCTCAATATCATTGTAAACAACAAATGCTTTTCTATTACCTAATATATTTCTCAAATCCTATCTCATCCCGTGCTGCGCATCTTCGTCTTTGAACCCCTG
Source organism: Phymorhynchus buccinoides (assembly GCA_017654935.2). NCBI lineage: Eukaryota > Metazoa > Mollusca > Gastropoda > Neogastropoda > Raphitomidae > Phymorhynchus > Phymorhynchus buccinoides. The sequence continues at coordinate 33,824,985 of CM065687.1, read as the reverse complement.
CATATGTCAATAATTGCCGATAAACGGCAGGTGAACATTACTGAAAGAAGAAGAAGTGTGTGTTGTCCTTTGTCATGTTCGAAGGTATTGTCAAATAGAATGTCTGCGTGTTGTGTTTAAAACTATATTACATTCAGGGATTATATTACTTTGTCTGTTCTGGCACAACCCACTGTCATTCTTCTCTCCACAGCAGTTTCTGTTGTACATACATAGACTGCCAAAATTGAAGCAATCACGATGCTAAACTTTTGATTCGGTGTTGTCCACTTTTGATTAATTCTCATGCTCTTTTCTTCTTTTCTTTCTTTCTTTTGTAACACATGCCTTTCGGTGTTTCACCAAGTAAAACTTTTATTTGTTGGTGGTGTGATTATGACTTTTAACATAATATAATTATTTGCTCTACGTGTGTATCAATACTCTTGCTACTGGTCAGGACTAATTTTGTTTGTTCTATCTTCCCCTTGCTCTCATCTACCCACTCCCAGCACCAGTCCCTCTCAATCCCCACTTTATTTTTCCTTTAACCCCTTCACTGCCGACCCTGTTTCCGGTTCCGGGGCAACTATTTGCCACGCCGTTTTAGGTTGCGGAGTCTATCGCAAACATTTCTGAATAAAAGTGCATATAACCTATTCTTTTCTGAAAGGGAATTGAATATACTATCCTTTGAGAACACTCTCACATGCATTCAAACATACTGCGAAAAGCGTATGGATAGAAAAGGGGAAACTCTTTGAATAACCCTATGACGGATATTTCCGTGATGGGGCAGTTTATAGGTTACCGGAAGCTGACGGAAATATCCGTGACGGGGCAGTGAAGAGGTTAAATCATGTTTGCCTTGTCAGTGCAGCTTAAAACTCCTTAGTTTAATCGAATACACCGCTGCTGAGATAAATCACGAGCATAATATTCCTTTAGAACCTCTGTTGCTGTGTTAATTGTTGATTTTTGAATGTTTGTTTTGAATGAGTTTTGCATTTCCGAAGCTAAAAGCTCTCAGAAAGTTTTAGCATGAAAAAGAGCCTTTTTTTGTGTTGCTAAAAATTCTCACGTGGTCTTAAAAAAGATGTAACAGTTTGAATGAAATAAAAGGGAGGTGGAGAAGTTATTCCAGGTTTGTAATTTAATATGATTCTGCCAGAATCTGCTAACATTAGAATTTCCTGACTTGAAAATAATTAGCACATGATATAGAAATAGAAGCTTCAGAACCGTGTACTGAAAAAATCTTGTTCTTGTATACAATGATATGAATCCATCATTTTAAAATAAAATATTATAGCCATGATCCCAGCCTTTTTATACTTCCAAGTATCTTTAAGATTATGAACCTATTTCAACAGCTGTAGTCTCAGTGTGTGTTTGTGTTTGTGTTTTAACATATAATTTTATGGCACCCTTTTTATTTTCTATATTGCTAATTCAAGGAATTACTTCCTTTCATTTTTGTTTAAAAGAACATTTTCCTTACTGCCTTAATGTCATGCATTAAGATGAAATATGAAATATCTTTTTTTTCTTCTTCTTTTTTTAAAACCGTTTCATTTTTGTGAACATCCTGGCTTGAGCGTCCTGGCCTGGCATCAGGTAAAGGTCAAGATGTGCCACCCCCACTACATTTCTCGGTTAATTGTATTTTTCCGTTTTTGCCTTTCTTACCAAACATAAAGCTGTATTTTATGAACCATTTTAGCTAATGACCTTTTTGGAATACTAACCCTATCCCTAACCCTAACCCTACCCCCCACCCTATAAGACGGAAAAACGCAACAAACCACAACTGTGACAAATCGCGGTGTACTGCAGTACATAGTGGGGGGTAGGGTTAGGTTTAGGGCTAGGGTTAGGGTTAGTATTCCAAAAAGAGAATTAGCTGAAAATGTTCCTAAAATACAGCTTTATGTATGGTAAGAAAGGCAAAAACGGAAAAATACAATTAACCGAGAAATGCAGGGGGGGTGGCACATCTTTACCCAGAATTCATTTTGTTTTTGTCTCTTGAGCTGAAAGTAGGTGATGTGAAGAAAAAAAGATTCCAATATTATACTGTTATGTGTACTTTGTGTCAATGTAATAAGCCGTATTTCTATTTGAATTGGCATTTAAAGTTGAAGTCACTCGTGTATCTTCTTCCAACCAAAGTGTAGCCTTATCTTAAGGTATCACCGCTGTTGCTTTCTACCACACGCCCTCCAAGAGTTTTTCCCTTTGTGCATTGCATATGGCAACACAAAATACGTGATTGTATTAAAAAAATAAATGCGTTTCGTTGGTGTAGTTTGATACTCAAATCTGTCCTGCGTAAAACAATGTTCGAGAAAAGCATGAATGAGGAATTTTAACATGGAAAGGAGAAAGTGGTATACGCAAGACCAGATTCTGGCATTTGTGACAACTACGAGGCATTGTCTATGTTCATTTGAAATCGTACTTGTGCTTGAGGCAATTTTATTTTTATATTCACTTGAAATTATGTTTACATGTGAACTATTCCTTATCACAACCATGTGGAATTGGGATTTCATAAACAATATTATTTTTCACTGCACCTGTTTGTATTTTGGATTATTTCACATTTCCTTTAATTCAACAAATCATGAACTGGCTCATTGGAATGAAAAATCTTTCAAAGTATAAGGTTTGATGCATTTGTGCTTGTGCATTTTATATTGTATTGTACATATTTTTGTGTTCCAAAAAAATATCAGTACTTGGGAACATGGAGATGATCCTCATCTGAACTGAAGGTTCAAAACAAACAAAATTAATGTTCAAAATTTGAAAATTCTTGTCAATGTTCAAATTATGTCATTTTAATCAAGAACAGCCGAAGTCGAACTTGCTGGGCCTATTTCTTAGTTAGGCGCATAACGGCAGCATGACGCATCTGCGCTCATAATTGACAGGAAACTGTCTGAGCGATCGAAGAAGAAGAATAAAGAACTTTAATATTTAGAGCAATGATGATCTTTTTGTTTTCCTTATATCACATATTGATTATACCTTTTATGCCTGTTTAGACGTGTAATAAATCTTTTTGTTTGAAATAACCCCTTCCCCCTCCTCTCTTTTTTTTCATATGCAGAGATGCTGGAGCAATAAGTTTAAACGAGATTTGGTTTTCATTGAAATCCTGATGTGTATTATTATTTTTATTTTAGTTCTATTTCAGAGTGTAGGTTTTTATAAGTTGTGTATAATTCTGTGTTGTATCAACAGTTAAAAGTTCAGCTGACAGAAATCAGGACATTTTCACTTTCTTTTAAAAGAAGTGATAATAGACGATTTTCTCTGAGTTTACTCTGGTTTCCTAGAAATCAAACCGTCAAATCGGCGATTCCTCCTTGGCGGAGGTTCTGGAAGTCAAAGTCCTTCAGTGAAAGATAAGGCATGTGCTTTGACAAAATCACGAAATTTCCACAATACAAGCTTTTTTATTTAGTTTACCAAAAGGAGTTTCGCTCACAACAAAGGAAATGGCTCCTTTTTTTTTTACTGCACTACAAAGAAGTAAAAAGCTTCCACCGCTCAAGTGGCCTCCACCCACCCCATCCAAAATGGCTTCTCTCTCCGGCAACTCTGCCAAGGGGTAATTGCCGTTTTGACGGTTTGATTTCTAGGAAACCAGAGCAAAGTGAGTGTTCCGATCCTTGCAAAGGCTGTCTTTCCAGTAATCTCGATGTGTTTCTTGCAAAAAACTCATCCGTCAGGGTCCACCTTTAAAGACTAATGTTCACATGTATTTCACCTCTGTTTAAGTCTTCGTTTTTTATTACGTCAAACGTGTAACAGTGGTACGTACACCTAGACTTCATCCATGTACTTGATGAAATAATTTGAACATTGGGAGCGAAGGAAGGGTATGCCGTGTGTACCTCTTCCTCATTGTTATATTATGTGTGAGAATATTATTATTGTCATAATTAAATCATGGTATGTTGTGGTTCAATTCCCCCCCCCCCCCCCCCCTCCCGAGCCTTCCTGTCTGTGGACAGTTTGTCTCCCCTGACATGAGTTTGGTTTGGATAACTGCAGCTAAATATTCCCTATGTTTTGAACCCTCTATTCAGATTGATTTCCACTTTTATCCCCCTTTTTTTTATGTTAGTGCAGAAACGTGTGTTATGGATTGCTGTCTTGATCGTATTCATTTACCATAGTTTACGGACTATATAGGGCCAGCCACACGTCCACTAAAATCGCATGACTGTATGATACGATTCGATCACGTGGTCTACAAGAACATATGTGATTCACGCATCGAGACCATGTGATCGAATCGTATCGCACGACTGTATGATACGATTCGATCACGTGGTCTACAAGAACATATGTGATTCACGCATCGAGACCATGTGATCGAATCGTATCGCACGACTGTATGATACGATTCGATCACATGGTCTCCAAGAACATATGTGATTCGCGCATCGAGACCATGTGATCGAATCGTATCGCACGACTGTATGATACGATTCGATCACATGGTCTCCAAGAACATATGTGATTCACGCATCGAGACCATGTGATCGAATCGTATCGCACGACTGTATGATACGATTCGATCACGTGGTCTCCAAGAACATATGTGATTCACGCATCGAGACCATGTGATCGAATCGTATCGCACGACTGTATGATACGATTCGATCACATGGTCTCCAAGTACATATGTGATTGGCGCATCGAGACCACGTGATCGAATCGTATCGTACAGTCGTGCGATTTTAGTGGACGTGTGGCTGGCCCTTGAGGTGCACACCCGAGTTTTACACAAAATTCTGAGTTTGTATATTTTTTTTCTATCTTATTTCTCACATTATAAGTAAGGCACAGGGGTCTCGGTCTGGGGGGAAATGTATCGCCTTATAGTCTGTATATCGTCACTGAAATTCAGAAACCTCGTATCTCGATTTTGGGGGGGTTTCGAGTTAGATATAGTCAGCTCTCTCATTTTTCCCGCCACATTCCACCAAAAGCTCGTATCTCTAACGACTTTCTAACTGGGGTAAGTCCCAAATTCAGATCTAGTTAAGGACAAAAACCTTGTATCTTTGTTCTTTTCAAGTATATATAAAAAAAAAGTAATTTTAACAAAATGCAGGACTAAGCTTGCAATTTCTTGAACACCATATTCATTATAGTTAATAACTTGTGGTAAACGCGGTTGATTTAAAAATTAAAAATTAAAAATTCTCAAAGCTACCAAAATCGAGATACGAGGTTTCTGAATTTCACCGATATGTCAGCATGTATTTTTCTGTTAGCATTATGCATCATGGTGTTCACAACTGTCTGTAAGCTATAATTGCAGACAGCAGCCAAAGGTGTTATAGGGCCACCCTGACGGATGAGTTTTTGTAAGAAACACGTCCAGATCACCAGGAAAACACCCTTTACAGAGATTGCAACACTGACTTTGCTCTAGTTTCCTAGAAATCAAACCGTCAAATCGGTGATTCCTCCTTGGCGGAGGTGCTGGGGGAAGTCAAATTCTTTCACCCAAACAGAAGGCCTGTGCCGTCTTTCTAATGGCAGCCTGCGTTTAGACTAAATCGTTTGCACAAAATGTTTGCAATACAACCTTTTCTTTCTTTTTTAAAATTTTATACAGATTATCTAAAGGAGTGTCGCTGACAACAAAGGAAACAGCTCCAATTTTTTTTTTACTGCACTACAAAAAAAGAAAACGCTTCAACCACAATGAGTGACCTTCACCCACCCCATCCAAAATGGCTACCCTCTCTGGCATCTCCGCCAAGGAGGAATCGCCATTTTGACAGTTTCATTTCTAGGAAACCAGAGCAAAGCGAGTGTTCCGATCCTTGAAAAGGCTGTCTTTCTGGTGATCTCAACGTGTTTCTTGCAAAAACTCATCCATCAGGGTCCACCTTTAACATGCACGTTATATATCAAGTGCTGTAGATCACAGATACTGAAGAGTATTGTATTCACAGTGCTTTTCAGCTTGTGTTGTCAGTTGCGGCAACGAGTCGGCAGACAATCTCCTGGGACTTGTAGCATGAAGAGGAATATTTTATGCCGGGTATTTAATAATGTGGGAGAGATTTGTTCCGATTCATAGATACTACGGTAGTTCGTCTTTCTTTGAAATTGATGTATGTGAAGCTTGTGTGACAAACAGGATTTAAAATTTTTAACACAATGTTATTCCTTTGAGCCAAACCTTATTTGGGTCATTTGTTTAATAAACAAGCAGATTGTCCAAAAAATGTATGCTACAGGTTAACTGAAAATATATCTAAATGAAAACATTCATCTTTTTATTACTATATATTTTTTTAATGTTTTAATCAGTAAAGGTCTGTGTACACGTTAACACTATTCACAAGATATTTCTATTTCCCCATGACAACACAGTCAGCTGTAAGTCATATTAAGAGTGCGTTATCACGGTGTTGCCATGGGGAAATAGAAATATCTCGTGAATAATGTTAACATGTACACAGACCTTTATGTATTTTGGAAGGATATTATTATTAAAGCTAAAGTAATTTTGGTATTCATCTACGCTAAGTATCTTAGTGATTATTGATGCTCACATTATGGTAACAACTGAAAGCATCGATTATCCAGCATACAGAATAAGGTTTTCTGAATCTGGAGTTTTCTCAAGTGTTTACATTATTTTGTACCTGACAGCTATGTTTGTTATAACATGAAGTGACTTTTGCATGGATTTTTCATTTGTATGATTGATCTGTAGCAACTGTCCATGCAAATGCAGGTATTAATTATGTATGCATAATGTTGAAAAGTATATCGAAACAAATGGCTTACGAAAACAGCCATAAAAACTAACGATTTTGAAACCCTGAAATGTTTCACAAAATAGAAATCTTAACCAGTTTCCCCCTCCCCCCCCCCCCAAATGAATGCTAAATGAATGCATGCATTTGTCACCTTTGCACACTTGGTTTATAGTTTGCCACATTAAAATTAGCACTAGCTGCATTTGTTATTCTAGAACATCCGCTGAATATGTCGGAAATAAGGAATCCATTGACAGAAATTACATGAAGCTTCAACAGAGCATGTTGTGTACATTTTGTTTTTGTGCATTTATTTACGGAAGTGTAAGTGCCAGGTTTTGTCCATTTTCACTCCATTCCATGCTTATCAATCAAATTTGATATGGTGTACTGAATGTTAATAAATTAATTCAATATTGCCATTCTTGTGTCGAGTGTGATTCAACTTCTTCAAGAGGCATGAACAACTCGTAAATGATTGAACCGACAGGCCACTCATGCGCAGCCGAGCAAAACCATCTCATTTACGATGGAACTCAATTCTAACACCATGGGCAAATACATTCGCCCAGTACATCACGCTTCACTCCCACCAAATGCAAAGACATTCACTGCCAATTACCCTGCCATGTGTTTGTCTACTTTCAGAGTCAGCGATTTTTTCCCGTTAACCCCTTGACTGCCAGAGAAAATTAAAGAAAAAATCATTGGGCAAAAATCATGCCATGAAAGACAACTGATAGAGCAAATCTGGCAAAATGGTCTGGGGATATAACTCTCTTGACTGTGTTAGAGCAAAAGCCAGCATATCGGGGTTATTCCTCTTCATCTGATGACATCAACAGTGATGTCATCAGGTCAGTATGTGATACGTTGGTGGCAGTCAAGGGGTTAAAGCAGCGCATGCGCACTCAGACAAAAAATAGTTACTCCCCTCTTGTCAGTCGAGTTGCAACAGACAACCAAGAACGTCAACAATAAATGGTGCTAGAAGAGTTTAGCATATTGAACAGCAATGGGCTCACTCTCAGACATTTAATTTTAGCAATTCAAGATCCCATTTGTAAAATTACAGAAAGAAAAAAAAAGCTGTACGTGTGCGCGAGTGTGTTAAGTGTGCATGCATGTGTGTGAAAAATAGATGGTTGAAATCCACACTCCAAATTTACAACACGCTATCCCATCACAAGGTCAACGTTATGAACCTTTTGACTTTATTCCCATATAAACACATTCTTGACGGTTTTAATACAAAATAATAAAGTGAACAGTTACTTCCAATTGTTCCATACCCATTGGCATACCTAACCCACAACTCAACTATGCAATAATCCAGAAGGGGAATCTCACAATTCTTTCTTAATAAAACATTTTGGCAACATTTCCATTTCACGATATTGAAATGCAGCACCTGTAAGCATTATATAATAATGTGTATTTTTAACTTGAGAAACATAATATATAGCAAATGAAAATTCTTATTTCCTATTGTGACACTGTAAAAATGACAGTTTACAATGCAATTTTTTTATTATTATCTTTTAAGTTTTTATTTTCCATTTCCAAAGGCAGTAAAATTCAGAGTTACTGGCAGTAAAATTCAGAGTTAGCCAGGAATACATGTATACCGTAACCATGTATACATGGTGCAAAAGGCGCTGAAAGCAATAAGCTGTTTAAGGTCTGCACTCTGTAAAATACTAAATAGATCGTATCAGGCAGACTAGTCAATGTTTGAAATAAGTTTCATTGAAATTGCTTCACTCATTTCAATCATAACAACAAAACAATGGAAGACTTGTATACATCATGAACCACTTTCCCCCCCTCATCCAATACTTTGCTTGTAGTCCAAAAAAAAAAATTGCAGTTTTTAATCATGCAACGATGAACTCTGAAAATGCAAAACCACAACTTTTCTTATAACAAAAACAATCTGTCCTTTTTCACCAGTCAATGATAGAACTACTCAGGAACTAAAAATAAAGTATGCACATAACAAAACAAACTGGCGTTAATACCACACAAATCAAAATAAACTGGCGTAATCCCCAGAACTGATTGTTATACTTTCATGCATTCAATAAACATACAAACAGTCAACAATACAATACTAAATCAATAAATACAATTTGGGTCTAATACTCAAAAACTTTCTGTTTATAACTCGGAGCAAGTGTAAACTGGAAAAAAAAAAGACAAAACAAAAATGAACCACCTTGCATGGAAAAGATCCACACAAGGTTCATAGTTATGGCTGGAGCCCACATGTGTATGAAACTTGAGACTCCATTGACAAGCTGTCTTTTTTCAACACCAAAACTTGGGATGTAGCGATGATCTTGTCCCTCACCCAACTACATTCTCATCACCACAAACTAAATTTCAACACTAGAATAGACAAGATGAACAACTTTGTTTGCTGTCTTCACTTCATGACTAAGTGCTTAAGGCACAAAACGTTGAAGTTTTCCCTTTCACAGGTACCTGTTTTCTTTACCCATCATTCTTACGTTACTGGAATAGGTGGAGACAGCTAAGCCATGGACTCAAGATCCATACACGTCTATCTCCCGCCATACCAACAATCCGGTATAACTACAGACAGGGTTTCACAGGTACCTTGTTTTCTTTACCCACCATTCTTACGTTTCTGGAATAGACAGCTAAGCCATGGACTTAAGATCCATACACGTCTGTATCTCCCGCCATACCCACAATCCGGTTAATGATCATCTACAGACAGGAGGAAGGGGAGAGAACAGAGGTGGCTGTGCTCAGTGGTGGTGCTGGTGCTGTTGCTCCTTCTTGCACACCAGGACTGGCACGTGGGCGTGGTGCATCACGTAGTCGCTGACACTGCCCAGCAGGGTGCGCCGAATGGTGCCCATGCCCCGCGACCCGATCACGATCAGGTTGGTCTTCTCGTCATTGGCCACCTTGCAGATCACCTCGCCCGCGTTGCCACCCACGCTCTTCACCTTGCCTCCGATCTGCAGAGGAAACAAAAACAATGCAGTTTTTCATCAGGAATGAGATTGAGAAATTATGATTTAGGCTGAAAAGCGCACGAAAACGGCTGAAGCCCCCTGAAACTTGAGCTTTTGTTGTTGTTAATCTAAGCCTTAAAATCAGTATTAGAAGTAGAATTGATACATTTAGTTCATTTATATTTACTCATAAGAAGTATTTCTGTACTCACTTGGTCTCTCTAAAACCGTTATCCTGGTTAAATAAAGTTTTCCAATGTCCTGCGTGCCTTTGACCTAAAAACTGACCTCTGGGGCCATCAAAAAAAGCCTGAAATCAGCCTAAAAGCTGAAAACTACCATGCCCGTTAATACATAGGTGACTTACTCTAATCTGTGGGGCCATACAACAAAAATGAACAGCTTTTAAGTACAAAGATGTCCTCAGCAAGCAACAAGTTCTGTTTTTACCCTTTCGCCTTCTTGGCACTTCGTTAACACCCATGCCACTAAACTGCATCAAAGCAGCATCTCTTATCCAATTACCCTTAATTTTGGGACATTAAGGAAAGGGCAAGGGTAAGGCCTTGTTTCATTTAACAAACTCCCTCTTCCTCTCCGTTCTGCCAACTCCCTTTCTTCATTTAAGTCTTCCCTCAAAACCACTCTCTTCAAATCGTAGCCTGCTCTGTTCTTTTGGAAAGTAATTTTTGTCCCTTCTCTGCGCGTGTGTTTGTGTGCAGTGTGTGGTTTGTGCGGGCGTGTGTTGTGTTGTGGTGTGTCGTGTGGTGTGGTGTGTTGTGTTGTGGTGTGTCGTGTGGTGTGGTGGTGTGTGTGTGTGTGTGTGTGTGTGTGTTTTGTTTGTGTGTGCGCGTGCATGTGTGTGTGTATGCGAGGAAATGTTTGACATTCTCATATTTTCTACTGCTTGTTGTTGTTGCTGTTGTTGTTTGTCTTTGTTTTGGGGGGGGGGGGGAGGGGGGGTATTCATTTATTTGTTTATTATTGTAAGCGCTTAGGGCTTGTTTAAGATTAAGCGCATATAAATGCTCATTATTATTATTATTATTATTATTATTTATGTCGAGGGGAGAATCCCCAGTATGGCACTTTGGCAGATACCATTTTTTTCTCTACCCAGGTATATTTGACATACATTTTTGGCTGAGAAATGGCTGGCAATGGAAGGTTTAAGAGCATGGTTGCAGAAAAATGGGAAGCTGAGAAAGACTAGAAAAAAACATGTTTATTACCCATGGTAAAATGTTGGATATATTTCTATTGGGGAAACACACACACACACACATTTGTCATGAATCACTTTTAGTGGAAGGATGTTAAACTGAAGAACAACACTCACGCACACAGACAGAGAGAGAGCTAGTAAGCCTATCCTTCAACAGCTGGAAACCAATTCATACAGTTAACAAAAAATTAAGCCCTGAAAGGAGAAGGGATACAATGCAGCCACTTTCACCGACTCAGATTATTGATTTTTTTAAAATATATATACATTCAAACTGACACAGCTGTCGTCAATGTCGCCAATCCTAGCCTCGTGTGTGTTTGATCAAACATGCAAATGCTAGGTCAAGTTCGAAGATGAAGGTCATCGGTTGAAGGTCAAGGTCACTGGAGCCGTTTTTTGCCAAACACAGTCCAAGGGACTTAATGCTCTAGTTATTCTATGAGCTTGCTTTTTAATTTAGACCATAAATCATTCAAATCCTTTATCATCATTTCTTCTCTCTTTCTTTCTCCCCCCTCACCCCCCTCCCCTAAAATACTATACAAGTGAATGTAAATATGAAGATGAAAAAATGACTGTCGTACCTTTTGGAGCAACGTAAAAATGGTGGGTAAAAAAAAAAAGGTACCTGTGAAGAGGAAAAACTTCAACGTTTGTGATTGTGAACTATACTCACAAGAGGAAGATCTACAACCTGTCAACTTTGCTGTCTTCACTTCATGACTAAGTGCTAAGGGCACAAATCGTTGAAGTTTCTCCTCTTCACAGGTACCTTGTTTTTTCTACCCACCATTTTTATATTGAATGTAAATATGTATGAATTAAACTCAAATTATCAACAACAACAAAGCATAATGCATAATGTCGAAAGACTTGAAGTTGACAATCATGCCCAATACTGAAACAAGAGGTTAACGATCTCATTCATCAGATACCTTATCAGATACCGGTATATTCTGAGTCAATCCGACACAGCTCTAAAGCATTCAAAATACAATGCGCTGCATTTGTTGAGTGGAGGTTTTACGTCCTCATGGCAGATAGCCCTTAGGGACAAGTTGTTCTGGTGCTGGGTCGATGTGTGCTGCATTATTTATCTTTTAAGATAGACACATCTGTATTGCTAAAAAATTGGGACTTTACTGGTGTTGCACTGCCTCCAGGCATTGCCTCCAGGATCGTTCCCACCATCTTTATATCTACTAATGTCCCATATGTGTCTGTTCCAGACCGGAGGACGTCAAACAGATTTTCAAATGCGCTGCATCAGCTAGTAACCTGTCTTCTATTAATGCTTCAGATATCACGACAACAATTAACAGAACTTTCTAATACTTGGCACTCCATTGTTTAACCACAGTTACGTTAGTTGCAAAGAACATAAAAAGCTGTTAAAAAAAATAATAAACAAAATTAAGCTATCAAACAATTTTGAAGTTATTGGCCACTCACCGCAAAGAACACCTTTGCAAGAGTGAATGCCCTTGGTGGGTGGGGGAAGATGGTTGAGTACTGACCAAACAAGGGAATAACTCGCCAATAACCCTATTTGAGGCCAATTAATAACTGCCTTTTGCAAGAGTGAATACCCTTTTGGGTACTGATCAACAAGGGCTTAACTCTTGCCGTCAAGGACGTTAATAACCCTAGTTGCAGTGGCCAATAAAGAAAAACTATCGATGTTGGAAGTTGGGACTTGGAATAAGCGGCCTGGGAGTAATACCACTGGGTGGCTTGAAAGGTGGGACAGATGATAGAAAAGAAAGTGTTTGAGAAACAATTATTCCTAAACCACAACATACTCTATTTCAAAGCACAATGCAGAAAAAGAGTAGGATCACTTCAACACAGAATAACTTGCATGTTGTTGGGTTTTGTTTTTTTAACATTTTAACACTCTAATAACAGTGATCATGAATACACACAAAACTAAGCAAAAAAGGTGTCACGGTTTTTCTTCACAGCAAAGTATACAATATCAACATTCCCTGATAAGCATACCAATATATATTGTCTGTGAAATTCAAATACCTGAAATTAGGTAGTTTTGAGAAAAATTAAAAAAACTTTTTAAAATTAACCATGTTGACCACAATTCATTAATTATGATGAATATGTTGTTCAAGACATTGCGAGGTTAGTCCGTTAAAATTCAAAAAGTCAGAGATATGAGCTTTTGGTGAAAGGTGGCGGGGAAAATTAGAAAGCTATGTATGTAACTCAAAACAAAACAAAAATCGAGATACAAGGTTTTTGAATTTCACTGACAATAATTATATAACAACCTAAAGGCTGAAAGATGAACGGATTAAATCTTCCCAAAGGTTTGTTTTCAACTCCCAGATAATTACATCCACTTGGTTACACTGGAATGGGAATGTGGAACCCTTGCAGTCCTATTACATCCACCGAAGGAATACATTTCTTGACCGATGTGAGCCCCTAGTGGAACCCTTGCAGTCCTATTACATCCACCGAAGGAATACATTTCTTGACCGATGTGAGCCCCTATTGGAACCCTTGCAGTCATATTACATCCACTGAAGGAATACATTTCTTGACCGATATGAACCCCTAGTGGAACCCTTGCAGTCCTATTACATCCACCGAAGGAATACATTTCTTGACCGATATGAACCCCTAGTGGAACCCTTGCAGTCCTATTACATCCACCGAAGGAATACATTTCTTGACCGATATGAACCCCTAGTGGAACCCTTGCAGTCCTATTACATCCACCGAAGGAATACATTTCTTGACCGATATGAACCCCTAGTGGAACCCTTGCAGTCCTATTACATCCACCGAAGGAATACATTTCTTGACCGATGTGAGCCCCTAGTGGAACCCTTACAGTCCTATTACATCCACCGAAGGAATACATTTCTTGACCGATATGAACCCCTAGTGGAACCCTTGCAGTCCTATTACATCCACCGAAGGAATACATTTCTTGACCGATATGAGCCCCTAGTGGAACCCTTGCAGTCCTATTACATCCACCGAAGGAATACATTTCTTGACCGATATGAGCCCCTAGTGGAACCCTTGCAGTCCTATTACATCCACCGAAGGAATACATTTCTTGACCGATGTGAGCCCCTAGTGGAACCCTTACAGTCCTATTACATCCACCGAAGGAATACATTTCTTGACCGATATGAACCCCTAGAACATAAATAAATACGGGAACGCAGGAACTCATCTTAATTCTCATTGTTTATCCAGCTTTGTGGTAAAAAGTGATACAATTTTTTCTCCTCCATTGATCATATATTTACATGTAAATGGAGATTTGTTTTATTGATTTATAGATTTCAGATGTAACATGTTGGTGACAGTTTATGTAAATGTCTAGACCCATGTTATCCATTGTTATAATAGACGATTTTCGGAGAAAACAAATTGGGGAGAGCACTTCGTGAAAACAGTTGATTACCTCGACTTACTCGGTCAAAACCATAGCAACCATGGCGTCTTAGCTTGAAACCGCAGGATGCGAGTTGGCGACTTGCAAACATTTTTTTTAGAAAAATGAGGGGTGGCCAGTAGCCACAAACTGATAGAACTTGCAAAATGTGACGTAAAAATTTCAGAATGACGCACAGTGTTCTAAGTGATGTATGTCTACTCAAACACACGAGGTGATAGCTGGGGATCTACCTGATGGTAGAGTAACTTCCCCTGTTTGACCGATTGAATTAGGCAAGATCACTCCCACACACCATGAACTTACTCCCATTAATTATTTCCAAACAATTACTATTCTGGGATGTCCAAGAAGTAAATCTAAAACAAAAAGCCACTGCTGGATGTGTGTGTGTGTGTGTGTGTGCGTGTGCGTGTGCGTGTGCGTGTGCGCGTGTGGTGTGTGTGTGTGTGTGTGTGTGTGCGTGTGTGTAATACTACTTGTGGCGGTGCCATAGCCGATGAGGTTTATCCGAGGCGTGGTCACCGCTACAGCTATCTGTATTAATTTTTTAAATTGGGACTTTACTGGTTTCGTACTGCCTCCAGGCATTGCCTCCAGTATTGTTCCAACCATATTTGTATTTACAAATGTCCCATATGTGTCTGATTCAGACCAAGAGGACGTAAAACTCCTTGTGTGTGTGTGTGTGTGTGTGTGTGTGTGTGTGTGTGTGTGTGTGTGTGTGTGTGTGTGTGTGTGTGTGTGTGTGTGTGTGTGTGTGTGTGTGTGTGTGTGTGTGTGTGTCCTAAGCTTACACAAGTATGAATCATAAATGTTTATAAAGATCTAAGAACTTTTAAAAGCAATTGAATCATATATGGTGCAGACACAACATTTGCAGTACTCCTGAACTCTTCTAGCGCCATGTATTTCGTTACGTTCTCGGCTCTCCGTTGCATCTCAACCGACAAGAGGGGCGCAGCAATTTTTTTCGAGTGCACATGCGTTGCTTTAATGGTTAAATCCTTGACATAAGCTCTAAAGATAAACACATGGCAGGGTACTTGGCAGTGAATGTCTTTGCATTTGGTGGGAGTGTAGAGTGATGTACTGGGTGAATCACTGAATGTATTCACCCATGATTCTATTACTAAAAGAGTTAAAACTTGAATGCCCTATATTAAATCAAGACATTTTGATTAGTGCTTTTTTTGTTTTGTTTAAAAAGCTAAAATCACACTTAAAGACCCCCCACGTCACGTGTCACATTCCCTCTTATGCTAGGAAGATTTAAGATTTCTCACCAGCTATAAGAGGGAAAACATGTGAAAACTGATTTTGACACGTGATGTGGTGGGTCTTTAATAATGAAAGCAATTCCCAACAAAACTTGTTATGTAGCAAATTCACAATCAAGCCAATCTTTATTACCGTATATTTCGGACTATAAGGTAATATAAGGTGCACCCATAAATTTTACACAAAATTCAGATTTTTATATTATATTTTCTTACTATTTTAGTAGTCATATTATAAGACGCAAGGGTCTCAGACTGGGAAAAAAGTATCGCCTTATAGTCTGAAAAATAAGGTAATCTGTTGTCATGGTCAGTCAAAATTAGACAAGTTTCTAGTTCAAATCGCACACACTCACCAATCATCAAAGTAGTCTGACCGAGTCTTACAACAAAAGTGGTGATATACCTTCAGGAAGTAAAGAGTAGAACAAGACAGTATGTGTTGAGAGCTCTCTCTAGTGATATACTTTTAAAACCTCTTTTTATTTATAAATATTTCTTTATGTGCTTCTATGTCGATAATAGGTCAAGGTTGTTTTTCTATCAACTTTTGCCTCAATCTCACATGTTGGTATGTATGTACATTTAAAACATTTTTATATGCACACAGGCCCAACAGTAGCATGTTAAATTAATGTAAAGTCACACAGAAAATCAATACTGTTGAACAGTTTGAAAACAAACTCGACTACTTAAAATGTCAAACAAAACGCTCAACATTTCTACTTTAACCACAAAGGCTCTACACCTACAGTATGTATAAATAATAAAACCTTTAAGGTCAAGTACATGAACCTTTCTTTGCCCAGTTGGAAGAAGTGGCCTACCACGAGTTAAGAACAATGTTAAGTCAATATCTTATGAGGTCAAACTTCAGTACACAATTACGTGATCTGTCACTAAGGCATACTTTGACTACACTTTGTCAGTGAAGATATGGGGATTTAATCTTTCCACTGAGACAGAGAGAGAGAGAGAGAGGGAGAGAGAGGGAGAGAGAGAGAGAGAGAGGGAGAGAGAGAGAGAGAGAGAGTGTGTGTGTGTGTGTGTGAATGTGTGTGAGTGTGAGTGTGTGAGTGTGAGTGTGAGAGTGTGTGTGTGTGTGTGCGTGTGCGCGTGCATGCATAAAAACACACATAACTGCATGCATGGTCCAACATTTGTTTCTGCCTATCTACCCACCTATCAGTCACAGTGTGCATGCATGCTTTGCTTTCTGAATGTTGTCATGTCACCTCCAAAAGGCCCCACACAAACGTACGTTTTATGGTTAAATATTTCAGTCACACCATGTCTAGAATGCTATGAACAAGAGCTAAGGTATACTCATGGGTGCTCCTGGGAAATTTCAAAACTCCTGCAAGGGTGGAGTGCAGGGGCAGCACACACACACACACACACATTTACTGCTCTTTTTTCACCCCTCTAGGTTAGTGCAAGTGCTACATTCCTTTGAATATATAGCAAATGCTTACATAGGCCCTTTTTTGTACAAGTTTGTGTGTGTGTGTGTAAAAAAATTGCTTCTCAAATTCTCATAATCCGGCGACACCGGCTCTAGGCAATTTAAAAATCCTGCAATTCAGGACATCCTGAAAGAAGGAGCATCCATGTATACTTGACCCATCCTTTAACTCTCCATTACAAAGTTCAAGTCCAGTGGTGAATGTCGTCATGCAATAATGTGGATAATACTGGCTGACCCGTGCGTGCCATGCCAAACTTATTTGCTTTGTTCAAACCATTAGTATTTATGGGGATGTTGGGGAACAGCTCGCGTTGTTGGTAAGTCTGAGTCGCTAGCTCGTAATCCGTCAGGTTTGCGAGTGCGCAGGTTCGAACCCAGCTCGGTTCACAGGTGTGTCCTTGAGAAAGGCACTTTACTCCTATTTTCCTCACCCCACCCAGGTGTAAATGGGTACCCGACGTCAGTTGGGGGAAAAGTCCTTCGGATGAGACTTTTCAAAAACCTAGGTCCCGTGTGCGAACGCATGCACAAGATCTTGCGCACACGTTAACGCCCATCCCACTTAGGCCGTGTGTGCCGGTGGATATGGATGACACAAATTCACATAGGACGCATCCTGTGCGCTATTAATGGTCTAAATGAAGACCGGTGAGCGCGGGGCAGGATAAACATCCCTAGCTGGAAGAAGAGAAGAACAGAATGCTAGATTGGACTTGATTGTGCAGCTATATCAGAAAATGCATATTCATCCAAACGCCAAAATATGACAGGATGTACTTGTCAAAGTAGCAGTTCTAAAGTAATACACATACCATTTATACTTTTTGTTAACTTGTTTGTCAGCTTTCGTTTTCGGGTAGTTGTTTTTCACGGATGCATGGTATGCAATTAGAAATGCATGTGTAAGGCAGACCTTTTTAACAACAGACTTAAAAGAATCATTTAAGGACTTATACAGTGAACAGTGATGCACTGACGATGGAAAAGCGATAGAACTGATAGAAAGAAGAAAATCAATAGGACAAAATGTCCTGTCTCATAAAATCGTTGGACAAAGTCTGCAAATGTTCAGTTTTAATAGGAAATTTGTCCTGGCAGAGGGAGTACAATAGGATATTTTCAGTTTTAATAGGACTATGTCCTATGACCTGGGCCTGTATTCACGTTGAGATAGCATGAGACTTAGCATCATGCTAACTTAGAAGCTCTTCCAAAAGTCCTATTAAATCTATAGGACATTGGAAGAGCTTCTAAGTTAGCATCATGCTAAGTCTCATGCTATCTCAACGTGAATACAGGCCCAGGGCCTCAGAACGTCACTGCTAATCATTCACGTTTTCCACTTATAATTATTGGTTGGTGTTTAAATACAAAACAAGTAACCACAGACTTTATAAAATCACTTAATGCCGTACAAATTTTAAAAAAAAAAAAATCTTCCTTCTTACCCCGTGAGATTTGAGCTTGGTGCCCAGTTCTTCGAGGAAGGCCTTGATCCTCTTCTCCTCATCCTGCAGAAGGTCCGTCACCACGCTCACATCCGTCATCACCATGGCTGCAACATGCAAACCTGACACTCTGTACTGTATAACACAATAGTAAAAACATCACCATCATCATCACGTCCGTCATCACTATGGCTGCAACATGCAAACCTGACACTGTACTGTATAATACAATAGTCAAAACATCATCATCATTGTCATCATCACCATGGCTGCAACATGCAAACCTGACACTCTGTACTGTATAACACAATAGTCAAAACATCATCATCATTGTCAACGTCCTCATCATTACCATCATGTCTGTCATCACCATGGCAGCAACATGCAAACCTGACACTGTACTGTATAACACAATAGTCGAAACATCATCATCATTGTCAATGTCATCATTACCATCATCATGTCTGTCATCACCATGGCAGCAACATGCAAACCTGACACTGTACTGACAATAGTCAAAACATCATCATCATTGTCAATGTCATCATTACCATCATCACCATGGCTGCAACATGCAAACCTGACACTGTACTGTATAATGCAATAGTCAAAATGTCATCATCATCATCACCATCATCATCACGTCTGTCATCACCATGGCTGCAACATGCAAACCTGACACTGTACTGTATAATACAATAGTCAAAACATCATCATCATCACCATGGCTGCAACATGCAAACCTGACACTCTGTACTGTATAACTCAATAGATAAAACATCATCATCATCATCATCATCACGTCCGTCATCACCATGGCTGCAACATGCAAACCTGACACTCTGTACTGTATAATACAATAATCAAAACATCATCATCATCATCACCATCATGGCTGCAACATGCAAACCTGACACTCTGTACTGTATAACTCTATAGATAAATCATCATCATCATCATCATCATCATCATCACGTCTGTCATCACCATGGCTGCAACATGCAAGCCTGACACTGTACTGTATAACTCAATAGATAAAACATCATCATCATCATCATCATTACGTCCGTCATCACCATGGCTGCAACATGCAAACCTGACACTCTGTACTGTATATATAATACAATAGTCAAAACATCATCATTTCCCACACTCTTCCTGAGCAGAGAGCTCAGACCAACACATTTTTAAACATTAACTTTTACAAAATATAGTTTACAGTAGCAACATACGCAAGAACACACACACACAGAGAAAAATGCTTACACAAGCATTTCTCTAATACATTTCTCTAATAAATGCACACAAAAAAGAATGCAATTGATATTGTCCTAATGCTGTTGTAACCTTTAATTAAACAAACGTAGGGAAAGCTAGCTGCTATGTGGCGAAGTTAGGAAGGCATTTCATTGGACACCACTACTTTGTAGCAAAGTTAAGCTGAGCTATGTTCACTACATAGTGGCCTTGCGGGTAGCTACGATTGCTAAATAAAATGGCGGCCGAGTTTCTGTTCGAATCGATCAGCATTTAAATATTTTAGATTTTTTAACAAGTAGACTTTTTTACAAATTCAGCGTTGATTATCACTAATAGCCCACGCTGTCGATTGTACAGCCGTTTCAGATGGCCATATACTAGCTTTACTCGGCTAGCTTCACCAGCTTGGCTTGCCTATCGGAAACGCATGCCTGCACTCTAATTTCCAAACTCTCATCCAACTATATATTCACTTTAAAATCTATGATATATCTAAGCAATAAAAAAAAAAAAATTTATTAATACAAAAAACAAAACAAAATTTAAACATTAACATCTGATTCCTGACATTTGGTTGTACTCATGAATATTATTTCACTCCTCCAACTATCCTTACACCATTTGCAATCATACTTGCCCTCTACAGCGTCACTATCTTTAACACTCAACTCTCATTCTACTCATCTATATTCAAAGCAATAATAAATTTAGCCATATTTACTTACAGATCCTTTAAAATTTGATCATTTGAAAAAGAAATTATGAAACTTACGTGATTGTATAACTGTGTGGTATTCTGGCACATGAAGTAGTACCACATGGTCCTGAGGCTTGTGGACATTCTGCATGTAATCTGCACAACATAAAAACAGCACCTTAGTGTCTTGACCTCATGAAACCATTTTTTTTTTAAAGTTTGTGCATATACAGTACATCAGCTAATCCGTCCACCTTTAATCACTACGTTTTAAATCATTGACAGAATTTTTTTCAACATTTCATATTTCAGTTTCTGAAACTAAGCTGCCCATATTTTACATATCTTCATTTAATGAAATAATAAGTTAACGAGTAAAGCGGAAAACTTTCATTTACTGAGAGCAGGTGAGTCTGCATGCCAAAATTGGGCCAAATCTCCTCAGAATCCCAAATGTATCCTCAGTCTGTCTGGTTTGCTATGTGTTAACATGGGCAGACATTGCAAAAGTTATGCCGATGGAGCATATATATCTGTGCACTTTGGCTGAAGAATATGCTAAGTCGCTTTTTTCACACCAGAGTAGTGTTAACCAGTGATAGCTGATAGTTGATAAAGGCGCATTCGCCAAAACATCCAGTAGTTTTGTTTTGTCTCTTGTGAATAAAATAACGTCACTTTGCACTTGTGTAGTTTGTTTGTTGTATGTTCCAGTGACGTTGCAGTCTGTTTCAGTTTTGTTTTCTTTGTTGTTGTTTTTCAGTGATAGCTGAAACAAGATGTGACAAACACAGTGACTGAATACTTCATTAGTAGAGTTGAGAACCGGTTCAAAAATCCGAACCGGTTTTATCAAACCATTTTTTTTAACCAGTACTCGTATCACTAATTTCACCTATGCAAACACATATTTATTTGTCAGAATATTCACACACATGCACGCATGCGCACACATACACACACATACGCCTGTCATACGCACAATAAAGAAACATGACTTAACACACAAACACTCACTCAACTCAACACTCGGTCAAAGTCAAAGCCATACACCACCACAAACTAGAAACAGCTACTCTTGGTTTACAAACACCCAATCTGCGCTGAGAATCAGTGTTGTCTTTCCGAATCGTTTGGTCTGTACAGAATGCGTTATTCTAATCACAAACAGGGCTTACTTTCAGTTTGCAGTTCGACGCAGCGAGTCCTCATGGAGTTGACCAGGGTGGTGAAGATCCTCTGTGGAAAAAACGGTTCACAGCAACAGAGGTTGAAGATCGGGACCTGGCCACTCCATTCTGTTTTTCGCAGGAAGTCGCCAAAGTTGGTAGCAGCCCGGTTTTTCGGTTCGAAGGAAACAGGTTTTTTCCCCCACCTCTATTCATTAGTCAACAATGACTGGTCACTGTGCACACTGAAAGGACGGAAAACAACTAGATTAGTAGATCCATATCACTATCACTAATGCGTTTGATATGCCACGCCAGCTTTCATTAACTTATCATCAATGTTAAATTCATGGGTGCTCCTGGGAAATGGAACCATGCAAAAAATCCTGCATTGCCCCTGGAGGAGTGCAGGGACAGTGCAGTGCTTGCACGTGCCCTCTGGCTTGTGCAATGTGGGGGGGGGGGGGGGAGAATCACGTGGCAAATGCCCCCCCTTCATAACAAACTGAAGGGAAATAATTGTTTCTAATGTCATAGTGATCCTTAACTGACAGGCTCTCGTTGCACTTTCACTTCTGGTTAAACTTCATGACCTCTATAACCAGTTAAATTCATGGGTGCTCCTGGGAAATTTCAAAAATGCAGGCCCCGGAGGAGTGCAGGGACAGTGCCCCTCCTGGGGGGGGGGGGGGGGAGGGGCAATGCCCCCTTAAAACTGAAGGGAAATAATTGTTTCTAATGTCACAACTTTCACTTCTGGATGCCGGCTCCAGGCACTCCAGGCAATAAAAAAAATCCTGAACTTCAGGACATCATGAAAGCAGGAGTATCCATGTAAATTACACAAAAGATCACATTCAATTATCAATTCTCTTAAAATATAGTTTGAAAAACATTTCTTTTTCATTTTTAGAAACAAAAAGTGTGTGAACCTGTGAATGCGATCCTTCATCCTCGGCATAATGCACAATTTTTGCTTCACCGAGCTAGTGAGCTTAAAATGTGTGATACAAATGCATAAAAATCCTTCAGGTATTGGCCACTCCAAAGCCCACCTTTTGCAAGAGAACGCCCTTGGTGGGTGGGGGAAGGTGCTTGAGTACTGACTCAAACAAGGAAATAACTCGCCAATAAACCTATTTGAGGCCACTGAATGGCTGCCTTTTTCAAGAGTGAATGCCCTTTTGGATACTGACCAACAAGGGATTAACTCTTGCCATCAAGGGCGCTAATATTAGTAATAACACTAGTTGCAGTGGCCAATAATATTCTGTGAGATACTGCTGCACAACAAAACATTCAAGTTAGTAGGTATAACAATCTGAACACATGCTTAGGATCAAATGTTCTAAATTAAGCCATCCCCCACTGTAAAATGCGACATCTGGTGTCCACACTTGATCTCATGTTGCAGGTCTGCATGACTGAATGAGTCATTCAGTCATGCAGACCTGCAACATGTGCAAGGTGCTGTTTTGAACTGCCTGCTTTTTATTATAATTCTAAGAACAGTATTACTCATCATGATCTTCGATTTAGCACACATTTAACACACCAGCTAGAACAAACTATGGAAGTCCAATCCTACTCTGGCAATCACACCATAAGTGATATGTTGACAGTTGCCATATATTTCATTTATTTGTGCTAATACACTACAATAATCATGACAAACGAGGTGAGCATGCTGACAATGTGGCTGCTATGTAGTCATAATAGTGATCATTCCCAGAAATCTGATGCAGCAACTGCTTTTCTATGACGCTCAAGTCTCCCATCCAATGCACTGGATTTCAGGCCAGCAAAACATAGCGATAGTAAAAAAAAAAAAGTTTTTCCAAAAATATCCAGGCATCTAAAAATCTAGATGTATTTTCTTATTGTGACTAATTTTGAAGATAATTAACACCGAGTCACAGTGACTGAGTTTAAATCTTGCAAGGCTTGCCTATTCTGATAGTTGCTGTTAAAAATGTTTTTAATTTAATTGATACAGAAGCCAACTGATCCCCCACCTTCACCCCATTCCACCACCACCTCCAGCATGTCCTTCACTTAGAACCTACTGAAATGGATCCAGAATGCTGCCCCGAATAATGAAGAGCTCTCAAAACTTTTGTCCAGGTGGAAGGAACATGCCCGGCAATTCCACACTTTCATCAGTACGAGACCACGAGGCCAAGGCTTTTATTGTAGTTTTAAAGACCCACCAGATCACATGTCAAAAACACGGGTTTCACATGTTTTCCCTCTTATAGCTGGCAAGAAATCTGGCAAGTGTCAGACTAGCATGACCCGATTCTTTGGATCCGGTGCTATGGCTTTAAGCCTGTCCCTACATACCTACCTACCTACCAAGAGCAGTTCAGCCCTTGACAGAAAAAGTTATTGCCCTTGTATCCATCCACTCATTTCCTTACAACTACAAGCAAAAATGTGATTATTATGAGATAGCCCACATATATTTGTTGCACTTTGGCATCTCCCACTTATAAAGTTAGATATCCAGATGTGTACACTGCGGCGATACCTAACCATAACAGTAACTTCATTTTCCCGCTTCTACCCTCATTCAATTACCATATTTTACGTACTATAAGGCAATACTTTTTTCCCAGACCAATACCCCTGAGTCATATGATTCAAAAATTAGTAAGAAAATATAAGAACAAAATCTAAATTTTGTGCAAAAACACTAATTGTGGTCGGACCATACCTTTATTATAGTTTATATAGTTTAACAAATATCTTTTTCGAGGAAATCAAAAGATCTTTTTATTAACCCCAAAATCTGACTTGCTAAAACTTTACAACAATTTAATGTGTATGTCAAAATTTAAAAGTGACACCCAAATATTTTTCTTCGTCACATAGTGACATACAATTTTATTTATAACCGAAATGCTATGGTCAGAAAGTGGAGAGTAGGAAGAGAGGGGGAAACCAGGGGATGGGGAGTAACTTCAGTAAGGTAAGGTTAGGGCCTATTTGAGGTGGGAGGGCAAGAGGCAGGGGCGATAACGCTAGCAAGAGACAGTCGCAAATCATCATTTTCTAGGCTGAGTTCTTCTTTCTCATCCTGAGTATGAGTCTATGACGCGACAATATACTAGTTTTCAGACACAAATTGTGTGTGAATTCCACTTCAGCTGTTTGTAAATAACCTTCTGCTGCAGAAAAATAAAAGTGCTCTTACTACAAATTAACAAAACACCAAAGGGGGGTGGGGGGGGGTCGAAAGCTTATCTCATGCTGAACTCAGGTCATGTGCGGAAATGATTTTATGATGACCTCGTTTTCAGAGAACTTACATAGAATTTATTTTGTGCGACAAGAAAAATCATACTTACATTCAAACCCAAAGTTTGCAAAATCACTCGGGTCCATTGCAATGAGAACATTTCTCACTTCGGCATCTGCTTTCTGTTGTGCCATGCTTCTTGTGCTGCTTTCTGTCCTGCTCAAACAAACCGTTACACGTCTACAGCCTTTCTCCACTGAGTATCTTTGGTCGTCTGCTCAGTTTCGTGAAGCGTGATCATGTGACACCGCAAACGAATCCGCACGGTGTCGTGACACAAATTGGTTACCCTCTCTATATTTCCCGAGGGGGGTCAAATAAAAGACAATGTGGCGGTACCATTGCCAATGAGGTTTAACCGAGGCGTGGTTACCGCTACACCTATCTATGTTGTTAAAAACTCGGGACTTTACTGGTGTTGCACTGCCTCCAGGCATTGCACCCAGTATTGTTCCCACCATCTTTGTATTTACAAATGTCCCATATGTGTCTATGACCGAGAGGACGTAAAACATCATTTTCATCATCATATTTCCCGAGGTACGAACTTTAGCAGACAGGGTATAATAAAATGTATTTAAAGTTCAGTCAGTTGATTATAATATCTTTCTTTTGGCAATAAAGCATTCCGTTTTTGTTATTTCTTTTACTTGTAAAATAAGGGTAGCTGTTTGTACGTGCACCCTTTGAATATTAATTTTGATCATGTATAATATATGATAATATACTTATGTAATATTTCAAACTTATTTGGATAAACCTCTGTAATTTTCTCTATTGGATTTCATCTATAATTGCGTTCAATAATGATTAAATGAGGTTATTTTAAGAGTTGTTGGTAAAGGTGCAGACCCCCCCCCCCCTTACATTTATCAGCTCTCCACGCATTTTCACACTTGTCTTTCTTAGCAAACATTAAGCTGTAACATATCAACTTTTTTGGCTAATTATCTTTGTTGATTAATTAATCGCAGTCATGATAATTAAGGCCATGTAGTGCAATACACACGTACTGAACAGCCGCGGACCGTTGTCACAGTCCTGGTTCATTGCGTTCTTTCCGTCTTGCCTTTATCTTCTACTATTATTGGATGTAAATGGATGAAAATTACTGTTAAATATACCAAACGATAGAGGAACAGTGAAGTGCTCAATCTGCAATAAGAAAGGCAACGCTGAAAAAACGGAAAGAACCGAGAAATGGAGGAGGGTGGTGGATCTGTAACCTTTGTTTTTCATTATCTTAGGCCGGTTAATGTTTGTACGCAGTTCTTTGAACTCTGAAGAATTAATTTTTTGACGAAATAGAATTTTACGCCCTCTGCGGTCTTTCGACCATGTGGGGCATTCTTAAATACAAAGATGGTGGGAACAATACTGGAGGCAATGCAACACCAGTAAAGTCCCGATTTTTTAACAATACAGATATGTGTAGCAGTAACCACACCTCGGTTAAACCTCATCGGCTATGGTAGCCTTACTGCTACAAGTAATATATTCGATTGAATATGATGATCTATTAATTTTTTGATCCACCGGGGAAGAATATATAGGTGTAGCCTCTGCTGATTGAGACACCGTCGAACTGCGACAGGCGAATGACCTTTGCTTTCCATGATGTTCACGGTATTTTGTTACAACAGCCGACTTCCACAGAAGCAAATTCAGCAGTTCACTTTTCTCCATCAAAGAACGTGTCCCCCGCCCCCACCCAACAAAATTAAGATCCGTTGATCGCGATTTATCGTCAGAAGTGGCGTTTGCGACGTTTCCAGACAAACAGAAACAGCTAGAAGATCGGTTTGAACAGAAATTAATTACAATGCAAGCAAACTTTTCATCTCGATCATAGTATCATGTAGGCCTACATCATCTTGACTAATTTAAGGAACCATGCAAGTGCTTATCAAATATGAACTAGAAGGACGTATAAGCCTACTAAATCAGTATCATATTGCATACATACATGCATACGTGTCACTGTAGGCCTACGTGTGTGCGCACAAACACACACACACACACACACACACACACACTTTTTTTTCGGATAGAATTGGGTGATATTTATGGGTTTCCATGTGTAACTCAGCGTCTAATGTGTCCGCGGCCTAATACGCCACCAATTTTCATGTTAAAAGTGTGGCTTTGAACATCGTGTTTCCCAATTATTTCATCCACAGACAGCTTGACAGACAATCAAGTAAAACAAAATTATTATCTCCTTAGCGAAGGTAAGCTTCGAATGTTGCTGCTAAACTAGTAGGCCTATAGTCAAAACGGACTATTATATCTCTAGACAGTCAATTGACATAATTTATTATTGAAGGTATTGTGAAAACTAATATAAGTTGTACCAAACAAGCTAAACTAGTAGGCCTATGCGATGGCTTAGAGTCAAAACGGATTATCTTTAGATAGTCAATTGACATATTATTGAAGGTATTGTGAAAACTAATAACTTGTACCAAAAAAGACTGCAGATATATAAAAAGCACAATCCCAATTTTAGATTATTTGCAAAATTGTTTTAATACACGCTCTTAGTTTTTGCACTAATGTTAAGTCAATGGTCTATCTAGAGATAGTCCGTTTTGACTCCAAGCCATCGTATGTTAGTCATCATCATAAGGCCAACTTAAATAGGCCTAGCTGAGACAACATGTGTGCGAAGGTCACTATAGGCCTATTGTTTTGTAGCATTGTCAGTTGGTCCTATCTAATATGTTTGATAGTGATATTTCACATTATGAATCAGCCTTAGTAGGGCCCATAATATTTATGAACGAAGCTCGTGAACAACTAGGTAGCATACTGCCCTGCTGATTCTCTGACATTGACAGACAAAGGTTTCAGCAGTGACAGGAAAAGGCAAAACTGTCTATAGAGAAGCATTCTTGGATTCTTAACTTTGATGTTAACTTTTTAATATGAAAAGCTGATAACTCCACGTTAAGCCTATTATTTGAATTGCAGCAGGTGTGTGTAGGCCTAAATATATAACAAAAAATTAACTTCATTTAATTTGTGATGTCATGGAGTACCACAGATCAGAATATTTCCTTCATCTTTCTGTTATGGATCTTTTTGTCGCTCTGCCAATTTCATGTCTGTCCTTTCTCAGAAGTATCTTCTCATTTCTTGTTCTGTCTTCTTTGTCTGCGGGTTCAATGTAGGCCTAGTATGCATACTGTTTCTTGAAACACGGTTTTCGCATGGCCTGATGCGGAGCGGGAGACATGGCTATATATACCATCTCGACTTCTCTTCTTGCAGGGTACGCAACGTGTTCCAGGAATCATCACGACGACGTCTGCCACGTCAAGAACTCCTGTCCCATTTCCACGACCTTCATCATCATCATATAGACTTCGTCTTCAGGAAGAACGTCCATAAGGGTCCACGATCAATTGGACGCTAATCTCACTATCTGGTCCTCTTCTTGACAAACCGTCAGAAGGTCCAAACTGATGCTTTGTGGATTTTTTTTCTTACCCCTCTCTCTCTCTCTCTCTCTCTCTCTCTCTCTCTCTCTCTCTCTCTCTCTCTCTCTCTCTCTCTCTCTCTCTCTCTCTCTCTCTCTCTCTCTCTCTCTCTCTCTCTCTCTCTCTCTCTCTCTCTCTCTCTCTCTCTCTCTCTCTCTCTCTCTCTCTCTCTCTCTCTCTCTCTCTCTCTCTCTCTCTCTCTCTCTCTCTCTCTCTCTCTCTCTCTCTCTCTCTCTCTCTCTCTCTCTCTCTCTCTCTCTCTCTCTCTCTCTCTCTCTCTCTCTCTCTCTCTCTCTCTCTCTCTCTCTCTCTCTCTCTCTCTCTCTCTCTCTCTCTCTCTCTCTCTCTCTCTCTCTCTCTCTCTCTCTCTCTCTCTCTCTCTCTCTCTCTCTCTCTCTCTCTCTCTCTCTCTCTCTCTCTCTCTCTCTCTCTCTCTCTCTCTCTCTCTCTCTCTCTCTCTCTCTCTCTCTCTCTCTCTCTCTGAGTGGAAGTCATCAAAAGGACAGCGGTGGTCATTTACACAGCAGAAATGAGTAAAAGCAGACGTGTTTCTATGTATGTGAGGTGTGTTTGCTTGTCTCTCAGGGAGCTTTGTAATTATGTCCATCTCGACATAAGCATGTACATACAGCATTATCGCCAAAGACAGTGTATATAGGCCCTAAGCTTTCTGTTATCGCCGTTATGTACTGTCACAATCAGTTTGCTTTCGCGAATAGCATGCGGTTATTAAGCCCATCATGTTCCCTTTCTCATTCTGTATACTCGTCAGGGTGAAGCGTGCATTTCTGACCCACACTTAACAATATTTTGTAGGCCTGTTCAAGTCAAAACACGCACACTTTAATTGAAGATATATTCCGCTTACCATTTTTTCTTGGTTACGATATTAGGCTACCTATACACACAGACATAGGCCTACCCTCTACCCTCTACCCTTACACACTCTTGTAAACTGAATACGTCATATGTATATGTTATGAAATCCATGAAATTGCCTGTTTCATGAAATGGGCAAAATGGTTTGCCCGGTTCGTGAAATGGACAATATAGGCCTACATTAGGCCTACATTGTTCAATTCCCAACCACACAGGCATTGATTAAGGTTGATTCAACAGCAGCAACTATTTCTAATTTATACTTTCATCCCAATCCTATCCCCCAACCCTACCAAATGCTACCATGGGGCATGCCTGAGCCACGTGTTTTATTAAGCTTCTTTTAAAAAAATCAAATTAAGTCTGAATAAAAGAATTTCAAGCTCATCTACAGGCGTGATTTCTCATTGGTTGAACCGATTCTTGATCTCCGAGTGTTTATGAACATAAGATATGTTTCATTCATATTGGTTTTATAAATAGCAAGTTTTGAATTGGCTATTTCACGAACTGGGCAAACCGTTTTGATTTCACGGATTGGGCGTAACATATAGGGGAAGACGGGGTAAAAAGCGCATGGGCGGGTAAGAAGCCCACCCCAATTATCTCATGAAATGAAGCAAATTTCAGTCTCATTTTGCCCATGAGAAGAGCGTTAATGTCTAGCATTCGTCTCATGGGCAAATTTGACTAAAATTTTCTTTATTTCATGAGATAATTGGGGTGGGCTTCTTACCCGCCCATGCGCTTTTTACCCCGTCTTCCCCTATACACGCTCACATGCATTCTTATGTATTCCTGTGCCACTGATGTTTTATGTGTTTCATGTATGCACAAATTTGCTCGTTAGACTTATTGAGCAGATAATCTTACCCACTAAGCCTAGTTTAGCAACTTTTCTTGCTCATTAAGCCTTAATGCGCAAGTTAAGCCTATTGGAAACGACATAATTTATAGGCTACATTTCATGTGGAGCTGAAGACACATTTCCGTTATAGACAATAGAAGTTGAATTGATTCATTGATCAACGCGCACCACTGATGACAAAATAATCAACGTATTGGCTGATGATCAACGCACAGCAAACAATAAGAAGTGCTCTGTATGTAGGTCATTAGTCTCCACCCCCACCCCGCACACAAAAAACAGAAGAAAAAACAGTAGTAAGTTAATTATATTCATCTTGACTATTCTTCTTCTTCTTCTTCTTCTTCTTCTTCTTCTTCTTCTTCTTCTTCTTCTTCTTCTTCTTCTTCTTCTTCTTCTTCTTCTTCTTCTTCTTCTTCTTCTTCTTCTTCTTCTTCTTCAATTCAATTCAATTCAATTCAACAACTTCATTGTCTCCAAACAAGTGAAGAAATGTGATTTTCGACATGCACGTAAAAATGAAGACACAATAAGACATTGTTATAAACTAACAGAAGAGACAATTTGTAAAATAACATAAAAGCACATGTAATTGACATAAAACATAGTTATCACACACACACACACACACACACACACACACACACACCTCAGAACAAGTACACTTGAGCATCCAATGATCGATCCCCTTTTACTTGGTTACAATATCATACACACAAACACAGGCCTTCTTCTGCGTTCCCAGGCCACATGGCCATAA
>CM065687.1:33778943-33786443 GCA_017654935.2 Phymorhynchus buccinoides | reverse complement strand
ACCTGCCATGCACATTCATCACTGTCAACTCTGGCCTTGTCAGCAGTGTTGAGGTGACACTGACTAGTTTTCCTTTCACTCCGCTTTCTCTTAGTGTTGTGTGTGTGTGTGGTTTTATTGTTGTTGTTGTGTTATCATTGTCCGTTTGTAGGCCTACGGTTTTGAATCAAAGTAAGAAAGAGAAACCAACAACTTAATGAAAATACTACAAACGATTAAAAATGAATTTTTGAAGAGTTATCACTCAGTAAAAAGTTCTAGAGTACGTTACTTTGTACGGTCATTTCAAACCTACTGTAATTGTAATTGTTTTATGTTTTGTTAAATTTGGCATCTCTCTCTCTCTCTCTCTCTCTCTCTCTCTCTCTCTCTCTCTCTCTCTCTCTCTCTCTCTCTCTCTCTCTCTCTCTCTCTCTCTCTCTCTCTCTCTCTCTCTCTCTCTCTCTCTCTCTCTCTCTCTCTCTCTCTCTCTCTCTCTCTCTCTCTCTCTCTCTCTCCCCCCAGGGCTGGGTGGAAAAAAGCATGCAACTTGCTTATCTCATGTTCCATGGTTAAATAAATGTTCGTTTTCGTTCGTTTTCGTTTTTGTTTTCGTTTTCCTCTCTCTCTCTCTCTCTCTCTCTCTCTCTCTCTCTCTCTCTCTCTCTCTCTCTCTCTCTCTCTCTCTCTCTCTCTCTCTCTCTCTCTCTCTCTCTCTCTCTCTCTCTCTCTCTCTCTCTCTCTCTCTCTCTCTCTCTCTCTCTCTCTCTCTCTCTCTCTCTCTCTCTCTCTCTCTCTCTCTCTGTTCTGATAGTGATGAAAGAGAACTTCATTTCCTTTTAGTATGTCCAAAATGCACTTCTTTGCGTGCTTAGTTGATACCTCGTAAATACTTCCGATGTCCTTCATTGAACAAGATGACATTATTATTGTCGAATGAAAATGAAAAATATAGTTCTTAGAGTTTGTAAATACGTGTATAAGGCATATATAGTCAGGCAAAATGCTCTGCAAGCACTTCAGTAATGTCTTGTTATTACATGTGGCATAATGCTGTCAACGTGAACTCCATTTGTATGGGCCTGTGGCCTAACAAATTAAATCATTTCAGACTTCAGACTTCTCCACTTCAGAACGCTATGAATAGTCAATGTGGGCTCTTGTCTGACTAGCATTTTTGGCTATGGGTCCTTCCTTCTTCTTTGTTCTGCTTGGTCTCCTTTCTTTTTTTACTCTACAATTCTAACGAACGGGAGTACTTTAGGATTGTAACCTACTGAATTTCTGTAGGCTTGCTTTTCGTGTAATTATGGTTTATGTACTTTTGTATAGGGGAAGACAGGGTAAAAAGTCCATGGGCGGGTAAGAAGTCCATGGCAAATATCTCATGAAATAAAGCAAATTTCAGTCACATTTTGCCCGTGAGACGAGTGTTATTGCTTAGCAGTCTCATGGGCAAATTTGACTGAAATTTGCTTTATTTAATGAGATAATTGGCACGGGCTTCTTACCCGCCCATTGGCGTTTTACACTGTCTTACCCTATCTTTTTTTCCTATTCCAGAAAGGAGATTTTTTTTATATAAAAAGGACAGCTTCAATTAATTTAGTGGTCAAAAATGCTGTTGGCTAACTCAAGGTTTGAAAGGTTAGGATAATTTAAATGACCAGCCACACGTCCACTAAAATCGCACGACTGTACGATGCGATTCGATCGCGTGGTCTCGATGCGCCAATCACATTGGTTCTTGGGGACCACGTGATCGAATCGCACCGTACAGTCGTGCGATTTTAGTGGACGTGTGGCTGGCCCTCCTAAAATAAATAAACGAATCTATAAACAAATTAATTTCATTTTTTTATCCCCTTACTCTGAGTAAATACAATTTCCTTCGTTCTTTCAGAAAAACGCATTCCCATGTGGGTCCTAGTATAGGATATTGTTGCTTTGTTGCAGTTCTGAGAACATCAAAAGGAGCAGTAATTCTTCTTATTCTTATTCTTCTCGTTCCCAGGCCATTATGGCCATAATGGATAAGGTACATAATAAATGTGTCCGGTTTTTAGTTTTCACTGGTCTCCCCGCTGCGTACAGCCGACACATTCCGATTTTAGCGGAGCTCAAAGGAGACAAAAAATATTTAGAAGATTTTTATTTTTTAAAGGCAGGAGAATGGGCCAATAATTCAGAAAGAGAGTAGATGATAGAAAGCAAAGGGAAAAGGCAGAGTCAAAGAGAGTGGCAGATTAGAGGAAGTTACAAGCACAGAATTTCCAGAAGGTGGGGGAACTTTTTTATTTTAACGAAAGGCCCCCCCCCCCCCGGTATCCTCACGGGGAGAAAGGAGCGGTAATGATCCCAGTGTGTAAATGTGATTTAAGCTTTAACTATTCGATGAAGTAAGAAGTTCATAATATCTTATCCCGGCGCTTGTTTGTGGGGTTGTACATTTGCCAATTGTGCGTGTTATAAGTATTAGGGGACCTAAAGGTTGGACCAGGTTAGACCCACTGGAATTACATTAATATGGCTTGGTGTCTTGTTCTCTTATCTTTTGCTCGTTGACACTGTCAGCGTGTCGTCCATAACTTCAGTCAGAGAGAGAGAGAGAGAGAGAGAGTGTGCGAGAGTGCGTGCGTGCGTGTGCGCGCGCGCACGCACGCAGGTGGATATGTGTGTATGCCTATAATAGTGTAGGCCTATTGTATGTGCGTACTCTCACACGTGTTTCTGCCGTGTGTGTGTGTGTGTGTGTGTGTGTGTGTGTGTGTGTGTGTGTGTGTGTGTGTGTGTGTGTGTGTGTGTGTGTGTGTGTGTGTGTGTGTGTGTGTGTGTGTGTGTGTGTGTGTGTGTGTGTGTGTGTGTGTGTGTGTGTGTGTGTGTGTGTGTGGTACTCAATTTAACGTCCTTCCACTAAAAGTGATTCAGACAAAATTATATTGTGTTGTGATGTTGGTGTGGTGAGTGTATGTGCATGTGCCTGTGAGTGTGTGTATGCATTAAAGTAAGTAACAGGATATCTATGCAGGCTTAATCATAACTCTCTCCACCCCCCACCTCATTAAAATGTTAAACGTACACTTAAAGAAGATAACCGAACAATGAACAATGTTAAAGATACGTACTAAGTGAACTACTTAATAAACATTTACAAACAGAATCAAGAATAGAATAATTGTTTAGAATACTGGGTAGAGACAATGGTGTCGATCCATCAGTAAAACCGTCAATACCCGAATTCTGGAAAAGTTCTCTTGCTTTAGGACAATGAATCAGTAAATGACTGACACTCAAGGATTCACCACACATACATTTAACATTATTGCAATATTTGGTTTTGAATGAATTCAACCGAAGTCTATGGATTAGACTTTCAATCTCCCTGGACGAGAAAGTAACGCGTTTTTGTAATGTTTTCCCGTTGCATCTATCATTACATTTAATACAGTTATTATAATATTGAACGTCTGAGTTCATCAATAAAGTTTTGACATTTTCTTGAGATGTTTTGTTTATAATTAAAAAACATTCTGTCAGATCTAAAAGAACATTGATTGATACAGCGTCATTAATATTTTGAGCTGCCTTTTTTGCAGCTTGGTCTACCCGTTCATTTGCTGATATCCCACAGTGAGAAGGCACCCAACAAAAAGTAACAAAAATGCCTTTCAAAGAAAGAAGGTGTATTATATGATTAATTTCGAATACCATGTCAAGTCGTATACATGAATTGGGAGACTTAATAGCATACATTGCAGCTTTAGAATCAGCACATATTAAGAGTTGACTGTTATTTATAGGAAAGCTTAGAATGAAATCCAAAGATTGAAGCATAGCAAGCAATTCAGCGCTAAATATAGACAACTTTTTACCAAGATAGAATAACAACTTATCAACAGAAAATAAAAATCATCGTGAGAGTGAAGAAAAAAACCCATTTATAATAGTCCAAAACCAGTAGAAGATCATTATTTGAATACTCCTTTAACATTACAGGAGGTTAAAGAGTGTCTCAATAATTTAAAGAAAAAGACAGCAGTGGGCTTAGACGGCATTTCCAATGAAATATTGGGTCATTTTCCACAAAATGTAATACATTTTCTTTATTTGTTGTTTAAAAAATGTTGGAGCGATGGTAAAATGCCTCTAATTTGGAAGCATTCTATCATTGTTCCAATTCATAAGAAGGGGAAGCCGATCAGAGATATAAACAGTTATCGACCTATTGCATTAACATCCAATACATGTAAATTAATGGAAAAGATTGTGTTAAAAAGACTAATTCATCACTGCAATAAACAAAGCATCATTCCAATCAACCAAGCTGCATTCCAGACAGGCAGGTCCACAATAGAACATCTAGTCAAACTTACAACGCATGTAAAACATCAGTTTGCACGTCGTAAGAACGTAATTGCAACATTTTTTGACATACGTAAAGCTTATGAACATGTGTGGCACAAGCGGCTTTTGAATAAAATAAAAAATATTGGTATCAGTGGTAATATGTACAACTATATTCAAGATTTTCTTCATTGTAGGCATATTCAAACAAGAATAGAAAATACATACTCGAACCCAAGGCCTTTACAAATGGGCTTACCTCAAGGATCGGTAATTTCGCCAATATTGTTTAACATATTGATTTCTGATCTGCCCAAAGGTCTTTCTAAAGATACAGAGTTAGCTCAATTTGCTGACGATATATGCCTATGGATGAAAGTTACAATGAAACGAAATACTTCATCAAGGTCTCTTAATTATAGTAAAATTAAATACCAACACGAACTTAATCAAATCATTATTTTTTTACATGAAAACGGTCTCTCTCTTTCGCCATAAAAGACAAATATGATGCTTTTTAACTCTGGTTATGATCCAGAAAATCTTCCAATTTTCATCTTGGATGGCATTGTTTTAAACTATGTTAAAAGTGTGAAATTCTTGGGTGTCATCTTAAGTAGTTAACTAACATGGAATGCTCATATTGAATATATTTTAAATAAAGCAAGGAAAAGCTTCAACTTTCTTAAGATAGTTAGTAAACAATCTTGGGGGCAAGATATCAAAACGTTAACAATTTTAGCAACTGCCCTTATTATACGCTCTAGACTATCATATGCTCAAGAGGTATTTTTTAATGCACCTCAATACCTTTTAAATAAACTCCAGAGTACTGATTGCAAAGCTTATAAAATTGCCCTTGGAGTTCCCACACATACATCTAACTTAGGGACATATAGCGAAGTGGGAGTTTTACCACTCACGGAACTCCGAAAAGCTTCTGCTTCAAAGTTTGTTTTGAAAAGTTTATCACAACACAATTTTTGCTCAGAAGAAGTATGTTTAAAATCCGAAAAGGATTTTGGAAAACGTGCACAGAATATTCAATCAACAAAATCTATTTATTCGTTTTCCCCCGATCTTCTACGTGATACAAAAATAGAAACAAATAACATTGCTAAAAAACCCACATTTTCTCCTATTCCGATTTTTGCAAACAAATCGGCAAATGCTTCGGCTTTATCAGATGGGAATTCAGAGTTATTTAATTTAACTGGACAATGTGGTAGGTTAACCCCACTTGTCATTGTTTTTAATTGCGTCCAAACTTTTTGAATATCTTTAAAATTTGACACTTCATTTTCACAGAAAGAAGCCCAATATTGCCGTTTTGCTTGTGCATTAATTGTGCGTTGCATGGAGGTTCTGATGATTGATGAATGACACGTTCTTCTCGTCTTTCAGCTCCGATGCCAACAAGGCATTGAAAAGATCGCCTTTGACGTTCATATCCGGATCTAACACTGGAGCCACCTTGCTGACGACAATATCCAACCCACAATGTCTTTCTTTAATGTCTCTGACACTCTTTGCCAGTTGCTTGCTGCATAATGCTGGAGTCATAGATTTTAGATCATTCACGCCACAGTGAATAAATACAGAATCAAACGGCGACATTGCTGAATCACATGCTTTTTCTACAGCTGGCAGTATGTCTTTCGTGGTATAGGCATTCCTTTGTTCAGCCTTGAAGCCGTATGATTTGCCAAGCCGATTTGTTTGCACTTTCTTCAGAACTGAATCGTGTGTGTGTGTGTGTGTGTGTGTGTGTGTGTGCGTTTGCGCGCGCGGGTGTGTGTCATGCCTGCGTGCGTGCTCGTGCGCTTCGATATGATTTCTATCAAGATTTACCGCCGTAGTAAACACTGTTTGTTGTTGTTCTATATATGTGTGTATGATGTGTGTATGTGTATGCTTATGAGTGTATATTTATGTGGGGTGGGAGGGCGGTTGACGACCTCTGTCAGTAAAGTTGACAAAGGCTGAATTAACTGAACAGTGTCCCTCTCCATCACATCATATCAAATATAGGCCCTGTAGACTTGTATAACGAAGATAAAGCTTAATTCACAGCTTAAAGGGCCTGCTACACTACATACGATCCGATCCGATGTCAATGCGATGCGATCATTGTGACGAGATTCACGTGAAATATGCCCCTCCCCCCCCCTGAAAGTTAGGGAACACTTTCAAAATACGCACGTTTGGGTTATTTGCTTATAGATTCAAAAGAAGATTCAAAACGCTTCGCATCTAGAGCTTAAAACTTGGCAGTCACATACACAAAAGGTTCTTTCCGCCATGAGGACGTAAAACCTACACAAGTAAAGAGGCATGACCAGACAAGGAAAGCAAAATTGTTTTGCGATCGGCATCGGTTGCTAAGGTAAGGTGAGTTTTAACAGGCGCCCAAATCCAAAAAATTGTAACAATTTAAGTGCATCGGTATGCAATTCTGCTATATAGGGGAAGACGGGGTAAAAAGCGCATGGGCGGGTAAGAAGCCCACCCCAATTATCTCATGAAATGAAGCAAATTTCAGTCTCATTTTGCCCATGAGACGAGCGTTAATGTCTAGCATTCGTCTCATGGGCAAATTTGACTGAAATTTTCTTTATTTCATGAGATAATTGGGGTGGGCTTCTTACCCGCCCATGCGCTTTTTACCCCGTCTTCCCCTATCGCTCACTATACTCTAGTAGACCCAATATATGAATATCATGTGAATCATGACTTACATCGTCAAAATCGCATCGCATTAAAAGCAAATCAGTCGTAGCCTAATGTAGTGTGGCACGCCCTCGACAGTGTCATCTTCTGATTACTGGCAATTAGGGGAAGACGGGGTAAAAAAAAGCGCATGGGCGGGTAAGAAGCCCACCCCAATTATCTCATGAAATTAAGCAAATTTCAGTCTCATTTTGCCCATGAGACGAGCGTTAATGTCTAGCATTCGTCTCATGGGCAAATTTGACTGAAATTTTCTTTATTTCATGAGGTAATTGGGGTGGGCTTCTTACCCGCCCATGCGCTTTTTACCCCGTCTTCCCCTATTAGGTCAGACATTATATAAATATGACCTATTATAAGGTTTCATTATCGCATTTTCGATAGGGTCTAGAGACAAACCACGCACTCACTAGAATTAATTTGAGTCACATAGGCCTACTAGGTCAA
>CM065687.1:33763943-33768943 GCA_017654935.2 Phymorhynchus buccinoides | reverse complement strand
TGAAATGCTTGGTTGCATTGTTGATGTTGGTTTGGTTTTGATGCTGTTTTTGGTGCTTGCAGTGGGATTGTAGGTACTGCTGTCAATAATATGTCAATTGTGAACACTTGAACGTTTTGACTTATTAAATTGTGGTGATTAGGCCTAGTCTGTTGGCAATGTTGGCAGATGAGAGAGAGAGAGAGAGAGAGAGAGAGAGAGAGAGAGAGAGAGAGAGAGAGAGAGAGAGAGAGAGAGAGAGAGAGAGAGAGAGAGAGAGAGAGAGAGAGAGAGCATGCAGGCAATAAACTTAACACAAGTCTTATGCCAGTCTATTGAATGCTATTTTCAGTTTCAGGGAATCTCAGAATCTTAGCCATGACGTTTATCACTGGATGGATACTGGTGCATCTCTTTGTCTGTCATGAAATAGTACTGACCACATTTTTTTTAATCTTTGTTGGACTCTAGTAGGGGGGGGGGGGGGGAGGGGGCGCTATGACCAGTTGGTTATAACTGACAGTTTTGCATTTATGTCAGCCCTTTTAAAACCCTTTCAACGCCAGCTAAAACTTTCCATTAAACTTACCTGGGAAGAGAAAAGATTATGTCTGCAATATTGGGGATTCCTCTGTGACATGCATGAGATAGGGTCTATTCTTACCTCCCAGAATTAAGAACAAAGGGTCGCTGGATACCAGACCCTCATTGGATGCCTTTCAGTGACATGGGTGTTAAATCATTGTGGTGCCAAGAGGCGACAGTGGCGATGAAAGGGTGTTAAAGACTTGTTTTCCAGTAAGAAAACGAACCTGAGTAGACCTCTTTTCTTTTTTCTCTCTGACAAACGACCCTTATTATTCCCCGGAGTGACAGACGTTTTCCTTTCATGAGGCCTACCTATTCGTAGTCCCTTTCCCCCCCGGGTGACAGAAAATATCCTTTCACTCAGGCCCACCTTCTCATAATCGTCTTTGGACGCCCCTCCAAGGACCACGGGGAGCTGGTGGCGGGACAAGGCTGCCCAGAACTTCTCGGTGACGTATCCCCGGCAGTTGGCGTTCTCCAGGGCCATGTAGAACTTGTAGTCGCTGAGGGTGTCGCTGCAGATGGTCTCCGGGCAACGCCTGCTGCCGCAGCCCCCGTACAGATCCAGGTCATCCCCTAGAAGGTCCTGGAGAACACAAAGAGAGAAGAGCGTGAGGCGTCATCGTTAATGGATGATAATGATGATGATGGTGGTGGTGATGATGATGATGATGATGATGATGATGATGATGGTGGTGGTGGTGGTGATGATGATGATGATGATGATGATGATGACGGTAGCCTAAAGGATGATGATGATGATGGTAGCCTAACGATGATGATGATGATGATGGTAGCCTAACGATGATGATGATGACGGTAGCCTAACGATGACGATGATGGTAGCTTAACGATGATGATGATGATGGTAGCCTAACGATGATGATGATGATGATGATGGTAGCCTAACGATGATGATGATGATGATGATGGTAGCCTAACGATGATGATGATGGTAGCCTGACGATGATGATGATGATGATGGTAGCCTGACGATGATGATGATGATGATGATGGTAGCCTAACGATGATGATGATGATGATGATGATGATGGTAGCCTAACGATGATGATGATATGATGGTAGCCTAATGATGATGATGATGATGATCACATAAGGGGGATAGACAGGGGGGGGGGGGGGGGGGGTCATGAGGACATTCTGGGATTACAGCAGTAAGCAATGTGAAGATATTATTGATATGAACTCTCTCTCTCTCTCTCTCTCTCTCTCTCTCTCTCTCTCTCTCTCTCTCTCTCTCTCTCTCTCTCTCTCTCTCTCTCTCTCTCTCTCTCTCTCTTTCTCTCTCTCTCACTCCCCCCCCCTCTCTCTCTCTCTCCTCATTTTATATCACATTTAGTGGAGGGAAAGCACTTAACACATACACGCACGCATGGAAAATGAGATGGGGGAAATAAGGAAGAGGAGATAACGAACACAACAAGATTTAATTTAACCCCTTCACTGCAAAAGAAAATTGAAGAAAATATCATTTGGGCAAAATTATGCCATGAAAAAGACAACTGATAGAGCAAATCTGGCAAAATGGTCTGGGGGTATTACTCTCTTGACTGTTAGAGCAAAAGCCAGCATATCTCAGGGTTATTTCTCTTCATCTGATGACATCATCAGTGATGTCATCAGGTCAGTACGTGATACGTTGGTGACAGTCAAGGGGTTTTAGTGGGCACAGGACACATGTGGCAAAAAGGGTCTCTGACCGATTCGACGCTAATCTCATCACAAAAGAAAATCTGAACAAATGTGGCAAAAATATCCCTTCTTTTAAAGACCCACCAGATCACGTGGTAAGAAATCTTGTTTTGACCAGGTTCAATTCCCATACAAATACCCCCAAATTCAAACCGAAACATCATTTTAAAGAGCAGCCTCAATTTGAAGTTCGGGACATTTGTATGTGGGTCACAGCTACCTATAAAAAAACAAAAGGGACTTAATCGCGGTGCGTCAGTGTGTCATTAAAACATCAACCTTCAATTTTCGTATCAGCAGCCGGCGACGATTGTAATCGTAGCAGTTACTGGACATCCAGGCAGCAAAGCGAGGGTTGTTCCGGGCGTGGTTGACAGCGTGTCCTGCGCCATAGCGGTCCCCGGTGTGCCGCGTGTACCCCCCATAGGGAACGGGTACGTCTGTGTCCAGGCGGTAGCCCGCAGTCCAGTTGAAGACTCCCGACAGAGGCGCCATGTTGAGAGGAGTGCGGGTGGGAGGCTCGATGTTGTACAGTAACCACACCTGTCAGTAGGAACACGCAAAATGGCTGCACTCACCAGACCAATACACCAATTGAGAGTGAGAGCTGTTTGAGTAGATTTTCTGCAATAATGGAAAATCAGTTTACAACTTTGTCCTTGATTTTCTGTCTAAACCTGGTCATTTGGAGACTGCTCGACTGTGAAGAGGGAAAGTATTGTTGTGTTGTCATGAAGTTGTTTGAAAAAGACATTTTTGTTGAAATATTACACGTTCTGTTTTGTTTTGTCAATAAAATAACGTCACTCTGCACTTGTTGTGTATTTGTTTGTGTGGTACTTATAGTAAATGGCTGACTCTCAAAGTGGGTCTGTGCAAGTGCTCTGGCTATTGGTGAGGATAAGCTGGCCTCAGCGTTTGGGGTGTTTTCTAACGCCGCCGACTGTCCAGAAGTCCTCATGGACGGCCTACGTAAGAGTTGGAATGCACCCAAAGCCAATCCATTATTGCAATAAACAAATATCCATCCGGCTTTCCTGTGGTGTGTATAGGTCATAGTGGGACACAACCAAGTCAAGTCAAGTTTATTTTCCAAAAAAACCTAGGGGCACAAGAAAATAATCACAATTCTGTTGCGGCAAACAGTAACAGTAACTCGGCAAAAATTATAAATGACTCACCAAGAGAGCATCCACCACACGTTTTCTGGCTTAGCCTCTCACCTGTTAAGGAAGACGGTGATCAGGCATGGCGTAGCCCCTCCAAACATTGAACATGACTCACCAAGAATGCATCCACCAGACGTTTTCTGGCTTAGTCTCTCACCTGTTAAGGATGACGGTGATCAGGCATGGCGAAGCCCCTCCAAAAATTGTAAATGACTCACCAAGAATGCATCCACCAGACGTGTTCTGGCTTACCCTCTCACCTAATCAGTATGACGGTGATCAGGCATGGCGTAGCCCCTCCAAAAATTGAACATGACTCACCAAGAATGCATCCACCAGACGTTTTCTGGCTTCGCCTCTCACCTGGTAAGGAAGACGGTGATCAGGCATGGCGAAGCCCCTCCAAACAGTGTAAATGACTCACCAAGAGAGCATCCACCAGACGTTTTCTGGCTTCGCCTCTCACCTGGTAAGGATGACGGTGATCAGGCATGGCGAAGCCCCTCCAAAAATTGAACACGTCATGGGCGTGGAACAACACCGCGTCCGACTGATCCAGCAGAGTCCGGTCGTTGGTCATCGTGCACCGGCTCTCCTCACACGGGGCAAAGTAACGGTCATCCGTGTGTTCCCACGTGATATCGAAAAGAAACCCGGACCAGCGCAGAATCCGCTTTGTGGAAGAGGAGTTCTGTCGCCATTGTCTGTGGGGCGAAGTTGAGACGAAGGTGGATTTGTCTGCGAACGTTTTCTGGCTTTGGTGATATTTGCAAATGCTTGTTGAACAAGGGGCGTTGTCGGTTCTGGTCACCAGGATGATCAAGGAAAAGAAAAAAGCAGCGGACAATGTGATGATGACAGTG
This sequence comes from Phymorhynchus buccinoides, assembly GCA_017654935.2. Taxonomy (NCBI): domain Eukaryota; kingdom Metazoa; phylum Mollusca; class Gastropoda; order Neogastropoda; family Raphitomidae; genus Phymorhynchus; species Phymorhynchus buccinoides. Next base: position 33,764,631 of record CM065687.1, on the reverse strand, counting down.
CGTGTGTGTCTTTTGAATCGGATGGTGCAGAATCGTGAGAAGGCCAAGCTCCGGGAGTATCTTTTGATAGTGTTTTTCATGTTCCTCATGATGTCTCTGGAAGAGGAAAAGTAGGCTATATCAATGCAAGCGTATACGCATGCGCGTGTATGCTTAAAATAAAGACTATCTTATCATAAAACTCTGCAGACCTTTAACGTCAACAGACCTACTTTCAACATTCCATAGGCGATTTTAAAGGGGGGAAACCAGAAGACTGAAACAATTATTTGAAAACCGTAGTTTAGGCTGTTTCTACTGGTTTTATAAAACACTCGGTAACCTGTTGTCAATATTATGCTCGTTATCATTATTAAAATGTTGTTATGTGGTCATTATTAAAATGTATGTATCTTACTTAGGCCTACGTTCTGTCTTGCTCTCCTTTTTTGTTGGCCTCTGTCAATTTTATCACAAGTATCATTATTTCTTAGAAACAATTGTTCAGAGTTCAGGGTTCAGGTTATTTTTGTACAAGAACCAACATTTAAACATAGACCTTCGATTCATGTCAGTTTCTGTAAGCATGGAACTTTGCTCAAATATATCAGACGGTCAGGGAGGGAGACAGAGAGAGAGAGAGACAATATGTGTTTTGTGTGTGTGTGTGTGTGTGTCTGTCTGTCTGTCTCTGTGTGTGACACAGAGA
>CM065687.1:33733943-33758943 GCA_017654935.2 Phymorhynchus buccinoides | reverse complement strand
CTTTAAATAAATTTATTCTCAAAATATTTGTAAAGCGCTCTGAGGATGAATTTTTCATCGAAGAGCGCTATATACGCTTCATTTATTATTATGATTAATATCATTATGAACAAGAAAATAAACGTAATTAATAGTCTGAACCATTTTAAAACGGATATAAATGAAATGTATAATTGTACATCAGCCGAGAGAGAGAGAGAGAGAGAGAGAGAGAGAGAGAGAGAGAGAGAGAGGGGAGAGAGAGAGAGAGAGAGAGAGGGGGAGAGAGAGAGAGAGAGAGAGAGGGAGAGAGAGAGAGAGAGAGAGAGAGAGAGAGAGAGAGAGAGAGAGAGAGAGAGAGAAATTAAACACAAAACACAGATAATGTTAACAAAGAGACACAGACAGACACAGAGAGAGAGACAGAAAGTAAGAAACGCAAAGAATGTTAACAGACAGACAGACAGAGACAGAGACAGAGAGGGAAACATAATTATGCAGACTAAGAGGCATACAAAAATGGCACCTTTTCGCTTGTCAGACGAGAACAGAGGACCCAAGAGACCGCGTTCACCAAAAACGTTCATAAGGCAAGCAGGAAGAAAGATGGTAAGAAAGTCTTTGGTTTCATTGGATTATCCCCCCCCCCCCCCCCCCCCCCCCCCCCCCCCCCGTGGGGATACCGGGGGGGTCTTTTGCATAAATAGTTCCCCCACCTTCTGGAAGCTCTGTGCTTGTAACTTCCTCTAATCTGTCACTCTCTTTGACTCTGCCTTTTCTCTTTGCTTACTGTCATCTACTATCGTTCTGCCTTACCCGGGTCCATTCTCCTGCCTTTTTTTCACAAAACACTTTCAAAACGATTTCCTCCAGCCGAAGTCGGACTTGCTGGGCCTAACTATTTCTTAGTTAGGCGCGTAACGGCAGCATGACGCACCTGCGCTCATACTTGACAGGAAACGGTCTGAGCGATTGGAGAAGAAGAAGAATGGGATTATTCATGCCTCGTATGAAGGGGCATCAGAGCTAATTCGGAATGGCCCAACTCACAAACATCTTCCTCGTCGTAATATAGCAACTTCTATATACTATGTTATTTGATTGATAGGGAAAAGACACGTATCGATCGTCGTTTACTTTGTTGAGTGTGAGGCATATATATCCGTTTATGAGATATATGAGACCGTTTCCTATATATATAAACGATCAAGAATTGAAGAAGAAAAAACAAACACTGTATATATATATACAGGCAAGCGCCCAAAGACGCCCGTTAACTACCAAACCCTCTTTTCGCTCAATATCACTTGTCAACTGATTAAGACGTCAAGCAATTCGAAGAGTTAGCAACTTGTGGCGGTGCCATAGCCGATTAGGTTTAACCGAGGCGTGGTCACCGCTACAGCTATCTGTATTAATTTTTAAAAAATCGGGACTTTAATGGTTTCGTACTGCCTCTGGGCATTGCCTCCAGTATCGTTCCCACCATATTTGTATTTACAAATGTCCCATATGTGTCCGATTCAGACCAAGAGGACGTAAAACTCCATTTTCGTCGTTAAGACGTCAAGCATTAAGGATAAATCAATAGAGATATCCGATGACAATTTACGCAACGTATACGATAGATAAACCAATGCCACGTCATCGCTGTAACACCGTTTCATAGGGGAAGACGGGGTAAAAAGCGCATGGGCGGGTAAGAAGCCCACCCCAATTATCTCATGAAATAAAGAAAACTTCAGTCAAATTTGCCCATGAGACGAATGCTAGACATTAACGCTCGTCTCATGGGCAAAATGAGACTGAAATTTGCTTCATTTCATGAGATAATTGGGGTGGGCTTCTTACCCGCCCATGCGCTTTTTACCCCGTCTTCCCCTAATTTTGGTGGTGTTGTTTTGTTACCTCAGTAGCACAAAACTAAATAGGTTTTTGTATTGATCACGATTTGCATTCACCAAAGAAGAACTAAAAATCTTGTTTCAAAAAGGCGAGAGAGAGAGAGAGAGAGAGAGAAAGAATCTTGTTTCAAAAAGGCGAAACATTGATACGCATAGGCCTACCTCAACAGACAACATAAGCTAGAAACTTCGGATAGTATGCTCTTGTAATTGATTTTTATGTTGCCAAACAATAAAACGTAAGCAGCACGGTGGGGCCAGATGTTTTCCTAGGATGTTCAGTTGCCATGGATATTGTCACTTCACTCTCTTTCTTTCTTTCTGGGATAGAAGAAGACATCCGTAGTGTGTGTGTAGTGATGTGTGTGTGTGTGTGTGTGTGTGCGTGCGCACGCGCGCGTGTGTGCATGCGTGCTGTGAGAGTGCGCGTTTGTGGAAATTGCAGTGTGTGTGTGTGCTGTGTAAGTAAATACTTGAAATTACAATGTTGCCTGTCTGACAGTCTCCATGTTAACAAAATTACACTTTCATCGATTTTTGTTATATAAATATAATAACACTGAACATTACTCAAAGTTAACGTTAACTGGTTTTGTTTCTGAGGTTCACAAATAAAGACATTGGACACAGAAAAGTTTCATCAAAGCAAACTATATATATATATATATATATACAATTCCGCCTGAAGAATATCCCATTACTTGAAAATCTGAGGTTAATCGATATGCACTGTCAAACAGGTTCAGAAGTTGTTTCATGTAAAACAGGTAACGAACCAACCACTGAAATGTGCCTATGATAGACCTCAGCTCTCTTTTTTCAGCCAGTACTTGTTCATTGCATTTCGATGGGTGACTGGTTGATAGTTTGCACTTTGAATGAAGAAGAAAAAAACAATGATGAAAACACAGAAAGAAAGAAAGAAAAATTTACAGACAGACAGAAAGAAATGCCTCACTATTTTTTTGTGATAAAGGAATTTATTTTTTTTTAGCTGTGAATTTGCAGATGGCAAACACCATTGTTGTTTTTAATCTTCTTTCTTTTTCTCTCTGATGTTATTGCCTATGCAAGTGCCTATTTTTAACATTTACTAACTTTGTTGTTGTTGGTTTGGTTTGTTTGTTTTTGCTTGTTTGTTTTTTGTTTCTTTTTTTTCTCTCTAATGTGGATCTCAGTGTAGAAGTAATTAACTAATGAAAAAGAAACGGAAGACAAAACTTTTTTTTCAGATGTTTCTTTTATTTTTTCATTCCAGTATCACCATTGTCTGTAGAAGAAGAACAAAAATTCATGGTAACATAAACAGTCAAGAGTGATAAATAAAAGCAAACTACAAAAAAAAATTCTACCTCAATGACTCTTTTTTTGTCATCATTCTTTTGAAAAATATTATTTAACTCTCAAAAAATCAAACCCAAAAAATAATTAAATGTCCTTAATTTAACCATTGAATGTAGATTTCATCAACATTTGTTAACAGATTTTAAAATTTAAGCTATTATAAAGAACACACAAACAATCGATCCCACCAAAATGATCTTTATCGGCAGAGGTAGGAGTGACACGACTGACAGCATTGTGCAGTAGAAGGTCATTCGAATGTTACACAATCACAAATTGTTTGTTACATTTTTATTTGACCAGTTCAAGTTTGACCAGTTTTACAGTGTATACCCGTATATTTCAGGAATGAGCAATGTAAATACATTACAATTTCAAACACTCACATGTATATATGCACTTGAAAGCTATCACAGAGTAAAATGGTTTAACTCAACTATACATCAGACAGAGCGGCAAAGACATGCAAGACATCAATGCATTACATTTGAAAAGAAACAAGTCAACCATAAAGCTAAGCATAACACTATTGACTGTTGCCTTGGCATGAGGCTGTGTCAGACCAGTCTGGCATAAGCTAGAAAGACAAGGCCACATCAAAATGTTGTTATATTCTGCATGGTTGTGCGGGGATTGTCTTAAGCCATGACAAGCTCCCAGCATAACATCATCAGTCTAAAATCCCCTGAAGACGGAGTGTGGCTGCTCACATGGCGGGGTAATCAAAAACGGTCACACACGTAATGTTCTCATTCCTAGCTGGTGCATTTGTGCTGTATTGTTCAAGTGCTCTGGCTGTTGGGATGATCCCTGGAGTCGTTAAGCCAGGGAACTACAACAACAATTGACTGTCCTTTAATGAGGTTTATGCCGAACATTCTCTGCCCCTGTCTCTTGACCTGAGATGCGAACGCCCCCTACTTAAGATTATCTCCCTTGCCTGTCAAGAACTAGTAGTATATTATAGCCACAGAAAATGATCTGCTCCTGACTCATCACCAGGGGGCATCGGCAGCTCGGGCCTAAAATTATCACCCTTTCGTGTCGGCAAGGAGTAGCGTAAAGCCTCATTAAATCTACAACAAATCAAAACAGAGTCGAAATTGAAACCCAAAAAGAAAGATTTAATACACAAAACAAAAAGCACGACGTTTCAGGCTTTTCGTCTTTGTTATTAAATCTTTGGGGGGTTTAAATTTCGACACTGTTTCGACTCTAATTTGCTGTGAATGTTACTAGCCCAGCAGTCATCCACGTTTCTTTAAATCTATTTTTCACTGCCATCAGTGCCTAAAACAGACCTGTTTACCTCCTACACAAGTCTCGAGTAGTCTGGATAGCTGAAAAGAGTAGTTTTGGTGTGAAATAAGTAGTCCCCTTCATTAAACCATCAAATATAGTTAACTGAAAATGAGTAATTAGAGCATTATTTTCAATTTTGAAGAGTAGTAGAGGTCCAAATTGAGTAGAATACTACTCGAAAAGAGTAGAGTAAAAGGTCTGCAGTCAAAGGGAATCGGTAGAGCAGAATCCCAGGAATCACCTCTTTGCTGGTGAAAGAATCATAAACGTAACAAGAGAACAATCTTTTCTAGCCAGTTCTAAACAACAATTTGTTTGAATCACTACAGGTGTTGGATCCATTCTGTCTCATAGAAAGAATAAACATGTTACTCGACACAGTAATGCTATATGATGAAGCAAAGTATTTCAACTTCAGCTTTGACCAAAGCACAAGGGATGGATACAGATCAAGTGAGGTGAAAGTTTGATTTAAAGAAGAAATTTCACCACCATTTCAATTCAAAGTGCAGTTTTCACACACACACACGTGCAAACACACACACCTGCACACACACACACACACACACACACACACACAGACACATGTGCGAACACACACACACACACACACACGTGCGAACACACAAAGATTAAAAAAGATTAAAAGATTCAAAAATAAAAATAAAAAATAAAATTAAAATAAAAAGATTCAAAGATCGTTTAATCATTTGATCCCTTTTGGGGCATGGAGGACTTGAAACAAATCAAGCAAATACAAATGCAACAATTGAAAACGGTTACAAAAGATAACTCTAATATAATTAGCACACTAAATGCAATGTCACACAACTTTACTAAACCTTAAAAATGTAGCTAAATTAACACCTTTTCACCACCACAGAACAAACGACAATAGTTAAATACTGACTTTACACATGTAAATTTTCTGAAAATAAACTGACATCTAATATCATTGTATTTGGGACATTTCATTACAAAATGAAGTTTTGTATGATTTACATAGAAATCAGGTTTTTACTTCTGGGTGGTTGATATGTATACAGGATATTATAACAGAAACTTGATTTGACTGTTTGGGAGACACAAACGTTTTTGTCTGTTAACACACACACACACATGCGAACACACGCGCACACGCACACACACACACACTTGATGCAAAAAAGCCTTTATGTGCTTAGTCAATGTCCATCTCTAAATAAAATTTTGACTTTGACACATGCACAAAGAGGCAGGCTCACTCACACACACACACACACACACACACACACACACACACACACACACACACACCCCTACACACACACACACACACACACACACACACACACACACACACACACACACACACACCCCCAATGACTGGCATGTTAGAAGCTATTCATTTAAATGTTATTTTTAACAATCATTCACTAAATCCATCACTCACTACCAAATCTAAAAATGAAGAAGTAGGACAATACATTTTGAAGGCAAGTCACTACATTTTCTAATATAAGTTAATATATACAAGGTGGGTTTGTTCTAAGTTCATCAAGATTGCCAAACAGTTAAAGAAAAAGGGCTGCTCAGTCCAATAACACATATACGTTGATGGTGGATTCATAGGTGCTCCTGGGATGTGGGAAATGTAAAAACAATCCTGCAAGGGGGCGGCCCCGGCGGAGTGCAGGGGCAGCGCAAACACACATTTACTGCTTTTTTTTCACCCCTCTAGACTAGTACAAGTGCTACATTCCTTTGAATACAGCAAATGCTTATATAAGCCTTTTTTATTGTACAAATGTGTGTGTGTTTGTGTGTAAGAAAATTGTTGCTTCTCAAATTCTCATAATCCGGCGACGCCAGCTCTAAGCAATTTAAGAATCCTGCAATTCAGGATATTCTGCAAGAAGGAGCATCCATGTGGATTTAAAAATGAAAAGTAGTTGAACCATAAAATGTAAAATACATGTAAATCAAACTAAAAATGATGGGGATTACTTTCTTACAAAGCCATTATTATGAAGAACACTTTTTTTCTATATTCCTGTGACATCATCAGAACAAGTCATTGATTTCATTAAGGCAGCTGCTGTATATTTTCAAAGACTCAAGCATCTCTGGTAAGTATTAAAAAAAAAAAGCCTCAACACCATTCTTGAGCTAAAGTTAAGTTGGACAGCAACAATCACTAACAGTGTTAATGATATTACCAAAGGTTTAAAAAACACACAGAAAGAACAATACACAAACAAAAATGATAGAAAGCAAACATTATTTTCAAAAGAAACACTTAGAACTACAAACATTTAGAAGCTTTTGACCGAAGAAGTTAAGCCTGGTCATTGTCGTAGCATCTTATTATCGTAATATCAGTTCAGATTCATCACACAAGGAAGTGACTACGCCACACTTTGTAAGTACCATTACTTTAACATGATACAATATAAATAATAAAAAGACCTTTTTCAAGCACATACCACACAGTAGCTTTTCTCAGCTCCATTCAGTTCATGCCTTTTGTTAACACTCATCACCAGCATAAACCAATTTAAAGTGTTTTATCCATTAGGCTTACATTGTTTTATGGTGGCATACCACTTGTAAGGTCTTTTCCTATCCCTAACCACAATCAATGATAAGAATATTTGCCGCTGTTAAAAGAAATAACTTGAAACGAATAGCTCTCTGTGGAAAACTGAAAGGAGCTGGAATGAGGGGAATTCGTGCACTGTATAAAAGTACCCTGGTACTGTCGGGCTGAAGAGACCTTTTCTTCGGTCAACTTTTCGGTAAAGGTAAAGATGCGCCCCCCCCCCCCCCTCCTCCATTTCTCGGTTCTTTCCATTTTTTCAGTCTTGCCTTTCTTACTGCAGATTGAGTACTTCATCCTCTATCGTTTGCTATATTTAACACAAATTTTCATCCATTTACATAATTAAACACATGCATTCAGTAATAGTAGAAGATAAAGGCAAGACGGAAAAAACGCAATGAACCAGGACTGTGACAAATGCTCCGCGGCTGTTGTGTGTACTGCACTACATAGGGGGGGGGGGGGGGGGGGGGGGTCCTATTAGATAATTGCCTTTATCATGACTGCGATTAATTATTCAACAAAGATAATTAGCTCAAAAAGTTGATCAGATACAGCTTAATGTTTGGTAAGAAAAGCAGGTGTGAAAATATGGGGAGAGTTGAGAAATGTAAGGGGGGGGGGGGGGGGGGCACATCTTTACCTTTACCAACTTTTCTCGTAACTTAAGTCTGTTGTGTCAATATATTGCCCTTGATAGAGCTATTTTGGACGGCATAATAAAACTAGAACACTTAAGTGAATTTTGTACTTAATATACAAAATGCAAAGAAAGGCTTCCTTTATTTTACTTTACACTTGAAATAATAAAGACAGTTTTACACAAATACTGAAATAACTGGAAAGCACACATAATAAGAGATACAAAGCATATTCATGCTAAAAAAAAGAAAAAGTCTCACACACATATATACATATATAAAGAAGAATTAATGTACTCCCAAAACACAAGAAAATTCATGCATATAATGCAAAATAAGTAAATATATAAAGATGGTTATCCAACTGGAATTTGAACACAAACGTGAAATCTTTTCTTTCACATTATGATTAATCGACCAGTTTTTTGTTTTTTCTTTTCATAACTTCTAATTACAAATAACTGAAAACTTTGAGTCAGTTCCATCCATGTTTTTGACAAACTATGTTCGTTCATGACAGCTTCCAGTATTACAGTACCTCCAGGATCAACCCACTATCTGTACTTATCATAACTGTCCCATAATGTACCTGTGCTAGGTCGGAGGACGTTAAACACATTTTCCTCATTCGATCACGACAGCAGACATCTTTAAAGCTCATCATTTCCAAAAAAAAGAAGAAAAAAAGAAAGAAGAAGCAGAAAGAAATGTTATGTTTGCAGTGCTTCATCAGTGAATCAGAAAGTATATACAGAAGGGTCCACACAGTATGAAAACAAAACAGCAAAAAACATGGATGGATGGAAGTTCAGTTTAACGTCGTGTATTGGCTTTCGCCATGTACGACGGGCTGAACAAACCAACCAGGGTATAAACAAAAATTTATGTTCCTGAATCACTGTCTTAGCCAAAAGGCCGAGAAGCGATCAGAATTCTTGAAACAGGGATGAGAAAATTATATATATAAATACATATAACAATGATTCATTTAATTTATTTCAAAATATTCAACAAGATCAAAATATTAATTTGCTAAACAAGAAAAGATTCTAAGTACAAGCACTGTACCTAAAATGAATAATAATGAATGTTGTAGATCCAATGTGAAAGAAGATACCTAGAAAGCTAGGCATTTTAGAAATAAATAACAGATTTTGAACTGAATTGAAAAAAAAAAAAATCTGTTGGCAAGCTTTGGACTCTAGAAATGATGAGGTTTTTTCAGTGATATAATCACAATACCTATCTTTTTCTTCATTAAAGCACTGTGTGATTAAAAGTCTTAACTTCATAGTATCTCATTTTAACTGATTTAATCATCGTTTTACCATTTTTCTTGGGCTTTAACAGTGAATAGAGAAATATATTTCTTTGTACTTCAATCATCCATTGTTCAATGCAAAGGCCATGAAGTTCTTAATATTAGTGGCTTAATCATGTTTTTGCTTACATTCCATTATCCAAAGTTGTTGGGGGGGGGGGGGGGGTTTCGCGTATAAACCTCATCACGTTTAATAAACATGCATAAATGATATAATGCCCCATTTGGTAACATAACTGATTTCAAAATTCATTTCATCTTCAAATTAGCCAAAACTGTGCATTGACAGATTTTGAACACAATTAACTTGAGCAATAAAGCTGAACACTAATGGTTTTCAATTCGCATACAGCATCATTTTATACTTCACATACTAATACAGTGGTACCGCACTTATAAGACCTTCAAAAATCACCCAAAATTGTCAGGGAGGGGTCTTATCTGGGATGTAATTTTAATACTTACAAAGAAGGGTAATGTCTCAGAGAAGTAGGTCTTATGTGGGAGGGAGTCTTATAATGGGAGGTCTTATAAGGGAGGTTACACCGTATAAGACTTTTCTTGATGCCTCAAAACTGGTTTTCTGAGAAGAGAGAAGGGGCAAAGGCCATGAGAAATGAGCTATGTGAAAGGTATGTACCGACGCACCTGTATATAAGCCGCACCCCTTAAATTAACAAAATATTAGGTATTTACTCACATATAAGCCCCACCAGTTTATAAGCCGCAGAGAAAATTGTATGTGCACAAACCGACACAAACATAGAAATTCTCCTATCAGAGCAGGAGGATTTTCATGTTCTCAGACACTTTAAACATGAGATTTGAATCGATTCATTACCAAAACCACTTGTGAGTATAAAGAAGCTAAAACTAGGCCGAAGAATGTGTCCCAAAACAGATTTAATCATACTGATAAATGTAGAATGGAACAAAAATCCACAGATAAGCCGCATCAGTCTATAAGCTGCATGGACCAAAGTTGAGGAAAAAAGTAGCGGCTTATTGGGGTCTGCAACGAACACATTTTGCAAGAGTGAATGCCCTTGGAGGGTGGGGAAGATGGTTCAGTACTGACCAGACAGGGAGATAACTCTCGCCAATAACTTCTATTTGATGCCACTAAATGGCTGCCTTTCGTAAAGCCTTATTTCGTCGCAAGAGTGAATGCCCTTGTCAGTACTGGCCAACAAGAGCAATTACTCTCACTGTCAAGGGCGTTAATAACCCTAGTTGCAAAGGCCTATAGTCCGCATTTTACAGTAAGTCAAGACATTGCCAAAACGTTCACCACACCTTCACTGTTTGTACAGACTGCCATATGTCAGCGAGTTTTTAATCTTTATCACTACTTTTGTAGCAAAATAAACCTAAGCATGAAAGTTATATACTAACTGACGAAGCTGCAAGCATTTAGGCTTACACTGTGTCAACTGACCATATAAACCTCAAATTGATCTTGGCCTCAATTTTGTGTTAAAACGAATTGCTGTGAAGAGCAGTGATTGAGGCAGTACAATAATTATTAGCACCAACAACAATTTCAAATAATGCTGAAGCTACTGAAACAAAAAAACAAAATCAAAGAGCCTCAGCAAAAAAACAAAAAAAAATCATTTCACCGAGATTACTTGGACTAGTTCTGAATTAATGCAACAAAAATACACCAATCAAAAGATCAACCCTAAATTAAAAGATTGTCCTGTTAGCGTCTTGTCATCGATTGTATTATTTCATGAAATCAACATTCATCAGGAAAAATAATATTTATTATCATACAATGAGTGGATATGCATGAACACAGCTTCAAATATAGCTTTTTCCCCAGAACTATCCCAGTTTGGAACTCTCATCCAGCCGCAGCAGCTGAGGCTCCCTCCTTGGTATCTTTCAAGAGGGAGCTCAACAACTTGTATTTCTAATCTCTGACTAGGGGGCCATAGATCAAAGTAGCGGTAAATGAAGGGCAGGAGCTGTGCCGGTCGGGGTTTGGCCCCGGGGACCGCTATGGTAACCGGATTGATCTTGCCTGGATACTGTGAAACAAAGGTCTATGCCCCCCCCCCCCCCCCACACACACACACACACACTCACACTTTGTTTTTGCTTTTTTCACACACACTTTGCCCCCAAACAGTTTTCTAGTTATTTTATTTTCTGCATTGCGCAATCTCTTAAGTCACTGGAACGTCCACTGAGACGGCGTGACGAAAACATGATTGAAGACATGAAGAACACAGAAAAAAGCAGGTCAAATCATCCTCTTAACAAACTTCCCATTTTGCCCTTGCAAACTGGGGGTTTCCGTGCTCTTTTTCAGCAATAGGCAATCACTTTCCTTCTGTCTCATCCATCAATAAAGCAAAGGTCACGCTCCTAAGGTACAATTTTATAAGTAGTAAACACATTTTAACACAGACAAAATGAAGACTGCAAACTTGAATGAGATATAATACTTCAAGTTATGTCAATGAAGCCCACAAAAGTGAGAGCAGGAACATGTAAAAAAGATATTAAAACAAACATCGCCTTATAACCCGAAAATTACGGTAGTACAAAATTTGAGACAGAAAAACTGGGAAACAAAAAGGTGAAGGGATGGGAGATAAGTGGGGAGGGGACGGGAAGAGAGGCAGATTGAAAGATCAGAGGGAAAGCATGAAATAAAAAAAAACTTGCAAAGGGTTGTGTATGAGTGTGTTTGATTATCTCAAATTGAATGAATGTGTGAGTGTGTGTGCGTGTGCGTGTGTGCGTGTGCGCGCGCGGGAGTGAAACTAAAATTGTTTTTGTTCACGGGCTTCACAAATGCAATAAAGAATCATGTGAATTTCAAAGTCTCTTGCATGCTTTTTTTCTTATGTTTTATCTGTGCATTACCATACATATCTTTATACATTTGACGACTAAAAAATATTCTTGTGTGTCACCTTACTGGCCCAAAATGACAGTACAACAACTGGCCAAGACAGAAAAAATCTAAGGTATCACAAGAAGGTTTTATCACACGATGGCATCCATATTTATCTCTTTTGCATTAATTTGAATGTACGACTATACTTTTTGGTTGAAAGTGATGTAAAATTTGAAATGTTGTTGATATGACCACAGGTATAAGAATGTGTGTGTGTGTGTGTGTGTGTGTGTGTGTGTGTGTAAGTATGTGTGCGTGCGTTAATGTTTTGTTACATGTTGTGACTATTTGACTTGTAAAATGCCAAAAAAAGGAATTTAAAAAATCCAACAAAATCTAAGGTACAGTATTCAAATTTGTCTGCATCTGTTGAGTGCATATAGCCTTGCATTGTATCTTTATGAATACGCACAAGTTTGTGCACAAGACTGTCAACTTTGCATGTATGTTTGCAGCTGTTGGGTTTTGAATTACCTTAAAAATTTAGTTTTTCAATGAGTAAAATTGTCAGTCATGTACACACACGCATACGCATATGCGGTTATGCACGCATAAATATGCATGCATATGTGCACGCACACACACACACATTCATGCACACACAAACACACATATGCACAAACACACACATATGATACATGCACACACACACACAGAAACGCAATGCTGCTCAGCGTTTTACGAAGGCCCTGTCCTGTGTAGCTGTGAGTAGAAGTCGAGGACAGTGCGGGCAAACAGCTTGGGCTGGTCCAGGTTGACGGCATGCCCACAGCAAGGCATCAGGTCCACACGCCGCAGGTCGGGAACCTTGGCACGCATGATGTCAATACCGGACACATGAACCACCTGGTGACACACCACGAAAACCTTCCCATGAACGCCAGGCAACCAGCAAATTTAATCATCGAATGAAGGCAACAACGAACACCTAAAACTGATTTCTGTATTTTGTTCGGTTCGGTTCAGTAGTTTAATTTAACGTCTTTTCACCAATAGTGATATTAGACCCAAAAAAGAACCAAAACAGTATTAATAATTAACAAAACTAATGCATAAAATACAACAATTTCTAGTAACAAGGCATCTAAAAAATCTTTGGCAATTTCAGAATTTGCTATAACAGTAGCAAAATCAAAGACGAAAAGGCTGGATAATATTTGACTGTCATTCTCATAATTCACTAAGTGACTTTTTTCTATAGTGATGTTAAAATTGGGCATTCTTTTAGCCCCCCCCCTGTGCAGCTGGGTGTTCTCAGACTAGCCAGGGGTGCTCGGTCATGAACATCCTCTTATCTGTCTAGATTTATTTTTGTTTTTGTTTTTCCCGCGCTGCATAATTCTTTGAACCCTAGTACATGTCAGTAATTGCCGGTTACGGCAGGTGGACATTATTGGCAAAGGAAGAACAAATGATGTACTGATATACTGTGATGATGCACTGTGGTGATAAGGTGATACTTTTTCTTCTAGTCCGAGAACCCTGCGATTCACAACATAACGAATAATACTTTGAAAACTATGATAACAAAATCCATTGTGTAAATTTTGGGAGAGGCACCACATACAACGCACCTTATAATCCCTAAAGTATGGTATCTTAAACATTTTACGGTTAAGTAAGTCAATTATGAGATTTGGGTACCGTATTCTATGGACTACAAGGAGCACCTGATTATAAGGCGCACACCCCAAATCTTACCGCACCTAATTATAAGGCGCACCCCCCCAAATCTTACCGCACCTGATTATAAGGCGCACCCCCCAAATCTTACCGCACCTGATTATAAGGCGCACCCCCCAAATCTTACACACAATTCAAATTGTGTTATAATAGTTTCTTACTATATTATCAGTCACATGATAAGGCGCAGGGGTCTCAGTCTACAAAAAAGGTATCGCCTTATAGCAGTGATCACGTTTACTGGTATTTTTCAGTAAACTACTGATTGCAAAACCAAACTACTGAATAAAAATTGACATGTCAGTCCCAGGGACTGACAATGTTTTGCTAGGACTGATAAATTGTGATAACACTAGAGGCTTTGATATTGTGGTTTTCACTGGTTTTTGTTTCCCTGGGACTGGTTTTGACACCGGTTGTTGGGGGGCATTGTCGCTGATGGGACTGGTTTTGAAACTTCCTAGTGCGATCATTGCCTTATAGTCCGTAAAATACGGTACTTTGCTACAACAACATCCACTTCTTTGATCTGTGCAGGAATTTGTTTTTAATGAGAAATGTACCAGTACTAATTACACACATACGTTCTTGAAGTTCACCTAGCTCTGAAAAACCTCAAAGAAAATGTCTATAGTTTTACCTGATCCTGCTCTCCCCAAAGCACCTGCACTGGGCAGGTGAGGTCAGCCAGGTGTTCCTCCAGATCACAGCGACTGCCCTCTGACACCAGTTCATGAAGCAGCTCCAGGTAGAAATGGTTGCGATCTTTCCTCAGATCCACAGCACCCTGCAAGATCTGCAGCACACCAACAGTAGGTAAATACATCGCTGGATGCCGCTTTACACCAACAAACAACTTTTTGCAGCAGCGCAGTGTCTCCTCGGTTGGCTGCCTCCTGACGGCCTAACAGATTCGCTCCCCTTGGACTGCTGGTCTCGGATTCTGCAACCTGAACAAGCTGGGGTGTGGCTGCGAATTGGCATTCAGAATGAGCAGCGTGAGAGCAACGCCACAGTACGGCCCAGAAGATGGGACAGCAAAACAAAAAACAAATTTTTTTTGCATGTAATGGTTAAAGAACTTGGTAACAACTCTCACTGGAAACTGTGAACCAGTAAACATTTAAAACAATGAAAAGCAGAAACTTGTCAGACTGATTGGGAAGGTACATTTGGGAACACGTAACAATTTTTTATATTTTTTCAGAGCTACTTCTTTTAGTCACATCTCACAAGAACAAACCTGAGTTACTGGTTCAAAAAGTCAAAGACAAAAAGTCAAAAACATTCACCCGTTGACTCCCTCACCTGTAACTGTAATCAAACTTGCAAGTGTTTTTTCACATTCAATATGACATTGAAAGGGCAGTAACTCTTTGGAAGTCAAGGCGATACCTTTTCCCCCAACTGAAACTTCTGCATTTTTATATATGACTAATAATATTTATTATAATAAACTGTTATAACAAAATCAAATTTTTGTGTACAGGTTTTTTTTTGGGGGGGGCTTATAGTCTGTAAATGATAGTACTTTATTCCTTTGGTTTATTCCTTAGTTATTATTAAACCGCTTTATGTGTTGGGTGTCCCTGTGTATGACTGGGCACCTTGCATGACTTGTGCGTGTGTGTGTGCACGTGCTCACGCCAGTGTGTGTGCGTCTGTATGTGTGTGTGTGTGTGTGTAGTGTGTGTTGTTATGTGTGTGAATGTGTGTGAGTGTGTTGCTGTGTGTGTGAGGAGGGAGGAGGGTTGTGGTGGGGGGGGGTGACACGAGGGGTGAGGGGAGTGAGAGACTACGTTTGTGTGTGCGATGTATTTGCGCGTATGCGCGTGCGCATGCATAGGTGTTTACAGGTGTGGTTTTCTCTGTGCAAATGGGAGGATGCGTAGACATTTGGTTATGTCTGTGTGTGCGTCTGCATTTATGAATTGAGTGCTATGCAAATATTTTATGACGCTTTAATGAAGCCTTTTATTACTACTTTTAACTTTTAACTATTTGTCATTGTAAACGCCTTGAGCTCCTGGTTTTATCGGGAGGTAAGTGCGTCATAAATGTACAGTATTATTATTATTATGATGATTATTTATAGTCCGGAAAATGTGGTACAAAGCAACAACTAAAACAAAGACCCTTACTCATCGACCCAGCACCAGAACAACTTGTCCCTAAGGGCTTTCTGCCATGAGGACGTAGAACCTCCACTCAACAACAACCTTTTACTTTCGTAACCATAGTGAATATACACATCTGTATTGTTAAAAATTGTTAAAAATTTGGAACTTTCCTGGTGTTGGACTACCTCCAGGATCGTTCCCACCATCTTTATATCTACTAATGTCCATGACCCAACACCACGAAAGGGGCATTAAGTGTCAAACTGACAATTCCGAGAAAATTATACATTTGAAAACTTCAGACAATTCTCTTTCTAATGATATAAGAACCATTCTTGTATCTTTTTCTGTTCCAGAGTTATGAGCATTTAAAGTTAGTAGGGTGAGCGTCGGTCATTGTGAGAAAACAATCTAAAGTCTAGCCTAGCTGAGGAAAATGCATTGACCTACTCATTTTAAAACACTTATAAGACAATTTAGAGACCATAATAAAGATTATCCTTTATAAATATGAAAGATAAGATGTTAGAGAACACAGAAATAACCATAACGCAAAATTGACCCCAAAAAATAGATTTTTGACTTTGCAAGCCTTTTATAAGAAACTAGCCCTGCGACTTAATGTCCCTTTCGTGGTGCTGGGTCACATGTGTCTGTTCCAGACCGGAGGACGTTAAGCAGATTTTCACACAGACCCTGCAAACAAACTGACCTGGTAGGGGACATAGGAAGAGCGGTAGCTGACCACCTTCAGCATTTCCTGGAGACCTTTCCCCGTCTGTGGCAGAAGGGGGCACGTATCCAGCGTCATGCGACCTCCGTTCTGCTTCACGGCCTCGCGGTTCATGGCAATCATGTGACCATCCTTCGGAGTTTTCACTGTTGATTAAAGAATGGGTAAAGGTAAAGATGTGCCCCCCCTGCATTTCTCGGTTAATTCCATTTTTCCGTTTTTGCCTTTCTTACCAAACATAAAGCTGTATTTTATTAACCTTTTCAGCTAATTATCTTTTGGAAAAATAACCCCCCCCCCCCCCCCCCCCCCCCCCCCATAAGACGAAAAAACGCAATGAACCACGACTGTGACAAATGCCGCGGTGTACTGCAGTACATAGGGGGGTCCTATTAGATAATGGCCTTTATCATGACTGCAATTAATTATTGAACAAAGATAATTAGCTGAAAATGTTCATAAAATACAGCTTCATGTTTGGTAAAAAAGGCAAAAACGGAAAAATGGAATTAACCGAGAAATGTAGGGGGGGTGGCACATCTTGACCTTTACCAAAGAATGTATTATTCACCTGTTGGTAACCCATGATGAACAAGATTTTATAAACAAAACACTAATGTTTTAAAAATAAAAAAAGCAAGGGAAAACAATCGTCATGCTCCTCAAATGTCTTGAACAATGCTGCAGCTCAGGGAATTTGAGCAATGCTCTCAAAAAAAGAATATATACAATTTCAAAGCGAAGTTTGACTCAAGAAACTGTTAGCTAGTGGCTGGTACATGCCATCTTGAACCTACAGTGGAGTACACTGAACATGAAATTCAGGGGACAAAGATTTTTGTGTGCGATAACCAGTAGTTTGTGTTAAGCATTAAGTAATAATAAAAAATGGGTTTTGTCCATTCAAACAGATTTTTGTGCATTAACCAATATGTCAAGTTATCCTGTTTTGTGCTGAGTACTCCACTGTAAATCGATTTCTTTGTTGTCATTCAATGACAGTACTTTCAACCTGGAGACAAAAAAAGCAGGAAAAAGTCCACTGATACTCCCCGTGGGGATACCAGTCTTTCATAAAAGTAGTTCCCCCACCTTCTAGAAGTTCAATGATTGTAACTTCCTCTGATCTGTCACCCTCCTTGACTCTGCCTTTTCCTTTCTGTCATCTACTATATTTCTGACTTATTGGCCCATTCTCCTGCCTTTTCTCAAACAAATCTTCCAAACAATTTTCTTCTTTGAACTCCTCCGAAATTGGAATGTGTCGGCTGAATACAGCAGGGAGGCCAGTGAAAACTGAAAACCGGACACATACGTACCTTACCCATTATGGCCATGCGGCCTGGGAACGCAGAAGAAGAAGGTCAATTGATTGGGTTTTGCTTGTTTTAACTACAAAGGCCTTCCCCAAATCATTTTCACTCTAAAGACTAACCAAATAAATCATTGTTACGTCAGAATATAAGCTGTTTTGTTTTTCACAGTTCACATTATACATTTTTTTCCCAAAAAATATTTTTTATTTAAACCCAAGCAATAATTAAATTGTAAAACCACACCAAGTGGAAACTTTTAGAATGTGTATTACAAAACTGTGAGAAGCAGAGAAGGCTATGGAATCTGACAACATGCCATCACATGCCTATTATTACATCCCTTGCATCTCGCTAAGAACAACAACAAAGAACAGTACTAAAAAACACTAACTCTGGAAAAAATGCTAGAGAAATACCAAGAGCAATAACTCTGGAGATCCCGTCCCAGCCCATACTCACTGCTAGGACAACACATGCTGATGCTGCTGACCAGGTCAGGATATTTGGCAGCAAACAACCCCGACAGGGACCCTCCCATGGACACACCCGCCACGTGCAGTTTCTCTTGATCAAGTCCTGTCAGCTTCAAGAACTGGCAAACCAAGCAAAAGCATAATGCTGAAGATAATATATATACAGACAAACCTCTATTTTAAGACTTCCAAAATGTCCGGAAAAATCTGTCGTAAATTGGAGAGGTCGTATGACGGAGGTTTTCACTGGCAGCCGTAGAAAGAAAAAGTTCAGCACAGTTCATACTGTCTTCTTCATGCACACATACAATGACATATTAAAACTGGATTTGGGTCTTTCCAACTCCATAGGATTGTGCAATCGATATTACAGTTTCACTTTGCCAACTTCTTTTAATCACCTCCACTCTTGTCCAAAGTCAGTGGTTTTCTTTTTCAAAGTCAGTGGTTTTCGTGCTTTTCCTACGCTCTCCACCATTTTTTCTACAACAAGGGAAGCGACTCCGCTTTCAGGCCCTTGACCGTGGTTGTTTCCCTTTGCTCGAAGTCTATGCAGACAACAGCAACGGTCGTAAAAACCAACAAAATGGCAGTCGTAAGTCGCGTTTTAGAGGAAGTCGTTTAAGAGAGGTCGTTTACATAGTAAAATGCATCTGTGCCAACAAATCCGGTCTCAAATGAGAGGTGGTCGCTTAACAGAGGGTCATAAAACGGGGGTTTGTCTGTATTCAATGTTGCAGATTTCACAAATCTAAACAATTGCAAAAGTTTCATTCATCTTGTAGACTGAAAATCCTGACAAAAATCTGAAAGATTAAAGATGACCTTAAAAACAAAAAATAAATAAAAGCCATGTCAGTTACCAGTGTTCCCCATGCTTCCAATTTTTTAAGGGTCATCATGACCCTTTGCCCCCAAATTTTAAGGGTCATTTGAAAATTTTGGAGGGTCAAAATAAAAGTTTTCGCAATCCAGCGAAGCAGCGCCATTTTTTTGCTTCCAAGAAACGCGCGGGCTAGGCTTGGCAGCAGTGCACGTGCGAGCAGCATGGGTGGCGAGAAACAAAGGGAAATTACTCTGTGGTTCATGATAGTTTTTGTCGTCTGCTTCAAGCATGGCATAGTAGTAAAAGAATAGGCCCAGTATATTTTGTTGATCGTTTTCCGCAAGCCGAAATGGCTTCGACATTCTGATCACGGCAAACACGTTTGAGGAAGCAATTGGCTGAGAGAAAAACTGTACGTCACAATGACGTATTGACTGAAAAATGTATACGTCAAACTTGAAACTTTGTACGTAATTTACGTACAGATCTGCGTAATCGGGAACACTGGTTACACCGATTTCTTTTTTCTTCTTGCGCCTGTAGTTACTGCCAGCATCAACTTATTCTAAAATACAAATTTAATCCAGATCTTACTGTCTTTCCTCAAAAACTTGGTGAATCAATCCCACTTTTGGCACAATGATTAAAGGTGCAATCCTTTAATTTAATACAACACAGCATCATGTTCATATCATAAATCATCATCATGTAGTAAAATAATCAACTAGTATTCCTAGCTTTACTTTGGCACAGCACAAACGTGTGATTGTGAATCAACTCACTACACATTTTACACAAGAGCACATTCATTGTGCATCCAACACACTCATACAACGACACTTTACGTTAAATCGCAACGCTTACAGATTTCCATACCTGCCTGATTCTGAGCAGCTGTCCCGAAAATCCTATGTCCTCACCATCGCTGGGGTCAGAGGTGAAACCGTGGCCCGGTAAATCTAGCGCCACCATATGAACATCCGCGGGAAAGTGCTGCACAAACAGCAATAACACATCACACAAGCAATCAAATGTATAATGTCAATGAAATTATAACAGCAACAACAACAGGGTTGTGTTTTTTTGCATGCATGTTTGTTCATTTCATTATTGGTTTTATATAGTTCTGATTAATCCAAGTAACCGAAAATATGCTATGTCATATTTCTAAACTAGAAAGCATTCAAGGAGAGCAGATCACAAAAACCTCACTTTATCCATATACTATAGTCATCATTCATCATTAAAAAATATAAAAGAAATAGAACACTTGCATTTGTTGATGTACAAAAAAGAAAGTGATAATATTGGTAAGAATAAAAGAAGAAACAGAAACATATAATTTATAATTCTACACACACTGTCCTGAAGTATCCTTTATGCATCTGTCATACTAAAACTAGTAAAAGCACTATTTTTCATCAATCATATAATTAATTTAAAATCACAAGAAAGCAGTATCTGGTAGAGTACCAAGGGGGGTTGCGTACCCCTCAAAATAACGCAAGCATGATGTGATTTCTCTATAACCTCTATGATTTCAAGGGGGGGTGGTATGCACATACACAACCAATGCGCAGACCTGTTAGTACTCTATATTTTCAAGCTTTTTAATATGAACTTGATAACAAACATGCACACACAAACACATGCATGCATGTGAAAGTCACATAGAAGTTTAGAACACACATGCTCAAAACACATGCATGCATACACACACACACACACACATATATAGACGAAGACACACGCATGTATACCTCTACAATAGGTGCCCACATAAAATGGTCAGCGGAGAATCCATGCAGAAAGAGCACAGTGGGCCGATCTTTCACCCACTGCCCTCTCTCGCCGTAAGCGAAGACAAATCCTGTCCCATCGGCCACAGACTTTATCCTCATGCCACTCCATCGCACAGCAATCCTGGTTTGAACAACAAAAAATAAGAACTGGATTCATGCTTGTAAACCTCAGTCCTCTAGTCACACCTACTCATCTGACCCCCTTTCCCTACTCCCTCCCATTCACTAGTTTTAGTAATCAGTTCGAATTTCTACTTTCACAAAGAAGACTAGAGCTACAATTCAAAAGCTTTGACTCTTCTCCAGTATTTCTTCCAGAGGGTTGCCTTATGAAGACAGTTATCTAGAACACATTAAAACAGTCAAAATTGAAACCCAAAAGAAAAGATTTAATAACAAAAAACACAGAACAAAACAAATCATGACGTTTCGGGTTCAACAACAAAAATAAGAACTGGATACAAAATACAATAAGAAAAATAAGAACTGACGTAATAAAGTTCGTTTCTTCACAGCCATCTAGGATCTAGGCTAGTAAGTGCACCAGATTTTAAAGGAGAACTAACAATCACAAAAAAGTAACTTACAAGGGAGTGGTGTGGTAATGTCTATTAAAAGTTGTGTGATAAAAATAATATTGCCATAACACTATCAGATATGCACACAAAAACTAAAACAAAAACAACAGAAATTTAAGAATATGAAATAAAAACACTTGTTTTATTCTTACTTTTAAAGCTTTACACCACTAAAAACATAGTGCACAAATTAGGTTACAGGACTTTGTAGTGCTTAAAAAAGAGCACAGTATGTGAAGGTTAGAGAAGAAACAGTCCTAATTGACCTAAAAACAACCAAACTAATCTATAAGGACTATAACGGCAGGTCAAAACTCAAAACGAAGTAAACTATCCTATCACCTGTTTATCTACAAATACAAAAATCTAAACAAACTACACTTACGTACACATGTACGCAACAACAACAACAAAAAAGATGGAACTAATCTACAACTGTAGTAGTACAAGTACAGTCCAAAAATCAATAGATAACCCATATACCTCTAGGCTCTATGTTTACATAGTGATAAATCAAATATCATGGACAGGCACACAAAGACAAATCACAAATCAAAACTGAAAGAAGACCAAGAGTTCAAAATAATTTATGAGATATTTCAAACCATTAAAAAAAAATACAGGAGCGAAAAAAAAAAAAGGAGTCCAAACATCAAATTCAAAATGAAGTCCAAATACACACCCATGTGCAATCACACACATTCTCGCAAATGCACCACCCCCCCACCCCCCACCCCCCCCCCCCACCCCCGAGATTATCAATTCATCATTTACTATTAGGATGCGCAATGTTGCTCTCTAAATACTGAATGTTCAATATGGACTTTTTTCAAAAGTTAGTATAATAATACCAAGGATATATCTTAAGTGATGCAGACATTGATATTGCTTTAATTGCGAAATTAGTGCTGTCCACGCTTATTGGAAGCTTACTGCAGATGCTTTGCTTTGTGTGTTGTAATTTGTTTTGTTTTTCTTTTGTTTTAAAGCTTGCATACATGTTTTTATTTTGGTTTTGGTTTAGTGGTTTTTTTTATAAATTGGTTCAATTTTTGCATGTTGTCTAACTAAATCACTTAGTCTATTCATGTGAAAAAACATTAACCCCTTGACTGCTAGAGAAAATTAAAGAAAAAATCATTGTACAAATCATGACATGAAAAAGACAACTGAGAGCCAATCTGGCGAAATACTCTGTGTTAGAGCAAACGCCAGCATATCAGGGTTATTCTTCCTCATCTGACGACGTCATCAGTGATGTCATCAAGACAGTACGTGATACGTTATACGGCAGTCAAAGGGTTAAATTAAAGATTCATCCATTCATACCTGAAATACATCTGCACCAGAAGTCGAGGGCGCAAAAAGTAAATGTACAGAGACATTGCAGCGGTGACAGCAGCCAAGGCCACAGATGCTGTTGCCTCAAGGTCCAACAGTGCAACGGGGAAAAGGGGCAGAAGGTCCATCGTCTAATGGCTCCGACGAACAAGATGCACAAATGTGGTTCAGCACTTGTAGTAAAGGGTTAGGAGTCCTAGGATCTGAAATATAAAAGATTGATAAACAGTACAGGACTCCCAATCGTCCTGCAAAGCAAGGGGTCCCAGGGACTCCTTCTCTTACAGCATAGAGGGTCCTAGAGGCGGGATAGAGGGTCCTAGTGGCATAGTGAATGCTAAAAAGACATTTTCTAGTACATCCCTGGGACCCCCTGCACATTCTTTTGGAGGGTCCTTTAGAATATTAGTGCTTCATAGACCCCCAAATGGGGGTCCCTGGGAGCCCTGCAGTAACACATCACAAGTGATTGACTTTTTTTTTAAAACACCAAAAAAACATCTCTACTCTAGACTGTTAAAAAAAATAAGACAAGTTTGCATTTTGCATTATCAAAACTTATTTTACTATTTTTACTGGTTCAGCAGTTGTAGTAAATGGTTAGTAATAGTGAGTATTAGTAAGTAGTCAGAGAAGCTGAAACATTTAAATTGAAAGCATGGATTGGCATACATGTATACATGTGCAAACACATCACAAGTGATTGATTTTTTGTTTTAAAAAAAAATCTTCCAAATAATTTTTCTCCTTTGTTCAGCTCCTCCGAAATCAGAATGTGTTGGCTATACACAGCAGGGAGACCAGTGAAAACTGAAAACCGGCCACATACGTACCTTACCCATTATGGCCATATGGTCTGGGAATGCAGAAGAAGAAGAAGAAGGTAATTGTTGAAAGACATTAATTGTTTCCATAAGAAAAAAGAGAAACAAAAATGCTTTTAACCCTTTCACCGCCAGCCATGTTTCAGACCAAAATTTCCATTAAATTTACCTGGGTAGAGAACAAAATCCATCTGCAGTATTGGGGATTCTTCTGTGACATATATAAAATAAGGTCTATCCTTACTTCCTAAAACTAAGACATTAGGGTCTTTGGATAATATTAATAGACCCCAATTTGATGCCTTTTAGTAACATAGGTGTTAAATCACTGTGGTGCTAAAATGCGACATTGGCGGTGTAAGGGTTATACAACAAACAAACACCTACACGACAAGTGCAAAGTGACGTTATTTTATTCACAAGAGACAAAACAAAACTACTGGATATTTCGGCGAATGCGCCTTTATCAACACAGACAAACAATTAAACAGCAAACATCAAATATAGCAAAAGGAGCAAAAAGCAGGGAACAGAAGGAGCAAAAAACCATCAAGATCAAAATAAAAACAATACTTCCCCTCTACAGTCCAACGCGTAAATGATCATGTAAGGGTTAATCATTTTTATGGCAGGGGTGTTGTTTTGATTAAAGAAAGGCAGGAGACTGGGCCAATAAGTGAGAAAGATAGATGATAGAAAGCAAATGGAAAAGGCGAAGTCAAAGAGTGGCAGATTGGAGGAAGATACAAGCAAAGAACTTCCAGAAGGTGGGGGAACTATTTTTATGAAAGACCCCCCAGTATCCCCATGGGTAGAGATCGTGGAGGGGGCGGGGTCATCCAGCTCCCCGTATGGAGGCATGAGGCATCCACTGACTGCCCCATCAACAATTACCAAAATCAAAATGAATAAGGTAGTCTAGAGGGGTTTTTTGTGGGGTTTTTTTTCATTTTACATAAAAGCATTATTCTTTCAAAACTTTGTGACTATGTGAGACAATCAAGTTAGGTTTTTTCCTGCTAATAATAAAGTGTTAAATGTTGTAATATCAATGAGGATTTATACTGAAAATTTTCTGCTCTGTCTCAACGACTGAAATACGTGCTCCACAGGTTGTCGTTTGTGTTAACCAAAAAAACATGTCTACACACACACACACACAAACCATTCAACATATCAAAACTACAATATGAGCATGACTAAAACTAGTAAAAGGCAGATTTGTCGAAACAAAATATAAAAACCTCTCAGCTGTGCAAAAGTTCAAACAAAAATGACAGGACAGTGAAGAGGCCGCGAGGCCTAATGTCCTAACTAC
>CM065687.1:33716443-33728943 GCA_017654935.2 Phymorhynchus buccinoides | reverse complement strand
GGCACCAGTCGACATAAGATGCTGAAACTTGGTATGAAGGTAGTTTGGCTTATGCTCCTTCCGAATATTGTTCACCAATGAAGGTCAAGGTCAAGGAGATCGCTGGACCCTGAAAATCGGGGGGTAGGACAAATGGAGTTCCCAAGATGAAATCAGGTGGGAATGTTGGCTGGTTTGTGAATGACAGTGAATCCCAGACTAGGAGGCATTTACACTGACTCTTAATAGTGCTGCAACAAAGGGGATTATTCGGCCTTTTCATTTTCCCCAATACTGGCTGTCTATCTTTGGCCAGGAGAGTGGGGATACCTTTGGGCAAGATGTCTTCACTGTTAACACTATGCCCAGTCCTCCAGAAAAGTAGTTGCCTCGATCCTTTGCTATCTGGAAGTCATGGCTAGTCAGACAGGACTGACTGACACACACATTTTAAAGTTTTAGATAATTGGTAGATATCGGTATGCTTTGTTTTATTGGGTGGTTGATTGTCATAATGACATGTTTGCTTTGGACAACTGAGTATCGTCGCCGATTATCACTTTTTTTGGTGTCACAATATTTGACAATAGCATGGCCTGGTTTGATTTCAAATAAAATATCATCTGACCTACAATTAAGTGCCCTACAATACACTTCTTACATTCCCCTGTCTTGCTTATTTATAGGCCTATAGATACCATGCAGTAGTGTTATGTTTTGGCTATTTTTAAACTCAGTCATCATCAAACAAAGACGTGCTACAACGTGATATTGACATTTAGATGGCTTATAAGACCTATTCTTCTCCGAGACATTGCCCTTCTTTGTAAGTATTAAAATTACCTCCCTAATAAGACCCCTCCCTTATAAGACCTCATTTTGGATGATTTTTGAAGGTCGTATAAGGGAGGTTCCACTTTAGTATGTTTCCCGGGCTCTTCCTTTCCGGCTTTTCTTTGTTGGATAGTCCTCAATATTATTGTTACATGTCATTGGACTTGGGTATTACATTAAAGACGGATTTGAAGGGGGTTAAGGCGGAGTTCAGCAGTGACCCCCCCCCCCCCTCCAAAAAAAAAATATAAAAGGAAAGAAAGAAAAAAAAGAGCGAGAAATTAGTCCGCCTTCATTGCGAACTGAATCCTTTACATTCAAATAATATTATTATCCTATGCTTCTGGGGGGCGAGCCCCCCAAACCCACCCCATTCCCCCTTCTATGACTGACCGATCCGCCCCAGGACGTATATAGTTGTATTATTTTATATATTCATCTGTTGTCTCTTTTCTATTCACATAATCATGGGGTGGGTGGGTTTTTTCATTCATACATTTTCATTGTTGAATGGCTAAAAACACAAATCATAAGGTGTTTTTGTAGCATTTACTAATTAGACGTATAATTTAACCTATATCCACCCACGTCCATGTCATAGAACTGGAAGTACGAAAGTCCAGTGGTGAGAACACATTTCAAAGGAAATGCCATAAGGTTGAAAAGACAGATCAAGAAAACACATAGGGTCGACTGAATTTTTTTTTAAATTCAGCTTTACTGGGGGGGGGGGGGGTGGGGGGGTGGGGGGGGGGGGGGGGAGGATTTAACAGATCGAATGGTCCAAACTCTCTCTCTCTCTCTCTCTCTCTCTCTCTCTCTCTCTCTCTCTCTCGCTCTCTCTCTCTCTCTCTCTCTCTCTCTCTCTCTCTCTCTCTCTCTCTCTCTCTCTCTCTCTCTCTCTCTCTCTCTCTCTCTCCTCTCTCTCTCTCTCTCTCTCTCTCTCTCTCTCTCTCTCTCTCTCTCTCTCTCTCTCTCTCTCTCTCTCTCTCTCTCTCTCTCTCTCTCTCTCTCTCTCTCTCTCTCTCTCTCTCTCTCTCTCTCTCTCTCTCTCTCTCTCTCTCTCTCTCTCTCTCTCTCTCTCTCTCTCTCTCTCTCTCTCTCTCTCTCTCTCTCTCTCTCTCTCTCTCTCTCCCGAACCAAATTAGCTTAGGTTGCTGGGACGTGGCATCATGCTGGTTGCATGCAGAACGTGCGCTGGCTGGCCAGGTCATAAACCTAGATTAGGGCGTTCTCTCCCGGCCCTAGTTTTCGTTGATATAATGCCATGTACAGTACTAGTGTGGTTCTTTCAATTATAATCAAGATCAATTTATTTTAAGAAGATCTCTCGATATCTCTTTCAATCTCTCTCTCTCTCTGTCTCTCTCTCTCTCCTCTCTCTCTCTCTCTCTCTCTCTCTCTCTCTCTCTCTCTCTCTCTCTCTCTCTCTCTCTCTCTCTCTCTCTCTCTCTCTCTCTCTCTCTCTCTTCTCTCTCTCTCTCTCTCTCTCTGTCTCTCTCTCTCTCTCTCTCTCTCTCTCTCTCTCTCTCTCTCTCTCTCTCTCTCTCTCTCTCTCTCTCTCTCTCTCTCTCTCTCTCTCTCTCTCTCTCTCACACACACACACACACACACACACACACACACACACACACACACACACACACTGTGACACATGTACGCACGCACGCACACACGCACACGCACACGCACGCACGCACACGCACACGTACACACACACACACACACACACACACACACACACACACACACATTACAAAAAATATTGTCTATGTTTACATCCCCTACACTGACAACAAATTCAACAATTAATTCCATGATACATAAGTACACTGTATACTGATTCAGATTTATCCTAAATTGGTATTGTTTGCTCTTCTCCCTATTCCAGTGTCATAATGAATAAGTAGTCCTATGAAATATTTACCTCTGCGCATGCGCATTAGAAGTAGTCCTGGCGTAGCCAATCAGAATCGTTTGTTTGTCGGCCATTGTGAATTTTACGGATTATGGATTTATGGACTTGTACATCGATTTATCGGCAAATATGTAGATTTACACCCTCCTGCTCTATTTTTTCCGTGGTTAGGGATAGGGTTAGGGTTAGGGTTAGGGATAGGGTTAGGGTTAGATGGGTACAGTTCTCATGCGAGAGGTAGATATTTAATTACAGGTACTTATTTATCATAACACCAGTTTTGGAACAAAAGTGGGTCACGTGAATCAAAGATAAAGTATATTAAAATAAAAATGAGCATAAATAAACGTTAAAATAATCAAAAAATATTGAAAACATGACTATATTAAACTTTTAGTCTATTTATTGTGTCCCGCTGTTGTTTGTTTCATCGTTTTCTTCTCTTCTTTTCCATTCCGATTTGTAGTTTTTACCGCTTCCTGTGATGTGCGTGAGCGCGCTTGGCAGCGACGGATGTAAACAAATCCCACACAGCCGGCAAGTGCGTTGAAACTGTACTGAAATGTTCTCATTGCCTTGGATGGCCGTGACGTAAGTGACCGAAATTTCCTCTGAAGCAGTCAAGCTTAAAATCCAGACATGATCACTGGGGTTCAAAGCGGGCGGTGACGTTAAAAACATAATCCTGAAAGTGAAAGTCAGTGGGTCACTCTGACTCGGGCCTCTGTTACTGGGCTGGCACGGGAAATCCTCAGTTACCCCCCAATTTCTGGATCTGGATACATAGTCGAAAGAGCCATTTTGTGGCATGTCATCGACGAACAACTAGGGGAGAGAACTTCCTAAAAATAAAAACCCTACAGATTAGCGAGACCCGACTGGCTGGGTCATCTTCGTAGAGTAGGTTTTTGTTTTATTTTGTCTCTTTTCGATGCCCGACTTCGGACCTCGATAATAAAATCAAACTGATGATTGTGGATGCTCAACGTGAGAAAGAAAGAAGGATTCAAAACTAAGTGGCCTGGCCAGCCAGTGCCCGTTCAACGGGTCACCATCGTGATTCAAACATCTGACACTTGAAGTTGTGCCCAGGGCCAGTGTGACAGCCGTATTGGTAACATTGGTGAATCGACAGAAAAGTTCAATGACTGACTGGGAAGGTATTGAAAGAATGTTCAGACAATATGATGTACATGAATCCACATTCTTTTCTTTTGAAAAAATGTCTTCTCACCAAAGCCCTTGGTTAGTCTATAATATGATCTTTGAGGGGGGAAGGTGTAGTTTAGCTACTGCTAACCCCCTTTATTTTCTGTGTCAATGTACCATTCTATCCATTCTATGTCATGAAAATAACCCTGACCTAACCCGCTATCCCTTACCCGAGCAAGGTAAAATATTGCTTCGTAGAGAAAATGCTAAGGCCAAAACTAACAAAAAATGTTTGTTTCCGGTTTCCCGACCGACCCTAGTTTTTTGCCGCCGACCCTAAACATTTTTTTGATGAATAAAGAAAAACAAAACAACGAAAGTAATTTCATCAGACGATGCAAGGGAAACAACCAATGCATTTGGCGCAGTCAAGGACCATTACTCGCGCAGACTTTTGTGACCCTACATCCACCGACAATATGGCGGGCGCTGAACACGCGACTGCAGTTTCAATGCCAATGTGATTTACACACATAGACCGAACACAAATGTTAAAAAAAAAGAAAAAAAAAGCCTACTACCCACCCTATTTTACTGATGAAACCCCAAAGAGACTTTTTTTTTTTGACTAATGACAAAATTACAAGGCGCTAGTGAAATTGCAACTTTGCACATACTGGCTCCTTTTGGGAAAAAGAAGGAAAAAATGAGAAGATTTTTTTAAAAGAAACTGGAATCGCAAAGTTTCAAAAAAATAATAATGAAAGACGCCAAGGAAATCATCTGTTTACAGAAAAAGCTCATTTCATTTCCTATCCTTGAATAATCTGATTTTTAAAAATAAATGTTGATGTAGAAGTACTAGAACTAGAAGATTCATATAAGAGATTTATTGTTTTTATTTTTGAAGACTGATAGAAGGAATATAGTGATACAATGAGTAGCTTGGATTTGCTGAATAATTTTCTGATGCTGTTGATGTATATTGTTTTTGGGTTTTTTAACTATCCTGCCTTGCCTATCTCTTAGTCTTTAGACCATACCCCCTCCAAGCATCTCTCTCTCTCTGTCGCTGTCTGTCTGTCTCCAAGTCTCTCCCTTTCCCCTCTCCGGCTTTCTCTCATATTATGTCTTTCTCCTCATCATAATTTTGACACTAATCACAGAATATTCAAATAGTGATGTTGCCAAAATAATTTTTGGTGAATTTACAGATCACTGCAGATATTGTTGATGATTCTGATTTCACATGCATGTAGTAAAATCCACAATGAATGTAGTTTTGCACTTAATATTGTTGTCAGAGTGACATTGTTTAACTTTCAGTGCTGTTAGTGTTACCTTGTCAGCCTCAAGGTATCATATACATATATATAGACTCAAACTAGAGCGTTAAGCCCCTAGATGACCAGCCATGTGGCAGCATTTTGGGGTCCAGTGACCTTGACCTTTCACCTGTGACCTTGATATCCTTAGTACCTATCCGCATGCAAAATTTGAGCGTCCTATGTCCCTCCGTTCAATCGTTATCGTGCCAGGTGCTCAGCAGCATTTTTCGGCGCCAATGACCTTGACCTTTGACCTATAACCTTCATTTTTGAACTTGGCCTAGAT
Organism: Phymorhynchus buccinoides; assembly: GCA_017654935.2. NCBI lineage: Eukaryota > Metazoa > Mollusca > Gastropoda > Neogastropoda > Raphitomidae > Phymorhynchus > Phymorhynchus buccinoides. Next base: position 33,723,446 of record CM065687.1, on the reverse strand, counting down.
ATCTTTAGTACCTATCTGCATGCAAAGTTTGAGCATCCTAGGTCCCTCCGTTAGCATGTCAGGTGTTCAGCAGCATTTACGGATCCAGTGACCTTGACCTTTGACCTATGAACTTCATTTTTAAATTTTGCTGAAATATTCTTAGTACCTATCCGCATGCAAAATGTAAGCATCCTAGGTCCCTTCGTTCAATCGTTATCGTGCTAGGTGCTCGGCAGCATTTTCGGTGCCAGTGATCTTGACCTTTGACCTATGATCTTCATTTTTGGCCTAGATATCTTAAGTACCTACCCGCATGCAAAATTTGAGCGTCCTAGGTCCCTCCGTTATAGTGCCAGGTGTTCAACAGCATTTTCGGCTCTAGTGACCTTGACCTATGACCTTCATTTTCGAACTTGTCCTAGATATTCTTAGTACCTATCCGCATGCAAAATTTGTGCGTCCTAGAATTTGTTTATAATGGAGATGCTCTGGTCACAAGATATCCCCTACCTCTGAATCAAAAGGACTGTTTTGTGTTTAGTGTTGCTTTTGCCATGTTTATTGATTGCTTGTACTAAGAGTAAGACATATGGTGAACATTCATTTTCTTTTAGTGCCCCTTCTAAACTTCTATCTGGAACTCCCTACCGTATGAACTCCCGTTTTGCTCAATCTTTCCAATCTTTCAAAACAGCTATAACAACGTACCTCTTCCAGTGTCTGGATTTTAATGCTTCTGACTTCTTTCTTGTCCTGTTTTCTGCCTTAAAACTATGTTCCCCACATTGCGTGTGAGTGCATGTGCGCATGTTTGTGTGTGTGTGGGTGCAGCCATGTGTGCGTGTGCGCATTTGTGTGTCAGTGCGCGTGCACATGTTATGTCTGTGTGCAGGTTTAGGATAATTAATATTTGAGTAGTTTATTTATATTTTTGTGAAGCGCTGTAACTTGTGTAAGATCAAGAGAGAAAGGGCGCTCCAAAAAATGTTAGTTATTAATTTATTACTACAGTGGAACCTTCCTTATCAGACCTCCCATTATAAGACTCCCTCCCACGTAAGACCTAGGTACTTCTCTGAGACATTGCCCTTTGTAATTGTAAGTATTAAAATTACCTCCCTTATAAGATCCCTCCCTTGTAAGACCTCATTTTGGAAGATTTTTTTGAGGTTTTATAAGGGAGGTTCTACTGTATTATTATTATCATTATTATTATTATTATTATTATTATAACTTAAATATAAGAAGTCATTTTCGATCAGACAAAGACAAACAGAGAAACAACCAAAGGCCAATCAATAACTTCCATCAACCGAAATGAAAAAAATATGAATAACCGGCCTCCACAGAATTTCGAAGAACAATTTCACAATAAGAGAAAGAAATCGGGTGTCAATAATTTACACAGGCTGGGGTTATGACCAAACAAGAATCCAGCCAGACTCTACCCTTTGTTTGAGCCATGCAAGAAAAAACAATTCTGAAAAAGACAGAAGGCTCAGTGCTCAGAATCCCATGGGGTTGGCAGGCAACCATAGAAAGGGGAATTGATCCTGGGATAATCCTGTCCTGGGAACCTATAGAAACACTGGAGGGTGGTGACGAGAGCGGAGTGAATTATTTCACCTGCTCCCTTAACAACCATTGTGTACTGCAGTGATGTCATTGTGCTGGTTTGCGTTAGGGACGTTATTGATGTAGGTATAGGGTAGGCCTAGGGTTTTATGTGTGTGTGTGTGTGTGTGTGTGTGTGTGTGTGTGTGTGTGTGTGTGTGTGTGTGTGTGTGTGTGTGTGTGTGTGTGTGTCACAGTGTGTGTGCCTTTCACTTTTTTCAAAGGGAAAAGGTGTGGTTGCTGGTGTACTAAGGTCCCATGCAAACTGTTAGAACTTGAATATATGCACATCATGTATGTAATATATGCACCTCACAATATGCAACTTAGACAATTTGTTTGTTTAGTTTTGGTTTGGCTCATTGGTTGGGGATAATTTTTTTAACCCGAGAATATTCACAACAGATTAAGCAGCTCATTAAGCCTAGCCACGAAGCAAACATTTTTGATAACATGAGAGCTTGAAAGGAAAAAGTTAAAGCAACAATCTCGAAATTATTCCTGATATTTAGTTAATAAGACATGATCAATTACCAGAGTTTAAGGAACAACATGTTTAATGCCTCGCCATCCTTGGTCAAGTTTGCCCTCCACCCCACCATCACCCCCTTCCACTGTTCCAGTCTCTCGCTTTCAGCATTTTTCGATGCACACTGTGTCAGCATGATTCTGGAGCATGAAGTGCTTGCCATGTGTATCCATTTCAGTCCAAGATATGCAGGTAGCAACTACCAATAATCTTGTGGCTGATGGTAGCATGGGTCGTTCATAAACTAAGAAGAGAATAATGCTACACTTTAGGTTCGTTTTTATTCAGCATGTATGAAATTGGATGCTTTATTTTTGTGTGTGTGTTTTGCTTTCAGAAAAGAATATATTATAAACTGAAATATAATTGTTGTTGCCTGTCTGTCATTTCCGACAATGACTGCCAGATAACAGAGGGGGCAGATACTATTCTGGCGGGCTGGGCGAGAATTAGTTTATAGTGGAGATGTCTTGCCCAGGGTACATCCCCGCTCTCTCGGCCAAAGGGATTTGAGGACGAGAGTTGGCGTTGGGGAAGGTCCCCAAAGGCCAACCAATCCCTTTGGCTGCAGCACCAGAGCCAGTGCAGGGGACTCCTCGTTCGAGAGTCATAGTCTTCCACGGAAGACTAAGCTGTAGCATGATATTCCAAATACTGTAGAATATCATTTATAGTACAGCTCTCATTTACTATTGGCCCTTTCTACAGGCTAATGTCAACCGGTGATAAAAGCCATTTGAGTAAAGGGCTGGTAAACTATAATTACATGCATAAGAAACAAAGGAAAGGAAGAACAGTGAAAAACAAATAATTCATGTATATAACATGCTTCAATTCAACTGAGACCTCAGTGCTTTCTGTTGACAGGCCCTTTCAAAGTGTAGTGTTGTGTGACCCTGTCTCCAGGATACTGCATCACTACGTAAGAGCACTGTGGGGTCTAAGGCTCTTGTTCCCAACACAGCTGCCCTGATGGCTTTCTGTCCCCGCTTCAAATTGATTTTTTACAGAACCGGTGGTACCACTGGCACTGCTTGTGTGGGTGCCGCCGGAGGCAGTTGTCGTTCTATGTAGTGTTGGGCGAAAACATAACTGGTTTTTGTTGGTTGATGGTGGTAACAGTTGTAATAGTGGTGGGTCTGTGTGTCACGTTTTTGTGCTAAAGAAAAGCTTTTTGTGTGTGTGTGTGTGATTTTGCTCAGATTGCCTGAGTATCCCAAGTTTTGAGAGAAAATTTAGTTAATAAATAATAAATCAAAGAAAGGTAGGTAACCCTCTCTCTGTAATTAACTCTGTTTGACACCAAGTTGCCTAGCAAAGTATAAACAACAGCCACATTGAGACAGACCCAGGTTCATCCTCAAAAAAGGATGACCCAGGACTGCCTGTATCAGTTGTATCAGTGTATGACCATCACTACTGTATTACCGTTACTATATTATCCTCTCTCCTTGAGTTACTTTTCTTTACTTTACTATAATACCCTCTCTCCTTGCCTCACTATTTATGTCTTTAATAAATAATAGTTGTATCAATTAATGAATTGTTGAGAAAGTTTATTGTTAAAACAATGGAACTATAAGTGTCAAAGCATTACACAATAACACAAAGAGATGCGGATGAGAAAATAAAGAAGTAAAAGAGCCCGACGAAAATGGAGTTTTACGTCCTCTTGGTCTGAATCAGACACATATGGGACATTTGTAAATACAAATATGGTGGGAACAATACTGGAGGCAATGCCCGGAGGCAGTACAAAACCAGTAAAGTCCCGATTTTGTATTAATACAGATAGCTGTAGCGGTGACCACGCCTCGGTTAAACCTCACCGGCTATGGCACCGCCACAAGTTAGTATAATAATAAGCTTAAGTAAACGAACCCCCCAAAAAATTTTGTTTAAATACTTTTTCAAAGCATGAAGATGAGGTGATCTGTTTGTAAATAAAATGGTTCAGTGAAAGTACTGAAAAAAAGTTTATTGTAAAATTAATCGGCTTTAGATGCTTGGGTTATTCATGTCATTTGTTTATTTCCAAAATAACTGGCTTTAATTTAGTGTAAGCTCTTTAATTCTCCTTTAATACTTTCTTTTTGTTTCAATTGTTTCTTTTGCGTAACAAAAGATCAACAATTATTTGAGTGAGATGTTTATATGTTCATATTATTTATGTATTTCAGGGAAGGGTAACTGTCATATCACAAGGAGAAATCCATCGATATATTAAAATATCTTGTTTTTAGAAAACTGTTGTGTCCATTGTCTGTATTTGTGAACCTCAGAATAAAAATCAGTTACAATTTAACTTTATGGTTTTTGTGTGTTCTAAAACAAAACAAACTCATTTTGATTCAGAGGTTCACAAATACACTTGAACACAAAAGTTTTATCAAAGTAAAATATTTTGTGTTTCAAGTGCACTAACTTTTAGTCTTTTTGACCAATAGAATGGTGCTCATCACTTTACAGGGATTTTTTCATAACTTATTTTAAAATGTTAAATATATTAGTACAGTACTGTAGAGTTCAGTGTGGTGCAGACAGGTTTTGGTTTTTTTACAATGCAAATTGTTTTATTTGCATGCATTTTGTTTGCAGGGTAAATCAATCCTAGGAATTCAGTTGTTATTGTTTTTGTAGGAGCTTATAGAAATACACACTAAAAAAGCTTTCTGCTTCAAGATGCATTTTTGTTTAATAGTGAATCATTACTGAACATTCTTGAAAGATGTCTTTTCCCCCAATATAATTTACCATGCACATAATTTGATATGACCTGTTAGATAAAGTTAATGTTTCTTTGTCCTTAATAAAGGTTTCTTTAGTTCAGTGTATCTAGGTGTTGCCAGTTGTCATAACTGAAAATTTCGTTTGCAAAATATTTGTTTATAAGGCATGTTCACGTTTCAGATGTACTGTTTTCGCCAACATAATAAAGACAAAAAGTTCCTTTCACGGCTAGAGTTTCTCTTGTGAAGAAGTAGGTACTTAGGTTTATCTGGCATTTCTATTTTTAAACTCTATCCATGAATGTGTGTCCCACTTAATGCACCTTGCCGTCTCAGTGACTGAGCACTGGAAGATTGTGAAATGTAAGCCTACCAAAAGCCTTGTGCAGTGCGTTGGCCTTTAATGCTGTCAGTATTATGATTGTGGTTTTTATTTCACCGTTCATTGTAATATTGGCCTATGACTTTCTTGTCTTAAGCTGATATTTTAAAGTGGTAAAACTAAAGCAAAAGCAAATTAATAGAATTTACTTTCGTTGGTTCTTGTTTTTGTTCGTTGTTTGTTTGTAGAAAACAGGGTATTCATATCTATCCTTTTCATTTCATTTTTTTTCCAGTATCATGTTACTCGCATCTTATTTTTTAGCACTTAAGCCTGTCTTTTTCACATCTTGCAGATTTTGATGTGAACATACATTTTTTGAAATACGGTATGTCAGTGCCTAGCTTTTTTTTTCACATCCTGTTTTCAGCATCATCTCACCATTAACCAACAGCGACTATTATGGGTAACGGCGCCTCAGCTTCAGAACCCTCCACCCCCCGGCGAACCGTATCTCCACGTCGTAACAACACGTCCCAGCAGCCTCAACAGCGAGCAGGCAGAGGCAATTTCAGCGAAGTTCAGGTCAGTCAGTTTAGTTATAAAGATCGGTGATGGTCTGGGCAATTTCAGAAAACTATTGAGTAATTATTGCAAAGAAGTCTTATTTGTAAACAAGGAATAATGATAATAATGACCATTTTTATAGCGCTTATTCTCTTTAACGGGCTCTAAGCACTTCACAAAGAAGTTAAAAATCTGAGAAAAAAAACAAACAAAAAACAACGCACTTATCATAAGGAACAACACAAAACGAAATCACGATAACTACATTTACGTCCACCCCCCCCCCCCATTCACACACTCCACTAGAATCCAAACCATTACAAATGGAAATATTCTTCTTTGTTTTTTTGGAATCTGGGTATGGCAAGGGGCATTATTATTTGTTTTTGTTGTTGTTTTTAACATACTGGTACTCATAAGTTGACTGTGTAAATGTTTGTTATATAAAAGATTATACATGCCAACATGTCAATCTCTCCCTGAAATCAAGGCACGAAGGAGGAAGGGGTCAGGGAAAGGTGGGTGAGGGGGGGGGTGTGTTAGGGAAAGAACTGTGGTTAAAGATATTGTTTCAATGGTCGACTTATGGCGATTTTTCTCACGCCAGGTGGCAGTCAATGCACTAGGGGCTTATCACGCGATTTTCTTAGTTGGGCGTAGTGAGAGAGAGAGAGAGATGGTGGGACTACTCACTCTCTCTCTCTCTTTCTTTATCCCCAACTAAGAATATAGAGAGGATTAGCCCCACACGAGCGTCACACCACCTGGCGTGAGAAAAATCCCCATAAGTCGCACATTCCTAACTGAACCATTTTTGCACTTGCTTGTAGAAAATATTGTTCAAGAATCAAAATGAATCATTAATTTATGTCAAGGTGTTCCACTCCTCGCTCCACTCCCATGCACACCCCTCCACCCCCACCCCCTTCTCCCCCCAAAAAAAAATATATTGGGAAATCATATTATGGTAAGCAAACCATGTTTGTTTATGATAGCAAATCTTTTATAACAATGCAAAAGTTGCAAAAAATGTTCAGGCATAAGCGGCACATTTTCGATTGAAAAACTGTTCAGGTATAACGGGAAATTTTCCTTTGAAATATTCTTCAGGCATAAACGGGGAACTTTTCAGGGCACATTACTGTGCTGATAAGACTCGCCTTCGCAGAAACTAATCACATTTTCACCATAAAGGGGATTGGGAATGGAATGAAGTAGCATAGGCCTGAGAAAAGAACAAATGAAAAGGAGGGAGTGTTT
>CM065687.1:33691443-33706443 GCA_017654935.2 Phymorhynchus buccinoides | reverse complement strand
GACTCTTCCCCATGACCCCGCCGGAACCTTGGCCTTCCTGCTTTTCATTTTATCCAGGTTTCACCCTTGATAATATCATCTTACCCAAGAATCTCCCGTGACAACAACAGCTAGAAGACTTGATTAGAATAGCTGTAGGATACATCTAAAGGAATTTAGCTAGTTTCCTTGTTGGGTTTGCATTATTAACCCTTTCCCTGCCTGCTACGAGATAGTCTCCTAATGTATGATGTCATTGATGATGTCATAACTTTTGATGTCATAGTCATGGGATGATGGTTTTTGGTTTAGATAAGCCAGGAAAGATATATCTCTATACCATTTTCTCAGATTGAGCCTAACAGATTTGTTTTAAACTTTATAATAAGAAAATCGATAATTTCTCAGTTTTCCTGTGGCTGTCAATGGGTTAATAGTGCTTTAACCCTTTCGCCGCCAGCCAATTTTTAGCAATTTTTTCCAAGAAATCTTACCTGGGTAGAGAAAAAAAAATTCATCTGTTGGGGATTCCTCTGTGACATGTAAAGTAAGGCCAATCCTTACCTCCCAAAATTAGTGCTCTTTGGATAACAGACCCTGGTTTGAGGCCTTTACATGACATGGATGTTAAATCATTGTTGTGCTAAAATGCGACATTGGCGGTGAAAGGGTTAAATTTGGGGACATTTGTACAAACCCAAAACTTTTTCCTTAATTTTTTCTCCTCCTTTTCTTCTTCTTCTTGTTTGCAGGTGAACCACAGCAACAATCACGACCGGCAGGACCACCGGTCCGAGGGCCAGCGGAAGAGCGAAGCCAGACAGCAGGCCGTTCTGGAACACCAGCGAAAAGTGGCCGCAGCCCACGCCCGGCGGGAACAGCACCAGCAGCAGCAGCAGCAGCAGGATGGCCGTACACCCAGGGGAAGCGAGTCCCTGACCCACGGGGCCCCAAAGCACGCTTCTCGTCAGAACGACCGAGGAGGAGGTGGAGCTGGAGGTAGTGGGGGAGGAGGAGGTGGAGGAGGAAGTCGCAGACAGGCGCCTGCCCCTGCCAATATGACATCGGTAGGTGCCTTTGGTGTTGATCTTGATCTTGATGTACAGTGGAACCCCACCCTTACAAGACCTTCAAAAATCACTCAAAATGGGGTCTTATAAGGGAGGGGTCTTATAATGGAGGTAATTTTAATACTTACAAAGAAGGGCAATGTCTCACAGAAGTAGGTCTTATGTGGGAGGGAGTCTTATAATGGGAAGTCTTATAAGGGAGGTTCCACTGTTTTACACTGGAAGAAGTCCAGTTCAGGGCATAAAACACCAGTGGGGTTTGGTTTTAGTGTGAGGAAGCTTGTGTGGCATATATGATATATATCCATTGTGTGTGTTTTGTGGTGTTTGTGGTCTGGACACTATACATTGTGATTTTTGTTTACTTCAATTATTTAACTAAGACAAAAAGATTCAGTTTGAAAAGCAATAAATGAGAGAAAAAAATGAGTAAAGAGGGGGAGGGGTGTTACATATTTCTTCACCCCCCCCTCCCCCTTTCTATTATTTTTAGGGTATGGAATAGATTAATGCTTCTTTAGAAAAACTTACCGGTGATCATTTTGTTAATTTGCATTTCAACTTTATTATCTTATTTATTCATTTTGATTTTTTTTTTTAATGATTCCTTTAACATAGTTGGGGTAAGCTTTAAATGTTAGTTTGCCATATCAGTATCTTAATTTATGTTTATCTTTTGAAATCTCATCATGGGTAAAGATGAGTACACACTTTTCTTCAGTTTACCATAATTCTTTAATACATGTGTTAGAAACATTATACAGAAATTGTGTTTGCATCTGTTTGTGTATGTGTTTTACTAACCATGCTTATGACAGGATGAGATTATGCTTGTTCTGAGCATTGTGATCTTTAAATTGTTACATATCGTCGGTGAAATTCAAAAACCTTGTATCTCGATTTTTGGAGTTAGATACATAGTCAGCTCTCTAATTTTTCCCGCCACCTTCCACCAAAAGCTTGTATCTCTAACGATTTTCTATCTGGGGTAAATGAGGTTGTGAAAATAGAACAAAAACTCGTAAGTCCCAAATTCAGATCTAGTTAAGGACAAAAACCTCGTATCTTCGTTCTTTTCAAGTCTAAAAAAATATTTTACAGTAATTTTAGCGAAATGCAGGACTAAACTCGCAATGTCTTGAACAACATATTCATCATAGTTAATCAATTGTGGTCAACGCGGCTAATTTTTAAAACAGTTTTTTTCATTGTTCTCAAAACTATCGAAATTGAGATACGAGGTTTTTGAGTTTCACTGACGATATATATTTTTGTCTTATTGTAGTTGGTAAATTCACAGCATTTTACAAACCCTCAAGTCTTGATGTGATCTGTGTCATTGTTCATACAATGATGCATACACATTGCTTATGTGAATGTGTGTGTTAACATTATAGGTTTTTTGTGTAAAGAAAGATACAGACTGTATGTAGACTGTTTATTCAAACACAGTGATGTAGATGTATACAGAAACAGTTACATACACTCGATCTGAAGCTGAAGCGATTAAAATTGTCACCTTTTTTTTCATGTAATATAATAGTAATAAGATTGGGAGACATATGCTCACAAGACTAATGCTAACAAGACAAATGCTCACAGTTTTAACAAAAAATATGACAAATGCTCACAAGAAAACATTTTTATTACATGAAGTGTTGTGAATTTAAAAAAAATAAGTATGCATGCTTTCAATCGTGCTATCACACAGACACACCTCCCTTCTCCCACCTCCCTCACTCTCTCTCTCTCTCTCTCTCCCTCACTCTCTCTCTCTCTCTCTCTCTCTCTCTCTCACTCACTCTCTCTCTCTCTCTCCCTCACTCTCTCTCTCCCTCACTCTCTCTCTCTCTCTCTCTCTCTCTCACTCTCTCTCTTTCTCTCTCCCTCACTCTCTCTCTCTCTCTCTCTCTCTCTCTCTCTCTCTCTCTCTCTCTCTCTCTCTCTCTCTCTCTCTCTCTCTCTCTCTCTCTCTCTCTCTCTCTCTCTCTCTCTCTCTCTCTCTCTCTCTCACTCCACCATTTACCTACTTGCCAAGAGAGAGAGAGAGAGAGAGAGAGAGAGAGAGAGAGAGAGACACAAATAGACAGACAGACAGCTGGGTAGCTGTGATCCACATACAAATGCCCCCAACATCAGATTGAGGCTGCTCTTTAAAATGATGTTTCGTTTTCAACTTGGGGGCATTTGTATGGGAGTCAAACCTGGTCAAAACAAGATTTCTTACCAGCTATAAGAGGGAAAACATGTGAAACCCGTGATTTTGACTCATGATCTGGTGGGTCTTTAAAGTTGTGAGCAATTGTCTTGTGAGCAAGTGTCTTGTGAGCATCTGTCTTGTGAGCATTCATCTTGTGAGCATATGTCTCAACATCTAGTAATACTGGCAAATTTAAATTAAGTTGAACCTGCCCCAGGTTTTCTGCAAGAGACAAATTCTGTTAGGTGAAGTTTTGATTTATCCACATTTGAATAATATGCTTAACAGAAATAAGAATTATGGTTTCTTGTTCAATTTGTTAATTTTTATGTTTATTATTTGGCTTTTGATTATTAATTAAACAGCTAGAACAGAAAAAAAGACATTGCCAATTTGACTTAACCCTTTCAATGCTAGCCATTCCTCAGCCAAAATTGACCATTAAACTTACCTGGGTAGAGAAAAGATTTCGTCTGCAACATTGGGGATTCCTCTGACATGCATAAAATAGGGCCTATCCTTACCTCCCAAAATTAAGAACATAAGGTCACTGGATACCAGACCCTCATGTGATGCCCTTTAGTGACATGGGTGTTAAATTATTGTGGTGCCAAGAGGCAACAGTGGCAAGGAAAGGGTTAATCCATTATTTACATTGTTTACATGGGTAAATATCAGTTTCAATTCCTTGTTGGAATTTCTTTTACATGTACCACTGTTTTAACCCTTTTGCCTCCAGTCTTTTTTAACCCCCAAAATTCTGTCAAACTTGCATGGGTAAAGAAAAGTTAGCAAGTCTAATTCTGTGAATCTCCCTGTGACATGTATCAAATAAGGCCTTTCTTTATCTCCCCAAATTAACAACATTCGATCATTGGATAACAGATCCTTCTTTCATGCCTTTAATGACAAGGGTGTTGAATCAGTGTGGTGCAGAAATGCGACATGTATCAAATAAGGCCTTTCTTTATCTCCCCAAATTAACAACATTCGATCATTGGATAACAGATCCTTCTTTCATGCCTTTAATGACAAGGGTGTTGAATCAGTGTGGTGCAGAAATGCGACATGTATCAAATAAGGCCTTTCTTTATCTGCCCAAATTAACAACATTCGATCACTGGATAACAGATCCTTCTTTCATGCCTTTAATGACAAGGGTGTTGAATCAGTGTGGTGCAGAAATGTGACATGTATCAAATAAGGCCTTTCTTTATCTCCCCAAATTAACAACATTCGATCATTGGATAACAGATCCTTCTTTCATGCCTTTAATGACAAGGGTGTTGAATCAGTGTGGTGCAGAAATGCGACATGTATCAAATAAGGCCTTTCTTTATCTCCCCAAATTAACAACATTCGATCATTGGATAACAGATCCTTCTTTCATGCCTTTAATGACAAGGGTGTTGAATCAGTGTGGTGCAGAAATGCGACATGTATCAAATAAGGCCTTTCTTTATCTGCCCAAAATTAACAACATTCGATCACTGGATAACAGATCCTTCTTTCATGCCTTTAATGACAAGGGTGTTGAATCAGTGTGGTGCAGAAATGTGACATGTATCAAATAAGGCCTTTCTTTATCTCCCCAAATTAACAACATTCGATCATTGGATAACAGATCCTTCTTTCATGCCTTTAATGACAAGGGTGTTGAATCAGTGTGGTGCAGAAATGCGACATGTATCAAATAAGGCCTTTCTTTATCTCCCCAAATTAACAACATTCGATCATTGGATAACAGATCCTTCTTTCATGCCTTTAATGACAAGGGTGTTGAATCAGTGTGGTGCAGAAATGCGACATGTATCAAATAAGGCCTTTCTTTATCTGCCCAAATTAACAACATTCGATCACTGGATAACAGATCCTTCTTTCATGCCTTTAATGACAAGGGTGTTGAATCAGTGTGGTGCAGAAATGCGACATGTATCAAATAAGGCCTTTCTTTATCTGCCCAAATTAACAACATTCGATCACTGGATAACAGATCCTTCTTTCATGCCTTTAATGACAAGGGTGTTGAATCAGTGTGGTGCAGAAATGCGACATGTATCAAATAAGGCCTTTCTTTATCTGCCCAAATTAACAACATTCGATCACTGGATAACAGATCCTTCTTTCATGCCTTTAATGACAAGGGTGTTGAATCAGTGTGGTGCAGAAATGCGACATGTATCAAATAAGGCCTTTCTTTATCTCCCAAAATTAACAACATTCGATCATTGGATAACAGATCCTTCTTTCATGCCTTTAATGACAAGGGTGTTGAATCAGTGTGGTGCAGAAATGTGACATGTATCAAATAAGGCCTTTCTTTATCTCCCCAAATTAACAACATTCGATCACTGGATAACAGATCCTTCTTTCATGCCTTTAATGACAAGGGTGTTGAATCAGTGTGGTGCAGAAATGCGACATGTATCAAATAAGGCCTTTCTTTATCTCCCCAAATTAACAACATTCGATCATTGGATCCTTCTTTCATGCCTTTAATGACAAGGGTGTTGAATCAGTGTGGTGCAGAAATGCGACATGTATCAAATAAGGCCTTTCTTTATCTCCCCAAATTAACAACATTCGATCACTGGATAACAGATCCTTCTTTCATGCCTTTAATGACAAGGGTGTTGAATCAGTGTGGTGCAGAAATGCGACATGTATCAAATAAGGCCTTTCTTTATCTCCCCAAATTAACAACATTCGATCATTGGATCCTTCTTTCATGCCTTTAATGACAAGGGTGTTGAATCAGTGTGGTGCAGAAATGCGACATGTATCAAATAAGGCCTTTCTTTATCTCCCCAAATTAACAACATTCGATCATTGGATCCTTCTTTCATGCCTTTAATGACAAGGGTGTTGAATCAGTGTGGTGCAGAAATGCGACATGTATCAAATAAGGCCTTTCTTTATCTCCCCAAATTAACAACATTCGATCACTGGATAACAGATCCTTCTTTCATGCCTTTAATGACAAGGGTGTTGAATCAGTGTGGTGCAGAAATGCGACATGTATCAAATAAGGCCTTTCTTTATCTCCCCAAATTAACAACATTCGATCACTGGATAACAGATCCTTCTTTCATGCCTTTAATGACAAGGGTGTTGAATCAGTGTGGTGCAGAAATGCGACATGTATCAAATAAGGCCTTTCTTTATCTCCCCAAATTAACAACATTCGATCACTGGATAACAGATCCTTCTTTCATGCCTTTAATGACAAGGGTGTTGAATCAGTGTGGTGCAGAAATGCGACATGTATCAAATAAGGCCTTTCTTTATCTGCCCAAATTAACAACATTCGATCACTGGATAACAGATCCTTCTTTCATGCCTTTAATGACAAGGGTGTTGAATCAGTGTGGTGCAGAAATGTGACATGTATCAAATAAGGCCTTTCTTTATCTCCCCAAATTAACAACATTCGATCATTGGATAACAGATCCTTCTTTCATGCCTTTAATGACAAGGGTGTTGAATCAGTGTGGTGCAGAAATGCGACATGTATCAAATAAGGCCTTTCTTTATCTCCCCAAATTAACAACATTCGATCATTGGATCCTTCTTTCATGCCTTTAATGACAAGGGTGTTGAATCAGTGTGGTGCAGAAATGCGACATGTATCAAATAAGGCCTTTCTTTATCTCCCCAAATTAACAACATTCGATCATTGGATAACAGATCCTTCTTTCATGCCTTTAATGACAAGGGTGTTGAATCAGTGTGGTGCAGAAATGCGACATGTATCAAATAAGGCCTTTCTTTATCTCCCCAAATTAACAACATTCGATCACTGGATAACAGATCCTTCTTTCATGCCTTTAATGACGAGGGTGTTGAATCAGTGTGGTGCAGAAATGCGACATGTATCAAATAAGGCCTTTCTTTATCTCCCCAAATTAACAACATTCGATCACTGGATAACAGATCCTTCTTTCATGCCTTTAATGACGAGGGTGTTGAATCAGTGTGGTGCAGAAATGTGACATGTATCAAATAAGGCCTTTCTTTATCTCCCCAAATTAACAACATTCGATCACTGGATAACAGATCCTTCTTTCATGCCTTTAATGACGAGGGTGTTGAATCAGTGTGGTGCAGAAATGCGACATGTATCAAATAAGGCCTTTCTTTATCTCCCCAAATTAACAACATTCGATCATTGGATCCTTCTTTCATGCCTTTAATGACAAGGGTGTTGAATCAGTGTGGTGCAGAAATGCGACATGTATCAAATAAGGCCTTTCTTTATCTCCCCAAATTAACAACATTCGATCATTGGATAACAGATCCTTCTTTCATGCCTTTTAATGACAAGGGTGTTGAATCAGTGTGGTGCAGAAATGCGACATGTATCAAATAAGGCCTTTCTTTATCTCCCCAAATTAACAACATTCGATCACTGGATAACAGATCCTTCTTTCATGCCTTTAATGACAAGGGTGTTGAATCAGTGTGGTGCAGAAATGCGACATGTATCAAATAAGGCCTTTCTTTATCTCCCCAAATTAACAACATTCGATCACTGGATAACAGATCCTTCTTTCATGCCTTTAATGACGAGGGTGTTGAATCAGTGTGGTGCAGAAATGCGACATGTATCAAATAAGGCCTTTCTTTATCTCCCCAAATTAACAACATTCGATCATTGGATCCTTCTTTCATGCCTTTAATGACAAGGGTGTTGAATCAGTGTGGTGCAGAAATGCGACATGTATCAAATAAGGCCTTTCTTTATCTCCCCAAATTAACAACATTCGATCACTGGATAACAGATCCTTCTTTCATGCCTTTAATGACAAGGGTGTTGAATCAGTGTGGTGCAGAAATGCGACATGTATCAAATAAGGCCTTTCTTTATCTCCCCAAATTAACAACATTCGATCATTGGATAACAGATCCTTCTTTCATGCCTTTAATGACAAGGGTGTTGAATCAGTGTGGTGCAGAAATGCGACATGTATCAAATAAGGCCTTTCTTTATCTCCCCAAATTAACAACATTCGATCACTGGATAACAGATCCTTCTTTCATGCCTTTAATGACGAGGGTGTTGAATCAGTGTGGTGCAGAAATGCGACATGTATCAAATAAGGCCTTTCTTTATCTCCCCAAATTAACAACATTCGATCATGGATAACAGATCCTTCTTTCATGCCTTTAATGACGAGGGTGTTGAATCAGTGTGGTGCAGAAATGCGACATGTATCAAATAAGGCCTTTCTTTATCTCCCCAAATTAACAACATTCGATCATTGGATCCTTCTTTCATGCCTTTAATGACAAGGGTGTTGAATCAGTGTGGTGCAGAAATGCGACATGTATCAAATAAGGCCTTTCTTTATCTCCCCAAATTAACAACATTCGATCTGGATAACAGATCCTTCTTTCATGCCTTTAATGACAAGGGTGTTGAATCAGTGTGGTGCAGAAATGCGACATGTATCAAATAAGGCCTTTCTTTATCTGCCCAAATTAACAACATTCGATCATTGGATAACAGATCCTTCTTTCATGCCTTTCATGACAAGGGTGTTGAATCAGTGTGGTGCAGAAATGCGACATCGGTGGTGAAAGGGTTAAATGAAAAACGATTTTCAGAATTAACAATTAACAATTATACTAATATGTATTGTATGTGAATTAATGCTACTAATATTATTTGTACTTTTTAGTACTGGCACATTCTTAAAACTGCTCGTTGTTTCCTTGTTGACTGTTTCCGTAGCTTAAACCAGAAAACATATTGTCAGTTATAATTATATGCATGCTGCCTTGCGTTGGATTGTTACCATGGTGAGTGGATGTTTCTGTGGAAACCAAACTGCCCATCTTGTTTTGGTGTTCACGTAGTGACAGTGTACATCTTCAGATCATTCGCTGGCACTCCTTTGTGTGCTTGTGAACATTTTTTTAAAATTATCGTTCCCTGAGTTTTTTTTAGTTCTGTACTTGTTTTTGTTAAAGGAACCTTGTCGTGTCTGTGTTCACTGTTTTAAGCAACAGTACTTTTGAATAATTATATGGCTCAATAGTGTGGTCTTGAAAGCTGGGGTGAATAAGGAGATGGCGACATCGTTTCAGCAAAAGATGGAACTGGTACTGTAATCATAATTTCATAATTCTGTGTTACTTGTTCTTGCAGGTATTAGGTCATGCAGTGCATGTATAAAAATGGATTATGAGAATGTGAAAAAAAGAAAAAAAATTATGTTAAAAACTAATGACAAAAAATATGGAGTTAATGTTTAGATGACCATAAAAATGTGCGTTTTCAATATTCTTTTGTCTACATTTTTATCCTCTTCGATTGTTGTTTTTTCACTCAAGAAAGTAATAGCGCTCATGCTTATGTCTCTTTGCATGTCTTTTTGTGTGGACAAAGGTTTGCATGTGAGTGTGATGTACATCTGAATTCTGTTCTTCTGTTGCATGGGTTTATGGCAACTGTTGCACAGTTCTGTTGCACACACGGCTATGTTGCCTTTTAGAATCACGAAAAGGAAGCTCAGAAATCTGTCTCGTAGCTCGGGTTCTTGAATTATTCCCTCCTCTCTTGAATTAGTTAGCACAGTCAGTGACAGTGATGATATTCTCAAAGGTGATGGTGGGTATGTGTTAAGTGTTCTCACTCAATCACTCACTGCCACCCCACCCCACACATTTTCCTTTCTTAAAGACCCCCCACGTCACGTGTCACATTCCCTCTTATGCTTGGAAGATTTCATAAGATTTCTTACCAGCTATAAGAGTGAAAACCATGATTATGACACATGACGTGGTGGGTCTTTAATTTCTTTATCCCCCTCCTCCACCACCACCCCTCCATTATTTCACACCCCCTCCCCCTTTCCCACCCATGTGACATTCTCAGGTTAGTAAAACACTATTGATTGGAGTTAAGTCGCAGCTTGAGCCGTGTACCTGTCGGTCAGGGGGATCGATGGTATAAGCTTTGGCGCTGGGGTTTGTTTCGCATTATTGATTTTTGTTGTTATTGTTGTTGGGAACTGGGGTAGGAACAAAGCACAAGATAGTGTGAGTCGCGCATGTCTGTATATGTGGTCTCCTGCTGGCAGACACTGAGACAGGCATAACTCTACACACTCAAGCACATACACACACACACGCATGCCCACACATACACACACGCACACGCACACACGCACACGCACACACACACACACACGTGCACACACACACACAGACACACACATATAAACATGCAGGCATGAATGCATGCACACACACATTGACATACACATACACACACACATGCATGCACGCGCACTCACACACATGCACAATATAAACACACATTTTTACATCATGTGTGCATACACTTACATAGATTTACGCAGGCATGTGCAAGTATATACGCACATGTACACACACATGCATATGTACGCACACTCACACACACGCACACACATATGCACACACATACATATGTACGCATACACACACACACACATACACACACGCCTGTACACACACTTACACAGACTTATGCATGTTCAAGCATGCAAGCACGCATGTACGCACGCACACACATACACACACACTCCCCCGAAGACGAAGTGTGGCTGCCCATATGGTGGGGTAATCAAAAACGGTAACACACGTAATGTTCTTATCCGTAGCCAATGCATTTGTACCATAGTGTTTAAGTGCTTCAGCTGTTGGGATGATCCCTGGAGTCTTTTAGCCAGGGTATGTCAACAACAACAACGCACACACAGCACACACACATACTCACACATGTGCATGCACAAAAACATCCACAAATTCACACAAACAATCAGAGAGAAAGAGTCAGACAGAAAGTCAGAAAGAGAAAGAGATGAAAGAGATTTGGAAAGGGAGATTAAGAGAGAGAGAGAGAGAGAGAGATCGAGATCAGTTTTGAAAAGAGCATAGACACAGAAACTGATGAAAGTGGTGATTACCAGATTTTTTTTCAAAAATACAAATCAAATTGAAAATAAAATACAACTTGTTCAGTATAAACAATTGCTAATTAATTACAATTAGATATAAATAATTCCAACAATGTTCCTAAAAACTCATTATTATAAGCAAAAACTGCTTATGCTTTCTGATTTGCAGAGTCAGTTGGTCCGTCACATGTTCATTTTTTTCAGTTAATATTTTTTCTTGAATGTGATCATCATTATTTTTTTCTCAGACCCACTCTGAGCCGGTGTATTGATTTGTAGTTGCAGTTTATCGTTATGTTGTAGCAGAAATCTTTTGCTTTAATCTCAAATTTTATGGAGAAATTAAGGTGTATTTCATGACATGTCTGTTTGTTTCTGCATGTCGTTTTGTTTGAAATTTGTTGCATTTAACTGAGTAGTCTGAGCACAAGTTCTACCTACTTCCAAGCACTCTTAGTCTTTCGATAGTGACGGCCCTTTTGACAATAGCTTTGAAATAGTAAACTATCTGTACCTGAATGAATGAATGAAAAATGGTGTTTTACGTCCTCTCGGTCTGGAAACAAACACATATGGGACATTTGTAGATACAAAGATGGTGGGAACAATACTGGAGGCAATGCCTGGAGGCAGTGCAACACCAGTAAAGTCCCGATTTTTTAACAATACAGATAGGTGTAGCAGTAACCACGCCTCGGTTAAACCTCATCGGCTATGGTACCGCCACAATAGTAATGGCTTTTAAGACTCAACTCTGACAACTATCTGTACCTCTTAAGGCCCCTTTGACTTGAGCATTAAATGAAAGGGTAAACAATGACTTAAAATGTATCAACCAAAAAAAGGAATGGTTCCAGCAAAAAAATAGTATAAGTGCATGGCTTTGTACATCGATTTCTCGGCAAATATGTAGATTTACACCCTCCTGCTCCATTTCTTGGTTCTTTCCGTGGTTAGGGATAGGGTTAGGGTTAGATGGTCTTTTCTTTTGCCACAAGCATCTGTTTTTTTGTCAAAATCATCTATTTTTTTGGAGCATTAAATCGCTGCCATAAACAATATGTGCATTTTTATTATTACAACAAGAATGAATAAGTTGTGACATCTGACTGAAACACACATTTACATTTTTATTTTTATTGAACCAGTAGATGGAATGTGGCATTCAATGAGAATTGTTCGTAAATTATTAAGGGGAGTAATTTCATGGTGTGTGGGAGCGATCTCGCCTAATTCAGTCGGTCAAACAGGGGAAGTTACTCTTCCTTCAGGTAGATCCCCAGCCATCGCCTCGTGTGTTTTAGGAGACACACAGCATGTAGAATGCAGTGCGTCATTCTAAATTTGATGTAATTTATATTTTTATGTCACAGTTTGCAAGTTCTATCACTTTGTAGCAACTGGACACCCCTTATTTTTCTAAAAAAAAAATTGCAAGTCGCTGACTCGCATCCTGCGGTTTCAAACTTCGACACCATTGTTGCTATGGTATTTGACCGAGTAATGGAGGTAAATAACTCTAATTTTCACGAAGTGCTCTCCCCTATTTTTTTTCTCCGAAAATCGTTTATTAAAACAGCTCATCATACGTTTAGCCTTTCAAATATAAAAAACACACCAGGAAACCAGTAATTAGGTTAAATCTGTGGGCATTGCTTCCGCTTTGCATTAACATAATTATGACATGTAATAATTCTAGGAATTGATGAGTTATTTATGATTGAACTTGATTCATTTGTAGCTTAATGGCAACCATGAATAATCTGCGTACAGTGTTTTGACTAAAATTGTATATGTCCCATATGTGCCTGCCCAGGCCGGGAGGACGTAAAACCCAATATTTTGTTCAAATAAAATTGTATTTATGCTTGAAGTAGTGTGTGTGTGTGTGAGTGAGTGTGTGTATGTGTGTTTGTGCATGCATGCATGTTTTTTGTAGGTTTGTTTTTTAACCCGTGTATAAATTTTAAAAAGGTGAAATCACTTCTAAGTCTTTTTAAAAAAAAGATTTTATTGTTTCATAATTATGCTGTATACTTGTTCAAATAACTACACTACTTTTTTTCCAAATCCCCATTAAAAAAAAACGAAAAAAAATTTGATCTTTCATCATCATGTTTGCTTGTGCTGGTGATTAAGTGACCATTGGTGCGTTTGCCTCCGTTCCAGCTGCAGCCTGATCAAGTGGTGTTTGAGACCTTCACCAACACGGAGGGCAAGGAGTTCATCTGTGCCTACCGGGCAGGAAAGCGATACTACCTGGACAGCTGGCATTCACAGGTGGGATTTTGGTAAAGGTAAAGATGTCCCCCCCCCCCCCCTGCCCGTCCCCCCCCCCCCCCCCCCCCCCCCCCCCCCCCCCCCTGCATTTTCTCGGTTAATTCTATTTTTGGAATTTTGCCTTTCTTACCATACATAAAGCTGTATTTTAGGAACATTTTGAGCTAATAACCTTTTTGGAATACTAACCCTATCCCTAACCCTAGCCCTAAACCTAACCTTATAGGGTAGGGTTAGGTTTAGGACTAGGGTTAGGGATAGGGTTAGTATTCCAAAAAGGTTATTAGCTAAAAATGTTCCTAAAATACAGCTTTATGTATGGTCAGAAAGGCAATAACGGAAAAATAGAATTAACCGAGATAAGTAGGGGGGGTGGCATTTCTTGACCTTTACCGGGATTTTTGTTGGTTTTCTATTGGCACACTGCAAAGAACACCTTTTGCAAGAGTGAATGCCCTTGGTGGGTGGGAGAAGATGGTTGAGTACTGACCAAACAAGGGAATAACTCTCGCCAATAACCCTATTTGAGGCCACTTAATGGCTGCCTTTTGCAAGAGTGAATGCCCTTTTGGATACTGACCTACAAGGGCTTAACTCGTGACATCAAGGGCGTTAATAACCCTACTTGCAGTGGCCAATACCCATTAAAAGCTCAAAGTTTGATGTTCATTTGGGCAAGGTCTTGATCTTCTGTGACCATTTGTATTTCCACGAAAATGTCAGCCATGATGATATAGCTGAGATAATTTTTCAGTATTAGTCCAGTGTTAATTTTTTTTTATGTATTTATATCGATTTATGGGATTCCTTTGCGCATATTAAAATGTCAGCCATGATGATATAGCTGAGATAATTTTTCAGTATTAGTCCAGTGTTACATTTTTTTTATGTATTTATATCGATTTATGGGATTCCTTTGCGCATATTTTTCAATGGGAGATAAGGCCTCTTCAGTGGCACCATGTGATGTAATCCACAATTAATTTAAACAAACACATAAACCAATTGTAGACAACGTTTGGTTCATTGAAGTGTGCATAATCAAAGAATGGTTTCCCTCCTAATCTTTCCTAGGTGTCCATGTGATAACCATTTGTTATGAGATTACCCCCCCCCCCCCCCCCCCCCCCCCCCCCGTGGGGATACCAGGGGGGGTCTTTTGTATAAATAGTTCCCCCACCTTCTGGAAGTTCTGTGCTTGTAACTTCCTCTAGTCTGCCACTCTCTTTGACTCTGCCTTTTCCCTTTGCTTTCTATCATCTACTGTCTTTCTGCCTTACCAGCCCATTCTCCTGCCTTTTTTGTCACAAAACACTTTCAAAAACATTTCCTCCAGCCGAAATCTGGGCCTAACTATATTTCTTAGTTAGGTGCATAACGGCAGCATGACGCATCTGCGCTCATAATTGACAGGAAAGTGCCTGAGCGATCGAAGAAGAAGAAGAAGAAGAACAAAAATAAACTCTTTTTTTTTCATTTCCCTCTGATTGGGTGGCCCTTGTTGCCTGTCAGTTTATTGGTGTTT